>JAKTTV010000006.1:0-554416 GCA_030581635.1 Clavispora carvajalis | reverse complement strand
ACCTCCCTAAAGAACATCAGTACCTCCCTAAAGAACATCAGTACCTCCCTAAAGAACATCAGTACCTCCCTAAAGAACATCAGTACCTCCCTAAAAGAACATCCGCTACTTGGGTACACAGGGAGTACATGTAGAATTGAAATACTGTCATTAAATGTTTTACTGAAGAAAAGAAGTAACACAGCAAAGCTAGGAAATTTGCTTATAGCTTCTTCGATAAATCTCACTTAGTGTGAGCTAAATTTTGCTGAGATCTGATTTATAAATCGATCGCATTAAAAATTATTTATGACTTATTCACAATATGTGTTGAAATTACAAAACTTAAAACTCGCTTGCTTTAAAATCACCATTCTTTATGAACCTTGTACGCTTGAATACGTTTTCGCCGGTTAATTTCTGGCTTACTGGAATCCCAGCGCTGAAAACTCATAGCCCCTATCTGCGAGCTCCTAAAAATCTGCTTTTTTTGAGAGCATAGTGCAAAGGTCAGTGAAATATGCCGTGGACTAGCTTCCTTCTTCGAGAGAATATGCGCGAAACATTTTTGGATTCGGGAATTTTTCCAAGCAACTACGTTTGAGAATACACTAATAGTCCATTTGTTTGTTACAATCCCATGAATATAACTATCAAATCAACACTCTGCGTCATCCATCACCCTAGAAATTGACGACAGGGAAATCATGATCCCGGCTCATCCCTCTTTGTAAGCCATTTCTCGTAATGGAGCGTGGTGCAGTGGGCCCCTTGCTGGGCAAAGGCCCCTTCATTGAGGCCACATTAGGTCCCCTAATGGGCGCAGAGAGAGAGGAATAATAAGGATTCTCGATCTTTCTTTTACCTTTTCCAAGGATGGGCTCTCTTTCGGTTCCTAGCATGTCGTCATCAGTTTCGTAACCACAATCATCCATGAAGTCCTCGTCAGAAGTGACCCGCATAAATCTCGGTTCATTGGGGAGGGAAAACGGCTCATTTGAAAACATAGGAGGATTGGATTTCTTTGATGATCCAGAGCCAATGCAAAGGACCACAGCAGTGGTAAAGCATCCGAAGAGGATGACGCCCATGATAATACCTATGCAGACACTGATCCATTTCACATGTAGATGTAAAAAGTTGCTAGGTGCATCAAACCATTCAGGCGCAAGTGGTCTCTCGAGAAGAAAAACACAGCTCGAATTTTTTGATCCGAATTGAGTGCACCCATGAGAAATAATTCTCACGTTATGCTTTGTGAGATTGTCTCCTGGATCTATGTGAATATAAGATTCACCAGTAGCTCTGTTTTTGGCGCAATTGAAGGAATCTCTTGAGCTATTAGTATGAATGGAAAAATTTGATGCGAATGACTGACCATCCATTTGCTCTCCATTATTTAAACATTGAATAAGCGAATCGACCTCAGTGTTGGGGATCAAGTGCAATTGTAAAAGCTCAAAAAGACGGTCATATCCACCTGTCATATTTAAGTCCTTCAACAGGTCAGGCGAAGGTATCAAAAGGGAATAGTTGGAAGGTTCCTTGATCTCATCCAAGTTCAATTCATCTTTCACTTTCGGAAACAAATCGAGGAGCGCCATAAAAGAGTTTTCGGGAAATAAGTGATGTTCGGTAGTTTTCACCAAATCAATTAACAGGACATGAAAACTGTCTGGAAGTAAAAGTTTGCTAGTAATATGAATGACACCTTGATTGAAAAGAATGTCTGAATTTAGTGGAATTGAAAATGAAGTTTTGTTAATTTTGATAAGGTGGTCTGATTCGTCGCCTCTGTAGGATTCTGATATATTGACGTAATCGCCCAGTAAATTTGGCGCAACCAATGACAGTTGTACATTATCCTCGAGCCCAAAATCAGAATAAATTAAGTCTTGGATGAATAAGCCTTTCATTACGTTCTCTAGGACTTTCGGGTTCGATTCCAAGTACTTTAGCACGAGTCCTAAATTACGCCACGTCCCAGATATTTCTTCTCTGTGTTGATTCTCGTCATCCCATAGGGTAATTCCACAGGGAAGAAGAACTGTGTAGCCATGATTGTTATTTGGTAAAGATAGCAACCCAAATTTGATGAAATATCTTAAAGCTATAAGACATGCTTCTTTGTCAACAGAATTATAGTCGGAACCCTTCACGCCATCATTTGATATGAGTTCTGCTACTGCATGCTTGAAGGAGGAGGGTGCCAGAACCTCGTCATCAGTGACATATAGAAGATTGCTCCCAGATGCATGAATGGGCGGATTGAAGATTTTGACATCATCGTTAAACCTAACGCGTACCTTTTTATTGTCAAGCTTTCCCGAAAGCTTAACTTTATAACACGAATTAATGCGTTTATGCAGACATAATTTTGAAGTCAACAAATGTCGATAAGAGGGAGAATCATCGGTCAATTTATCGAACAAGTCGACTGCACCTTCCATAAAATGGTATTGCAATTGCTCCTTTCCACTGAAAGAGACAGAATGCATATCCCTATCATTGGAGTTTAAGTCATTTTCGGTAACGTCATCGCTATCTGCGGACTCGAGCAATATAGTTTGATTAGAAGTTCTGCCATCGATCAAATAATCTAGTTTCCTAAACTTCAACTCGCGCACGAAGCGGGAGTAATGCATAGAATATAGTGCTTTCCTGGGGATCATATCGGCCACGACAACGCCCAAGCTGCCAAAAAAATCTCGTTGTGATTTTTGGTCGGGCACAAAGACGTGAATCAAGCCGTCCGCTTTTACTATTGAGGTAGAGTTCTCTGAACTCACTATCTCTTTGTTCAAGATCAAGCGGCCTGATCCGGAATTCAGCGAAATGCCATAAACGTGACCCGCGAGGCTAGTGACATTGCGGCTGGCTGGATCAGAAGCATCAACACGACTTGGAAGCAACAAGCTCAGAAGCAACTCCAAAACATCCGCTCTAATCTCGCGCACGGCATCTTTAGTTCCCACAAGGTGCGGGTGGCTCATACCGCGAAAAAGAGTCGTATAATATTTTTTCTGCAAAAGCAGCATGGATGTATCTATCCACGCATCAGTCGGAAGAAGAAGGGTAGAGACGTTGGCCAAAAATTGGTCGCACGAGAGAGTGAAGCCTGAGTGGCGGAAGTCGGTGAACACCAGCTGCGCAAGGTGTTTAACAAACGACACGGAGTGGTCGCCGACGTAGTTGGTAGTTGAGTCCATAAGAATCGAGCACAAAGTTTCCGGTACGGGAATAAGTCGGTTGATCGTCTGGATGATGGAGAACTGGTGCTTTGTGTAGGCATCTGCCTCTACTACTGAGGCGAAGTCATTCACACGAACCTCAGACTTCTCGTAGGAGGTAATCTTCAACGGAAAGGTAATATTGTGTCCGTGCAGGTGTTTGACGACGTAGAGAGAATCGACGACCTGGCCAGAGGCGCCGAGACTTTCTACTGTGAGCGGCTTTCGGGCGAAATACCGCATCAACGACTCAGGGGTATCTCCCGCAGCCAATTTGGAGTCAACAAATGCCAGATTGACCGGCGCAAACACAGTAACGTTTTGGAGGCGGTTAATCGCTGGAATTAGCTCATGTCGTTGCAAATGTCGGAGGAAGTACGAGTATTGTGCGCTGGAGGACAAATAGTCCACAATCGTGGGTGGCTTCACGGGCTGAGCCGAGGGGGCCGGGGCTGGAGACGCGTTGCCCAATGCAAAGAAGAGCCACCAGAATAATAGGAGCATTTTATCCGGAAGCTAGGCAAAAGGCGTAATTTGAATGGAGAGGATCTAATTACGCTAAGATTAGGCGCGATAGATAGGAGGGATGTACGGGTGTAAATACTAGGCTTCGGGCCACGGGTTGATATGTTGCCGTACCAGAACCCTTTTCTGAGAGTAATCATTGTGAATAAGCCATCATACGAGAATTCAGGCTCAGCCATACTGTAGGACCTTCCCTGCGCAGCGATCAGCTGTGGAATAGCTTACGGTGCGAAATAAAAATGTCTTGACTCCAAATGGGCTCTTAGCCTAATTTCGCTGCCAAAGAAAATTATTCTATGAGATGAGACCTAATTTTCAAATTCAATGTATATGAAAACAGCTCTTTTTATATTCAGGCTATGAAATTTTTTATACTTGTTGCTGCAAGTTCAATGTATCTTGTGAAACACCACATGGAAACTCTTGTTTTCGATGTGAAGAAATGGCCAGTATAAGACTGGTGCCTTGAAAGAAGGCATAATAAATTTTGCTACCGATGGGTAGTAGAGGTAATAGTTTATGAGGCCGAACTGTATTCCATTCGACGGACGAAAACACTCGCGTTTGAAATGTACATCTCATCCGATAATAAATTAGGTATTCTGGCGGTAATAGCATAGGACTACTGCTTATTTGGCTGACCTCAAAAACCAAAGGTCCGAGAGATCATCCTATGATAGGAGGATGAAATTTATTTCGTGGTTATGGTTCCTGACTCGTTTCATGCTTTTATTAAACAACCATTTCAGTTGACTCAGCTCGTGGACGCATAAATTACAAGAATAAGAGGGCTCACTCTGACGAACCAGTTGATCTTGTGGGAAGTGCTTTCTCACGATGTATCTGATTAGCAACTTGAGCTGAGGGCGGCTTCAATAGAAGCTCTGCGAATGCATAAATCATGAGAGATCTGCTATCGCACACTCGTATTATGGCCAGACAAATGGCAGACCTGATTCAAGCATAAAACCATCATATAGATCGTCCCTGTCCGAAAAAGAAAGTCTTCCAAGTACGAGAAAACGGAGAGCTTGAGTTTTTCTTATAGGCTTGTATCAATGGGTCCAAAGCAAAATTTTCTTTAGTTGTTAGAGTTGGTGGAGAAAATTGACATCAGAAGCACTATTTTAAAAGTGCTGGAGTGTATGTGCAAGTTTTATGGCACCACCCGATAGTTTAATTAGCATAAAGAACAGTTCCCAAATCAGAATCATTTTCTTCCAGCTAAACTACTTTGCTTGAGATTCGAAAGCTTGTTTAGCATGCGAATAAAATTATTTTTGGCCTAAAATTCTTGCTGTCGATTTTTTCGTCTGACACTGAGTAGACGCAGCTATTGATTACAGCGTGATTTTCTAGTGTACGAATCATTAGGCTATACTAATAGAATCGATCAAATTCACAGAGGTTTATCTTTAGGGTGAGATAATTATCGGAAATCACTTTGCCTTTCAAATCTCGGTAGCTGTGAACAAAAAAGGTCCGGACAATTATATCTGCGGTGGCTTGATGACTGATTTATTGGACTATACCAAGCGAAAATTAACTTAACTAATGATAATGAAGATAGGCCACGCTTTGTGATTTTGTTGACTACCAATTCTCTCGCATGAATTCTTCTACCAATCGAAACTCCATATAAAAATCGATATTATTTTACGCTAGCCGATTCTCCTCGCGAATTTTGAAGGGCACGATGTTTGATATCGCGAACAAAAACTCTACTTTATTTCCAAATTTCCGAATACTCGTAAATCAAATGCCCTGTTTGGGGAATGTGCTTACCAGAAACGATCTACATAATCCTTATATGCACAACTATATGCTTCCGTCGCGAGGTAAGTATGCTTACTGCGTGTCAACGTTAAGTGCAGACTTGATAGTCGAGAATGTGCTTATGCTTGGATGCAGTTCAAAAAAGCAGCATTACAGCTATATCTTCATATATGCATTCTATAAACGAATAGTATCCGTCTTTTGAGTTATGCCCTAAGGAATAAGACTGATTCAGTTGATCTCAAATTACGTTGTCAGAACAGAGCTTATACGCTTCTCCAATATACACGAAAATGCTATCTAACAGGGCAAACATTCGGTACATATGGCCCAATTGATAACATTACTATTTGACTGATTACAGAGTGTCTACACTCGCCTGCTCGTATTGTGTAGCATTATGAAGTCTCATAGGATTAATCAAGCGCACCTCACTTGCATATAAGCACAAGCGCCCATTCATCAGCCCAAAGCCCGACGGTTTCGTATTCATGATAAACGTAGGCACAATGAATTCGCTCATCCTCTTCTGGTTGATCCATAAAAACTTCAAAATTTTCCATTGACTGAGGACCCGTTATATTTCGAGTAACAACACACCGGCTTCCGAGCATCTGTGCAACAAACGATTCACCTCCACGCGGCAAGTAGACAGTATTGTGGGGTGAACGACCGAAATTGCTCGTGGAATAGTGGAATTACCGCTTTATGAAGAAAGAAGATTACAAAAATATGGCACTGAAATTGAATTCGGGTATTTTCAATTTAAAATCGGATCGTTTATCGGGGCATGGATACACACCACATGTGGTGCAGACCGACAAGCTATGTTAAAATGGGGATATCTTCGAAAAAATTACGGAAAATTACCCCAGTTTACACGGTTCGGACATATGCGATCGTATAGCAAGCGTGCTATTTTGTAAGCAAGTGTCCAACTGTGTACTGAATCTGCCCTTTTTCAAATTGATGGTTGAAAATACATGCATCCCGAACTCGAGCCGCAACGGGTACTTGCATAGGGAATCGAGCAGATCCAATCCTGCTGAAGAGTTCCACTAGTAGATGAATTGGTTTTGGCAGGCAGAGATCCCCACAAGTTCGTTGATAATCATTGTATGGATAACCTACTTCACTGAAATTGTTTTGCGAGCAATGAACCTTTGAGGTGTTTAATCCGAGGCGGGATCGTCTCAAGTTCGTCAAGAATGTGATATTCAGCGTATTCAAGAGCCCAGTTGCACGACCAGCTCAAAGCTTTATGTACAGCAAAAGTTTCGGCTGTCGAAATATCTTGCAATACAAATAAATGCTACGAATTTTTTGGAGCGATAATGAAGAGAATTCTAAAGCCAAAAAGTTGTGGAAGCAATTCGAATTTTGAAACTAAGTCAACAAAACCGAATAGCCTCTTATTCGGGATTTCTTAAGCAAATATAATAAAGTGTGAGAGGCTTTCAAGAATCATTTATTGATTTTTTTTTATGTAAAGCATTTAATCATGCACTACGAGAATTGTATAGCTTTCTATTCCATGATCGCTTAAAACTTTAGGTGGGCAACGTTGGGCTTAGGTCTCTTACGCTTATCGAATGCTACAGTTTTTTTATGGGGGCATGAATGAATGTAGCCACTTTTAATAGACTTTGCGACATTTGGCACGGAAATCAGCTAGACATTTAGAGTATTGTGCACGTTCCTTCCTCATTGTTGAAGAACTAAACAAGTTGGTAGACTTTTCATTTTAAACGATACCTGAAGCAATATATTTATAGTTTGATGTTCTTTTTTGGTGAGTGAAATTCAGCCATACTAAGTTACAGTGTTTTCTTTGACCCCGAATATCCATTGAATTGAAGCTCGTCATCGCCTAAACGGGTGATATTCTCTAAAAGAATTTAGTTTGCATCAAATAATATCTACAGAACGATTAAATCAGATTATACCAGCAGAGTTTTATCGTTCGCGACAATTGGAAACCTGAGTTTGAACGATTAAATAAACTTTCATATAATCGAGACGAAAGCTGTTATATAAGGCTAGTCAGCTTCTTCGAGAAGTGATTTTGATCTCAAAGTCGAACACAGATGTGTGTGATTGAGACTTATTCCCGAACATATAACGATGGACCGAGCTAATAAGAGTTTCGAATGAGGAGGCACCTCAAGTTGCATTAAAAATATTCTGCATGATAGTCCGCGGTCGTCTAGATGCCAGGCAAAATCTGCTTTAAGATCTCATGACTCCAAATGCAGCCTTAGATGCAAATGGTTTTTCAGCTAACAAATAAGCAAGAAGTGCTCAATTTTAGCTATAAGTCAGCCCAGTTGTGGTAGTTGAGAGTTTTCGTCTAATTAGATTTTTGAGAGCTTAGAAATGCTAGGGCGCATTAGTCGTTTCGAAATTTAGGTGACCGGGCCCTCTGCTGAAAAAGAGGGTGCAGAGATCAGACGGCGGAATCACGATCAATCTTCGGCAATATTCTTACTTAATGCGGCTAAATCTAGCTTCAAAATAAAACTCATCCGTCCTAAATAGTAATCATGCGCTGCCCAGTGCTTCAATTGCACGTCCAAATGCACACCTAAAGATTTGCGGATGCATGAACATTACCACCTCAAACTCCTACTTCGTAATTATAACACGAGTTGTATACTGCTCTTCGTGCTTATTCATACCGAAAACAGAATTTATGCTCCTCCAAATTTTGCATAGAACTGTCGATCTCGTAGGCGTGAAAATTTACTGCGTGAAATCGCCCAAGGCCACGTTTACTGGTCATAGACGCAATTTCCTAATGTACTGCTTGAAGCAACTGAGAGCAACCGAAATTGTCAGTGTAGTTTT
The DNA here is from genome assembly GCA_030581635.1 of Clavispora carvajalis. Taxonomy (NCBI): domain Eukaryota; kingdom Fungi; phylum Ascomycota; class Pichiomycetes; order Serinales; family Metschnikowiaceae; genus Clavispora; species Clavispora carvajalis. The sequence continues at coordinate 546,059 of JAKTTV010000006.1, read as the reverse complement.
ATGTTATTTGCCTAAACAAGTACGAGATATAGCTTCCTGCGGCCGAAAAATTCAAAGACAAGGTCTGATATGCTTTAACTCTCATTTTGGCAATTGAGCGTGAGGTAAATATGCCTCGAAAACTATTAAACTAATTGCCCGAATAAAATGTTTGCACGGCATCAATGATGCCCCCAAATTTAATGTGCAATTCCGTATGACGTATACTTTTAAAGGGCGCTTATATTTATTTTCGTCTGGACTTGCAGACAGCGATTGCCGCACGGGTATTACCGAAATATTACCTGCAGTCCTTTACAATAGCGAAGGCCATAAAAAACTAAATTGGCTCACCGTTTTCTTGACCTGATTGCAGGATCAACATTAAGCACGTGGATGCAAGGCATGTGCATTCCTTCGAGAAAATGCGTATTTATGTTATTTCGGGGTAAAATAATTATTGAGAACTGCCTTACCAACAACACCTTCAGACTACAGGGGTAGAGACACTTCAATCATAGAATTCCCATAAAAGAATTTTTAAGTTTTGAAGTTCATTCCAAAATTCAATGTTGAGGCTATCCAGTTTTTTGCCAAACGCGATAAAGCATCACCGGTCCCATGGATAAAGTGATTTGCCTCATTATTTGTACAGGAACAGATCCGGAAGATGCATCTTGCATAACGATCTCGTTTGGTTTAAACGGTGTTCTAGCGAATACGCGATGCGCACTCAAACTGTGTGCACCACTCATTTGTGCAAAATTTTCACTATATCAAATTCGTATGATTATCTCAGGCCTAAATCCCCTGTAGTGAAGGAGACTAATATGTTGGCGTAAAAACCTTTTTGCAAGTTCAACATTTGATTCTTTCCTTCTCGCTGATTTGTAATTTCCCGTAATTGCATTTTGACGCGCGCGAAAACCGTTAGTTTTGGAGGAGGAAATGCAAAACGAGCCGTCCCCTTAACAAAACGTAATGTGCTTCGCATTTGATGACATACGCAAAATATCCTGCATGCATTGTAATCAGTCCGATTTTTTGTGCATTGAAAACCACCCAAGCAAAAGATGTGATGAATTACAGTTTGTCAATTACTGACCCGACACAATTCCAATTTTTATTGACTTACTTCTGGGAGTTGATCGTTTGGTTTCGCTTTACAGAAGTGATCGTAAGTCGAGAACTTACTCTGCTCAGAAAAGCCAGCGCGGTTGCTCCTACCGCGCAAAATCAAGAAACGGTAATTTCGCCTCACTGCGAAATGCTAAAATTCGTTGCCCCGTTAAAAGAATAGAAATTAGTAGTAGTTCATGTTTGCAAAATAATTAACTGTATATAATGTGCAGGACGTGGAGGATAAAGTCGGATTTAAGGTCTTTGTATTCTTTCTCGCGGAGCACGGCGTACATTCATGCAGAACATGGTTGTAGATGTAATCTCGTAAATGCACAGCTGCTTGATTGTCATCTTATTCAATTACGATTTCCAAAATTGTCGAATATTACATGGAAACTACTTTGACTGGTTATCATAATTTGGCCTTATCATCTGTCAATCATGAATCGACTGAAACCTTCCGGGAACGAGCAAGTGACGTTTGAAAGAAGTTTAAGTCCTTAAATGTTGTTCAATTCGGATAGGGATTAGAGTCATATCTACGATTAATATTAAAACCGTACTCATTAGGATTCTCCGATCAAGAATTCTTGTGAGACAAAGACGCGTCATTCGTTCAGTGCAGAAGCTAATATAGTCCTGCCCGCATGAACCATGTCCTCGCGCCGAGAATAAGAGATGCATATGCGAGCTGAGCATGCATGAGATCAACGACCGTCAAATGCCATTCAAAAAAAGGCTTGTCTTCAAAATTATAAATGGGATTTACTTTCTCTCCATCGTAGCTATCCACTCGACACATGATTCACATACTCACTTTGCAAAAGCTCATAGCTCTTCTATGTTTGGTGACCGGTATTCTCGCGTCTGAGAAAGTCATTAATGCCTGCCCAACGCAAAACTTTAACTGGCATAACAGAGTGGTCAACTTTCCGCAGGCAAATATCTCCGTTAGTGACCCAGTTTCCAATGGAGACGGAACCTGGGATGTTACTGTTAATTTTGCAGCCTCATCTACAATGCCACTCAGCTCTTTGTCCGAATTGAAGATTCTTAACTTGGCAAAGACTTACTACTTACACTCAAACAACTTAAACTTGAACTACATAACCGACCCAGGATCGTGGTCTAGGAGAGTGACAGTGACTCCTAGATCAGTGGGCACCTACACAACCTGCATGCCGCTGATTACCATCCAGTACGATTGGTGCTCTGCGGGTGTCACAGACCAAACTTATTGCAATCAATGGACTTACCAAAAGAGTTACGATTACATAACTGGATGCAATAACTATGATTCTAGCACAGGCTACTCCCAAATGGATGGTCCTGACTACTGTTGGGTAGAATCCTCGGCGACTGTTTCCAGTGCAACTACTGTCATGTCCAGTACTTCTTCAAGTGCTACTTCATTGTCATCAACTTCATCCACCCCATCAACTTCGTCGACCTCATCAACTTCGTCAACTTCGTCCACTTCACCAACTTCGTCAACTTCATCAACCTCATCAATTTCATCGTCTTCATCGACGACACCGATTCCAGCCAAGCTCACATCGACTACTTCAACTACTGCATTGACTACGTGTTCCACTCTGTCAACTTCTTCAACTTCAGCCAAGTCTTCGTGCTCTACTTCGAGTGCGGTTACCACACCCTCCACATCTGAATGTGAACCATTCAATGCCTGCCCTACGCAAAGCTTCAGCTTGCACGCCCAACAGGTGAACTCTCCTTCCGCCGAAATTACCTTTACCAACCCTGTTGATAATGGAGATGGTACTTGGGATATCACTGTAAACTTTAAAGGCTCTGCCACGATGCCACTCAGCTCTTTGTCTCAAATGACTTTGACATACCAAGGCAAGACTGTTTACATGTATTCAGTTTACTCATCCAAGAACCTCATCACGGATGGTGGCGAATGGTCCTACACCATCACCGTTACCCCCAGAAGTGTTGGAACTTACAAGACATGTACGCCAGCGATTACTATTGCATACAACTGGTGCGACTACATGATTTCGGACTGGTCAAGTTGCAACGCCTGGACACAACAGACCAATTACGAGTACACGACCGGATGTGGAAACTATAATAGCAATACTGGAGTGTCTCAGTTGGATGGCCCTGACTTCTGTTGGGTTGAAAACTGCTCCTCTCTGTCTTCAGCTTTGTCGATTCAGACGTCTTATGCCACGTCTTCGGTATCATCTACATTGACGACTTCCAGCAACACAGAATTTACTGCTGAGACTTCTTCTGTTGAAACTTCCTCTCTCGAGATTTCGTCTGTCAAGACTTCTTCTTGTGTCGAGAATTCCTCCTCTGTCGAAACTTCGTCTGTCGAGACTTCTTCTTGTGCCGAGACTTCCTCTTCTGTCGAGACTTCCTCTGTCGAGACTTCTTCTTGTGCAGAGACTTCCTCTTCTGTTGAGACCTCTTCTTGTGTCGAGACTTCGTCTGTCGAGACTTCTTCTTTTGAGGCATCCTCCTCCGTCGAGACTTCTTCTTTTGAGGCTTCCTCTTCTTTCGAGACTCTCTCTTCTGTCGAGACTTCCTCTGTTGAGACTTCCTCTTCTGTTGAGGCTTCCTCTGTTGAGACTTCCTCTTCTGTTGAGGCTTCCTCCTTTGTCGAGACTTCGTCTGTCGAGGCTTCGTCTTCTGTTGAGACTTCCACTTCTGTCGAAACTTCCTCCTCTGTTGAGACTTCGTCTTCTGTCGAGGTTTCCTCCTTCGTCGAGACTTCGTCTGTCGAGTCTTCGTCTTCTGTTAAGACCTCTTCTTGTGTCGAGACTTCCTCCTCTGTCGAGACTTCTTCTTTTGAGGCTTACTCCTCCGTCGAGACTTCCTCTGTCGAGACTTCGTCTTCTGTCGAGGCTTCGTCTTCTGTTGAGACCTCTTCTTGTGTCGGGGCTTCGTCTTCTGTTGAGACCTCTTCTTGTGTCGAGACTTCCTCTTATGTCGAGACTTCTTCTGTTGAGGCTTCCTCCTTTGTCGAGACTTCCTCTGTTGAGACTTCATCTTCTTTGGAGGCTTCATCTTCGTTGGAGGCCTCCTCTTTTGTCGAACCTTCCTCGGTCGAGACTTCCACCTTTGTCGAAGCTTCTTCCTCTGTCGCGGCTATCTCCTCTGTCGAGACTTCCTCCTCTGTCGAAGTTTCTTCTTCTGTGGAGACTTTCTCCGTTGAGACTTCCTCCTTTTTCGAAACTTCTTCTTGTGTTGACAGTTCGTCTTCTGTTGAGGCCTCCTCCTTTGTCGAGACTTCGTCTGTCGAGGCTTCGTCTTCTGTTGAGACCTCTTCTTGTGTCGAGACTTCGTCTGTCGAGACTTCGTCTTCTTTGAAGGCTTCCTCCTCTGTTGAGACTTTTTCTTCTGTTGAGGCATCCTCCTCCGTCGAGGCTTCGTCTTCTTTGGAACATTCTTCTTTGAATGCCTCCTCTTCTGTTGAGACTTCCTCATCTGTGGCGTCTTCCTCTTTTGTTGAGACCTCCTCTTTTGTTGAGACCTCCTCTTTTGTTGAGACCTCTTCTTTTGTTGAGGCATCCTCCTCTGTCGAAGTTTCTTCTTCTGTGGAGACTTCCTCCTTTGTTGAGATCTCCTCCTCTGTCGAGACTTCTTCTTATGTCGAGAGTTTGTCTTCCTTGGAGGCTTCCTCCTCTTTCGAAGCTTTTTCGTCTGTTGAGACTTCCTCCTCTGTTAAGGCTTCTTCTCCTGTCGAAGCTTCTTCTTCTGTCGAGACTTCCTCCTCTGTCGAGTCTTCTTCCATGAAAGCGTCTTGGCCAGGTGATTATCACACCATGGATGTGCCTTCTGACACCATCTCAAGTGTCGATTCTGTGGCTTACCCCACTGAAACCTCTTCCGTCACAAAGTCCATTTCTACCATGTCATCGTTCGGTAGCTACGGTAACCTGAGTGCGAATCCATCGAAGAGCACATCCACTGGGTTCATTCCAAGTTTCTCATTAACTGGTAGCTACGAAAAAACCTCGGCTCCATCTATGTTGTCGCTGATGTTGAGCTCCGAAACCAAAGCCATTGCTTCAAGCCAAGAAACTAAGTTTTCATCTTCAACCACGATCGCTGGTGAATCTACCATTTCAACATCCGCCCCTAGTTTGCTCACTAAGTCATCCAGTGGAGCAGGTGCTGATAGCACTATTACGGAATCCATTCCGGAGACAGAAACCACGACCAGCATTTTCAATTCAAAGACTTCGCCCCAAACCAACTTTCTCGTTTCATCTTCTGCATCGATACTGGGGAACTCTATTCACGGAAAGGCTTCTTCCTCCTTCGAAGATACCTTATCCAGCACTGTTACTTCTGTTCCGTGCACTTCTGTTCGTCAGACGACCCAAATGTCTTCCTCCGAAAACGCTGTTTCCGGAACTGGAAGCTCTATCCAAGTCAGTGCTGAGACTCAATCTACCGAGCAAGTCAGTACTGCTACTGAGGCTTGCTCTACCAAGAAAGCCAGTGCTGCTATTGAGACTCATTCTACTGAGCAAGTAAGTGCTTTGACTGAGAGTCAATCTATTGAGCAATTCAGTACTAGAACTGAGATTGAGAAAGTCAGTGCTGCTACTGAAACTAAGTCTACCGATCAAGTCAGTGCTGCTACTGAAACTCAATCTACCGAGGAAGTCAGCACTGCTACTGAGGATTGCTCGACCGAGCAAGTCAGTGCTGCTACTGAGAGTCAATCTACTGAGCAAGTTAGCACTGCTACTGATATTAAGTATACCGAGCATGTCAGTACTGCTACTGAAACTCAATCTACCGAGCAAGTCAGCACTGCTACTGAGGATTGCTCGACCGAGCAAGTCAGTGCTGCTACTGAGACTCGTACGATTGAGCAAACTAACACTGAAGCTCAATACACTGAGCAAGCTGGTGCGCTGTCGTCTATTTCTGCTCATCACGCTACTACAGTGACTTCTGTCTACTTCTCTCAATCATCTGAAATTACAAATAGTACCTCTGCACAACCTAGTGACTCTGCCCCTGCAGTCGTTTCCAGTATTTCTGGTGGCGCATCCAGAACAGCAGGAGGTTATGCACTCTGCCTTCTTACATTCTTGCCGTTCCTCGTCTAAGATAACTGCAAGCCATTTTGAACGATTCAACAACGATATATCAATAGAACTACACATATAACTCGATTAACAGCTGTAGGCTACGAAACAAAACCAAATGCTTGCAGGAGGCACGCGACAGCTGAACAAAATACGCCAATGGCGCCTAAGAAAATATTTATTATCCGCGAGAAATTGCTGGAAGAGCTGTTAAACCTTTGAAACAGCCTATTCGCATCGATAAGTGGCCAGAAAAACAACCATGCACAATACACGGAGGTAAAAGCGGCGTTCCTCAATTGCAGCTTAAGACCCTCAGGAATGCTGCCGCGACATCTTCATGTCGCACATTTGCCGGCATATAGGTAAGACATTCCGACTCGGATGCGGCAGGCCAATGGTGGAACTGTTTAAAAGCTCACTGTCTGCAGGAAGAAAAAGCAGACGAGGAGGAAAGATGCATCCAATCACAAAAGGCGCGAATGTCAGCGTTGCGCGCAGCACTGACTTTGCCCCCTGCACGGCTGCGTACTGAGGGGGTGCAGGCATGGGTATTCCATATATCATCACAGCACGTCGCGTTGAACGCTTTGCATCAGCTTTTTCTGACCGAGTTACCCCATTTGCATTGCAGACATTTTGCATACCGCTGCGCCGATATCTTTGACCAGATATCCCACATCCGTGCCCCATTTTTAGACCTTAAACCAAACTAGTTGCTACGCAACCCTGAAATGTTGGTACAAGCGAAAAACGCCCTTTCGCATCTCTTCACCGCGCCCACTCAAGTGGATCAGGAAGTGAACGCGGCAGAAAGACTTTTGCAGAACAACCAGTCTCCATACGGCTCTACCGGAAACGGTGATCGCGCGCTTGACGTTGCGGTGGAAGAAGCAGTGATCAACGCCAAGGCGCTGAGTGAAGAAGATGACGAAAGTGAGCGAGAGGAGGGATTCCTCCAGAAATTCGACCCTCGTGTTATGAGTGATATCATCATCGGTCTTTCGGACGGCTTGACTGTTCCGTTTGCATTGACGGCCGGATTGTCGTCATTGGGATCCTCCAAACTTGTTATAACCGGTGGCTTGGCAGAGTTGGTCTCGGGTGCCATTTCCATGGGACTCGGAGGCTACTTGGCCGCCAAGAGTGAATTGGACTACTACAAGAGTGAAGTGAAGCGTGAAAAGGCGCAGTTCTTCAAGAAGCCCGACCAGGTCAATCAGGACGCCGCTGAGATCATGTTCGAGCTTGGTGCCTCGGAAGCCACCATTGTGCTGTTCTTGAAAGACTTGGACTCGAAGCCTAAGAACTTGATTGACTTTGTCATCCGTTTCGGCCGTGGGTTAGAAGAGCCAGCGGAAGGCCGCGAATTCACCTCTGCATTGACCATCGGCACCGGCTACTTTCTCGGTGGATTTGTGCCATTGGTGCCGTACTTTTTCTGCGACGTTGTGCGTACGGGGCTCATTGTGTCGGTTATCGTGATGGTGGTGACGTTGTTCATTTTCGGCTACGTCAAGACCATTGTGTCGTTGGGCGAGGACTGTGGCACCCATCGGAAAGTGATTGAGGGTTTCCAGATGGTAGCGATTGGCTCGGTGGCGGCCGGCTCAGCGTGGACTTTGGTGTACCTCATTGACTCGTAGATTCTTGCATGCAGCAGCCGAGGACGGAGCTGGCTTATAGAAGATGGAACAAACTGATTAGAGAGATGTATGTAAGCTGCAGCCCAAAGCATGGGCTGCATGAGTAGCACGCTGCATCCGTGAAGTTCAAATTGCAGCTGGCTCGAAAACGCGCTATGCGTTCCCCGTGCATTCACCATACACTTACCATGCAACTGCCACACTCCACAAGGAGAGCGACATGCGTACGCCAGCCGTAGAGAGCTACACAAGGCTTGTCGTCTCTGTACGTAGAGGCAATATGGGGGCAACGACGAAGGCAACCCGGGGGCGGAACCCGTACCGCCGTACACACCCGTGCACCGTGTCGCGCCACCACTTCAGCAGCCCGCTCCACCCTTTCGCCCCACACAATGTCGTTCAGATTTGCCGACCGTCTCTCTAAAATTGCCATCCCCGCAGGTATTGCGTTCACATTGGCACAGTCTTCCATGTACGACGTGCAGGGTGGCCAGCGCGCCGTCATCTTCGACCGGTTGAACGGTGTTCAGACTGCAGTCATTGGTGAAGGCACCCACTTTGTCATTCCATGGTTGCAGAAACCAATCATCTTTGATGTCAGAACCAAGCCCAAGACCATTGCCACTACCACCGGCTCCAAAGATTTGCAAAATGTCTCGTTGACCTTGCGTGTGTTGCACCGGCCAGAAGTGATGAACCTCCCCAAGATCTACCAGACCCTTGGCCTCGACTACGATGAGCGCGTGTTGCCCGCCATCGGAAACGAAATCTTGAAAAGTATTGTGGCGCAGTTTGATGCTGCTGAGCTCATCACCCAAAGAGAGGTGGTGAGTGCGCGGATCCGCCAAGAGCTCTCGCGCAGAGCTAGTGAATTCAACATCCGCTTGGAGGACGTTTCCATCACCCACATGACCTTCGGCAAAGAGTTCACAAAGGCCGTTGAGCAGAAGCAGATTGCGCAGCAGGATGCTGAGCGGGCCAAATACTTGGTGGAGAGAGCGGAGCAAGAAAGAAAGGCTGCGGTTATCCGGGCTGAGGGTGAGGCAGAGGCAGCTGAAACGGTTTCCAAGGCTTTGGCAAAGGCCGGTGACGGCTTGTTGATGATTCGTCGTTTGGAGGCGCTGAAGGAAATTGCCCTGACTTTGGCCGCATCACCCAGTGTCTCGTACTTGCCCTCGGGCAAGGCAGGCGAGGAGTCGAAGAACTCTTTGTTGTTGAGCGTGGGGCGCTAGGTGGAATCCCGCGGAAGGGTCCGCTAGCCGAGAGTGCGACGAGATATATAACTTGTGAATAGAAATAGTTTGTCATGTATTGTGTAGAGTAATTTGCTGATTGTGGTGCCCTATTCCTCGGGTTTCGGATATTATGGATCACGATAAGCAAACCCCAACTGGTTGCAACGTTATCTTCTATTATGACTGCACCCTCTCAATCTCAGCTTTCTGATTGCATATCTACATATTCTAACATTGTGGCGTAAATAGGGAAGGCATCTTTTCTATAACGCAATGTGCACCATCCTCAGTAAGCTCACGGAATGTCAATCTCCACCATCTCGTCAATTGCACCAGGCGTGGTAATCTCGCCCGCACGCACAAGCGCCTCTACATCTGCAACTTCTTTGGCGCACAAACTGGTCAAGTTGAGTATGTCATGCGGCGCACGTCCCACTGCGATGTCGTCTTCCACCCGCACACCGATACCGTGGTAGTGCTTGGGCCACCGCAGGTCGGCTGGAACGTATAACCCAGGCTCTATCGTGACGACATTTCCCTTCACCAATGGCACATGGCGCGATACCAGCGGGATGTCGTGTAAGTCTAAGCCAAGGTGATGGCCAATGTAGTGGGGGTACAAGTCGCGTGCCACGGAGCCGCGGTCAACATGCGAAAATCCAGGCAAGCTGCGAAGTTCCTGTGTCAAATGAGAGACCGAATGCTCGTGGATGTCGTGCATCGACATGCCGGACTGCTCATGACAAAGGTCAATGCATGCCTTGTTAGTTGAAAGCACAGCAGCATAAATGTCGCGTTGCGCCTCCAGGAACCCTGCGGGCAGATTGGGCCATGCGCGCGAGATGTCGGCACAGTAACCGCCAAGCTTGCCTCCAGCATCCACAAACACCGTCTCGTCGCGATAGAGCAAGTCGTCATTGCGCGTGTAGTGGATGGTCAAAGCATTCTCACCACTTGCTACCACAGGAATATACGCCGGCCGGTCGCATCCGCCCCGAACAAACGCATGGTCCAAATAACTGCCCAATACCTTTTCCAGCGCAAACGGGGCGTCAGATCCAACGCGCGCCATGGCACTGTTTATGGCGCGCGACAGGATACGGCCCGCCTGATGCATCACCCGCACTTCTGCCGGCGATTTAAGCGCACGAAGTTTGGCCACCATGCCGCGCAACGGACGCACATCCTTGCGCGTTTCGCGGAGCACGTCGTGAAGGGTAGATCCGAGGCTGCGTCCACTAAAGTCGAAAAACAGAGCAAACTTCGCTCCAGCCCCGCTACCGCTGCCCGAACTTTTGGGCGCGTCCCAATATATCGCACTATTGCGCAGCACCACCTTACGCAAAAACAGGTCGACTCGTGTAGTTGGAACCGCCTCGTCCGCATTAAAGTAGTCGAGCGCGCCCTCAACGCCCAGGCGCGCACCTTCCCACACCTCGGTGGCTGCCACTTTTGGTGGAACCACCAAATGAAACACGACATCCTCGTCGCTTCCGGTATCCGCCACTTTTTCAATCACCGCCACACTGTCTGGCTCCAACCAGCCAGTCAAGTAGAAGAGGTCGGTATTCTGTTCGAAGGGGTAGAACACAGACCCTGAAGAGTGTTGCACTCGGTGTCCGATGAGAATTGCCGCGGAACCCGCAGGAAGCTGCTTCGCGAGTGCATGGCGCCGCTGATAGTACTCCAAAGCCAGAATTCCGGGGGTGAGACAACCCGGCTGCGGAAGAATGTGTCGACGGGTTTCATGCATGGGCTGGCCCGTTTTGTAAGGCGCTGTGGGTTTTGGCCGAGTTGCCAAATACTTAAATGAGTTCATCAGTGGCGAGGTATGAATTATCTTTTTTGTTCTGAACGTTTGCACTTGAGCGCCGATGAAGGCCGCAGTCGGTTATGGATCGCCTGCGCGGCAGTGTCTCTTGATGTATCGCAGTAGAGCGGCAGTAATCTCTATGTACGTCTCGCGTGGCAGTATCTGCAATGCCAGTTCCTACCGTCTATCTTGCGTGTTCGGTACGTGTCTGCCGTCCCTCTATCGTTAACCGAACAGGTTTGTCTGCCGCATTCGAAGTGATCAGTTCTTGCTTCTGTGCATTCTGCGCACACCACCATGTCTATAGTGTTGGACCCTCATAAGGGCATCTGTCTCGACACAACTTCTTGCTCAATTGATTCCAAAGCATCGACCGGTTTTGATCTTCTAGATTGGGATGCATATTTGGCGAAACCTTCATCCCCGCCCGCGTCCCCTGCGCCTGAACTGGTAAGCCGGAAGGAGCGCAAGGCGCAGAAAAAGCAGGCCGCTGCTGCAAGGCGAAAGCTGAAACGAGAATCTGAAGCAACGGGAAGCGGGAAGACCGACAAGAGTGATTCGGAAAGTATTGAAAGCGTTAGCCGGTATGCGTTGGTGCAAAAGCTCGAGCAGCTTCACCGCTTAATTGCTCCGCGCAAAAATGCGGACTATGTCGCAGCCACCTTTGGCCTGATTACGCTATATAAAAGTGACGTGGACCTTGTGATGCCTGAGCAGTGGCTCAACGACAACAACATTGCATTTGTGTACGAGATATTATGGACGTATTTTATCAAGCCTTCGGATTTTGGCTTCCACCTCCATCTCATGTATCCGGCCCTCGTGCAACTTCTAGTGCACTACCCAAACCCGGACGACATTGGCTCTCTCGTTCCGCTCAAAGAATTGGCAAAACTGAAAGTGGTGTTGATGCCTTTCAACTTTGTGGACGAGTACGCATCGATTGACTTGGAAGATGCCAATGTGGGCGACCACTGGGCGCTTGCGCTAGTTTGCATACCGCAGAAAACCGTTTACATCTACGACTCCATGGCGGATGACGCAGAAGCAGATGCAAACGATACTGCCTTACTTGCGCAGCTAATGTCGCGCATAAAAGCCGTCATGTTCAAGCCGGCCGACAAGCTTACAGTCAGACACATGGCTTGCACGCAGCAGGAAAACTTCGACGACTGCGGGGTGTACACTATCATGTACTCTTGTTTCTTGGTGGCGAAATTGATGTCGGGAAACCCCACCTCGCTTGACATTGGCAACGTGCGTTTTGATGCACTCTCAGGGCGCATGGCAATGATGGACCTTATACATAGAATAGCCAAAAAGAATATAGAATGATGGAGATTGAATTTACGCTCAATCAATTAAAACGGCGACTCTTATCCAGACGCATGCAAGGCACTCGCAGCGCGTGCCACCATCACTCTGCAGATTATTGCCATGATTATCCACATTTCTGACTCAGCTGCCGCTCTCGCAACAATACAAATTCTCTCCCGGCCCCACAGCTATTCTCTCACTCGTTTAGCAAATGAGCCTGCAAAACCAGTGTCGTGAACATTTTCGCTGTCGATTCAACTGATATCAAGTGCGCCGCCTCTTCGACGCTGTCGCAGAGACCTTGGATGCGGAACGCGCGCGAGACCCGCTCGCGGTAGAAAATGTCGCGCGCCTCATCGTAGCCCACCAGCTCGCCCAACCCTAGCAATGATATAAGCAGTATCAATCGGTGGGAAACATCGGTAGCTTCCAGTTCGTATCCCAACAAGTGAAGTAATTTGACTCTCGGAATGGCGCGTGTTACCGACATTACTAGCAAAAACGCCTTGCAGTCAATCACATTAACAAGCGCCGGTATGAAGGTATCCGACAGGTGCGGAAGTAGATAGGAAGCACCTCGATTCACAACACGCGTGAGGGTGGATTTGGCTGCACCAAACTCTCCGCGGCTTAGCTCTTCCATCACTTTGTGCACGAGTGACAGATCGCCCTGGCTCGCATTGTACTGATCTAGCAAAGCGCTGCGATCCTTTAGCCCAAGCAGATTGAAAGGCTTGCAAGCCATGCATGCAAGACCAAAAGCAACAAGCGCCTCGTCATGCAAGTGTACCCGGCGCAACAAGTGCAAATCCAGTTCGAGAGAATCAAATTGGGCCACAAACGTAGTGAACTCGGCGTCCTTGAACTGCAAAAACGTCACGTACCACCGCACCAACGAAGCGTATTCAAACTCCGTGGTCGCGGCGCGGAGTATTGGGGCGGGTTTGTCTGCCATCGAGCGGCGCACCCATGCACATCGCACGAGATATGCGTCGCAGCGCGCAGTGGTTTGGGCCAAAATGGTCGGCTGCGACGTTTCCTGCGCCAGTTTTTTCTCTGCAGATGCGGCCGACCCGAACCATACCAGCCCGTAGACGTGAGCAACCATCTGGTAAAAAAGAAATTCAAAGAGACGGTTGCCCAAAAACGCATCATAGTCTGTGGGATGGCTTACAAAGGGCGCCAAATACTCGAGTTTGTTGATGTAATATCCGAGCATGTGGAAATCGGCCCGCACGAACAGCGCGCGGAAGAGCGGCCCAAACTGCCGGAACAACTCCGCCCTGTCTGTTCCTGCGGCGCCCGTGTCCTCGCGGAAAAGCGTGTCGTCAGGCTGCGAGTTTTCAAGCGCGCGCGCCCACTCCAGCGTAAACGACGCACATTCGGGGCGGGGGTCGCTGCGCACATATGCAATCAATTGGCCCGCATACGGGTGCACAGAGTGGTAGCGTTCCATTAGTTGCAATGCTTCTAGTGCAATGCTGTATTCAGGAGCTGCATTAAAGCGAGCCACGAGAGCGTGGATATGGAGAAAGTCTAAGTCCATGACGCAGACCGGAACAACTGGGGAAGGTAGAACACCTAGAAAACTTGCTGGTCGAGTAGAAGAGCTGTCTGCACAGGTTTGATTTGACTAGCAGTCTGTCTTATTTGTGGGAAAATGACCAGCAATAAGTCGTTGGATTTCCCACTGTAAAATATTCGAGCAGGGCAGTCAAGAATATGCTATTTTCGAAAAAGTTCGCGCGCGCAAATGGTACCGGACGAGCTGGCCCTGTTGAGCCAGATCACCACTACGCCTAGATTAACAGAAGTTCTAGAAATTACGGAAGCCAATTTCGTCCCATTCCTAAATTCCTCATATCCTATACCCAGCCTATAATGCAAACTCCTTCAACCAAATTTATCGCCGCCCGTGACACCGTATATACCCAGCTAAACCTTTTTTCAAACCCTGATCGTATCACATCAACATCAGACTGGTGGAGTACGACGACGCAATGTGATACGACATCAGCGAAATGCTGAAACAGAACGGTATCCATGTAGTCATAGTCAAAGAACCCGCGCGGTAGATAGCGTTCAACACCAACCCGGTGACGGATCCACTCAAAAAGGCATTCAACAACCCGAGAAACATGTACAGTGCAAAGACTATGAGAAGCCGCAGATGCTGTAGTTTGCAATGCTGGCGGTCCATCTGGTGCTGGCGCGAGCTGCGCCAAAACATGCTCACACAAGCGCAAATTCCGACTATTCCGTATGTGAGAGAATAGAAGATAAGGGCCCAATATACCGAGAAGCGCCAAATGTCGCTGGTATAAATGAGGAACAGCGCCTCATACTCATCGGAATGCAATCCCACTGGAAGGTAAAGGGAGGGGAACGCGGGGGTGGAGTATCCTATGGGCACGTTATACCCGCTTATTAAAACCTTCATTGCAGTAGGTATGAGATTAATAGGAATGCGCAGAGGAGTCGCGACAATGTTTAATCACGTGACCATAGCTACTTTCTTTCCGGCCCAGCGGTGGCTCTCCCATAAAAGCAAAATTACGTTCTCTGTCAGTCTAGCAAGAGTTGAGTTTCTGGCTTGTTGATCTCGCCAGGGCCTTGTGGGCTCCCGGGTCTACTTCTCTGACTGTGTCTTTGTGCAGGTGCGCACTATGTACCACACAATCGCCACTCGCCAACATCTAGATATCTACTTCCTCACCAAGACCGCTACACCATGTCCAGAAGATACGACTCTAGAACGACTATTTTCTCACCCGAGGGCCGGCTCTACCAAGTTGAATACGCCCAGGAGGCTATTTCCAACGCCGGAACTGCCATTGGCATTTTGTCTGAAGAAGGTGTGGTTTTGGCGTGTGAGAAGAAATTCACATCCAAATTGCTCGACAACGACGGCAGTGCAGAGAAGTTGTACTTCATCAATGACCAAATGATGTGTGCGGTAGCGGGAATGACTGCGGATGCTCTGATTCTTGTCAACAATGCACGGGTTAATGCGCAACAATACTTGAAAACATACAACGAGGAGATTCCGTGCGAGCTTCTTATAAAGCGCGTGTGTGACGTGAAGCAGGGCTACACTCAGCATGGCGGATTGCGCCCCTTCGGCGTGAGCTTCATCTACGCGGGTTTCGACGACCGCTACCTGTTCCAATTGTACACCTCCAATCCTTCGGGTAACTACAGCGGGTGGAAGGCCACGTCTATCGGTGCAAACAACTCTGCGGCACAAACTTTGTTGAAGAAGGACTACAAAGATGACTTGCTGTTGAAGGATGCGTGTGAGTTGGCGGTTAAAGTGCTCTCCAAAACCATGGACAGCGCAAACTTGAACAGTGAAAAGTTGGAGTTCGCGACCTTGAGTAAAGGAAAGCAGGGTGTGGTGAGAAAGATCTGGACCGAGGCTGAAATCGATGCGTTGATCAAGACCCTGGGCGTGTTAGACAAGGTGGACGAAGAGTAAGTAGTCAAGCAACTGCAGAGTAAGTAGTCAAGCAACTGCAGAGATAGATGTAGCATGAAACAGACGCAATGCACGATACATATAGCGATACTAAGCGGCATATATCGGGCGCACTGTGCGTCCTCCGCGACTCAAGCAGCATCGAGGTAGGTGCGACGACACGCAGAGCGACACGCATGCAGCCACATATAATGCGGTGCAAAGCGACTAATATCATCAACGCAGACAACATCACAACTTTACCATTATACGTCTCTAGCCACTCTCTTCTTCGCGCACCCACGCTTACCCCAATTCCAAGTCCTGATCACGCGTGTAGTGGGTGTGCATTTCGCGCACCTTCACCTAGTTGCTACATCACCCCCGGATTTCACTTGTGCTAATACATAATAGGATTTTCGCCCTTAAGCGTCCTCCAATCTCAAGATGGATTTTCTTAGCCTAGGGTTATCCAAACTGGCGCGCCTTCAGATCCGCACAACCAACACTATTTCGGTCAAGTTGGGCTTACAGTACCGGGAGTTGGTTGAGGCAACGAATACTCATTTGTTATGCGCAAGCTCAGAGAATTTGGGCACGGAAGTGAAACCTAACTCCGTTCAAGAAATCTTCAGTGACTTTTACTATGCTGCTAGTTTGGACAAGCCCAAAAGTGCAGCTGTTCCAGAGATCTCACTACAATCTTTGCAGAAATTCCAAACCCGTATAGCACAATTGAAAAGCTCACAGAATGTGGAAACTGAGCAATTTTCAGAGGCAGAGTCATCTTTGATCAACATCATTGAGCAGTTCAGTCTTATCATCACACTCTATCATTTGGCAAACTCTATTGTAACGAAAACAATTACAGCAAAGGGACATTTGGTTTACTGGTCTGACATGCGTCTGTCTGTCTACAGCAAAGTGTGCTACGCGGTGCAAACCTTGCCTGCTAGAGTCTACTCTGTAGGGCTCACCGCCTTTCAAAACATTCCAGCTCAGCCGGAATTATCAACTGCTTCTGTCACTTCTCCGCAATTATTCATTGATAACGTGGTGCGCAACGTGACAGAGCTTGCCATCGCGCTTAGAAATATTGCTTTGGAAGCAGTGGGTCTGCTTAACACTAACTTTATCGTGCGCAACTCGAGGCTCCGGTGGTTGAACATGCCGCTCCGCCGTATCGATCAGGATGTCAAGCAAAAGATAAAGCTTACTGAATTCCAATTAGACCAGTTCTACACTCAGTTGGGAACGATCATAAATGGTCTTCCCCTGAGCAAGGATATTTTTGCGGCCTTATTACCGGAAGCAGACTCCAGCGTCAGTCTGATTATCGAGGCGGTGGAAAAATTCATCGGTGACGATTCCGATTTATCCCTGACCTCTCCCCCTGGCCTCATTACGCGTTATTGGCCAATTCTATTCTTGTTGCTCAACTACGGCCCTTCAGCCACCTCGTCGGTGTGGAAAAGCAGGTATGACATTATTAACTGGGTCAAACACAACCTAGTGGATACGACAGTTGGATTTTGGAAAAACTGGATAGTCAAACCTGTTGCGGATATGGTCGCTATTCTTCGTAACGACAACACCATGGCTATCACATCCAAGGAGTCATTGAAATCAGACCTTGACTCGTTGCAGCGGATGGTTTACGATTTTGCCAAGGACAATAACATCGCGACCGATCCGCAGCAAGTGCACGAAGCGGTTTCCCGCGGGGACTTGACCATGATGATGTCACAGTACGAGAACGACATTCGAACACCCTACAAACTGATTATCAAAGGCCTGTTAATTAGGTCTATGCTCATCCAAGTTCAAAAAACTAAGGTAGACGGAGGTATTGCAATCACTGGTATTGACAAACTTCTCAAGCTGCAGCAGCTTTTATTTGGAATTCTATCTATTCTGCCCTCTCTTCTCATTGTGTACCAAGTGAACAGGGTACTTCTGAAGGATACTTCATTATCCCAAGATGTCGTCTCTCGTCGTATTTCGTGCCTCAAGAGTTTAAACCAGATCGAAAAGCTTGTTAATGGAGAAGGTGAAGGTGAAAAGCTAGTGAAGGATGGTAAACTATTTGTGGAGGTGGTTAGCTTGTCGTTGATGTCCACGTCCATCATTCCCTCGCGGTTAAGGGAAGACTTTTTGCACGACGTTAACGAACTTGCTTTACGCAACACTGAGAGCAATTCGCATGCGATCAGTATCACCAACCGCATCTGGAATATGTATTCGCCATTCTTCAGACGGTCTTTGGTATAAATACTTTCGATTGTGTTATGAACATATTAGTCACAACGTTACAAAAAGAAAGGCTACAACCCCGTAGAAGCTATGACCGGCATAAGATGTTCGTGTCTTTTCCGTACTATTTTGGGATGAATCTGTAAATATTGCCTGTTCATAGCAAACACATTCTTACCTATCATTTCAAAAAAATTTCATAACAAATATGGATATTGTGACAGTGCAAGGGATCTGATATTACCGTGAAGAAAATCGTGAACCCCAACAATAAGCTCGCGACTTAAATTAGTTCTTCTCATATGCATTACAAGCTCATCTGAACAGAAGCCGGAAGCTTTGATGTTTCTATCGCGAGAGAAAAAAGTTTGGCCCTACATGGAGTTTGTTAATTTTGAATTGCAAAGAAAAAATCAAATAGTCATATATCGTTTTCGAAAAACCAGAAATAATATCTGATAAATTTGTTGTCAATTCGAGCACATATACGAATTGAGAAGTATGTAGTCAATAGTAGCTCATCAGCTAGCAATCCTATCGTTTCAAACCCTTTATGTAATTTCCAAAAGTATAGTTCGTCCTTTTCTCTCTTTTCATATCAGCATTGTGGTGCAATGTGTACGGTCTGAAGTTCATTACCTGAGAGTTTAGGCATGAAACCGCAAATCCCACTGCTGCTTGTAAAAGGAATTTTTTTCTCCTGGAATTCCCCCAAAAAGAGCAACTCCCGAGAGATGACTATTCAAAGCTAATCGAGTGATAAACTAATCGATAGATGTTGTTGATTTGATGTTTTACACTCTCCCAACTGCCCCCTGGGCAAGATTGAAGGCACCACATTTTCCGCGGAAACTCAGGTTTACGTGTGTGCAAAATGATCATGCTCTTTTGCAAATTTGCTTCACCTTCTTCTTTACCTTACCCTTCTTGTCCACAGGTTCTGCATTAGGAAGCGGTCCCGCATGCGACTTACTAGCCCCCCGCAATAACTGGATCAATATACAGTGCATGTATGTACCTTCCCTTGCAGGAAGTGAGGAACACATTAACGAATCACTCGATCTAAAAAGCTACAAATCTTTTTCCCCTGGACTGTATGTTTCGCCTAAGAAAAAAAGTTTTATTCCCCACCTTTGTCCCGAAAACGCACCTGTATATAGTGCGTGTTCGGTGATAAGAAAGATTACTTCGGTCTTGCCAATCCGTTCAGACCAGATCAAATGGGTGAACGTTTATTTCCATGGTTCACAGCTCGAGAGATCTTCAACAGCACCTAAAAGAAATCACTTTACCATGAGTTTTAGTAGTTTTACAAAAATTTCGACCCAACATGTCGCACTTTCGCATTGCAGATTCGCTGCGGGGAACCTGTGAGGGTATAAGATGTTAATTAAGACCGCAAACCAATGCAAATTGTCCTTTTTTGAATACCGTCATTTTGCCTGTCGTATAAGAACATTTGAATAGCGCTGCTTCTACAAAAGAATAGAGGAAAAAACCACCTGACTGAATTCAAGATACACAGTTTCATATACATTTTACGCATTCATTTTCGATCAATCAGCTTCTTTCTTTCTGGCAAGTTCCCTCATATTTTTATTGTCCCAAGCCTAAAATTCAACATTTCTCGATGTTTTCAGTGAGCCGGTCATATTTCGTCTCCCATAATTTTCCTTTAGGTTTGACGATGGCCGATGAAAACGCAGTTGGCGATGGATTAGGATCTAAAACCGCGCAAGGAAACTCCCGTCTTTACAACTGTGAAAGTTGTCAGAGAGCATTTACTCGAGAAGAGCACCTATCACGCCATGTTCTTCTGACTCACAACAAACTTAAACCTTTTGTATGTGGGATATGCTCCCGCGCATTCTCTCGAAGAGACTTACTTCTACGTCATGCAAAAAATCTTCACCGGGGATCTGAATTAGCGGTGTCACGGATTCGGAAGCTGTACAAGAAGAGTAATGATGTGCTGAAAACAAAAGAGGAAAACAAAGTGGAAGATGAAGCTGCTGAAGAGGAAGCGAGAAATTCAGGATCTCGTAATAAAATGTCGCTTGACATGCTTGTCAGCTGAAACGATTATGAAGAGGTATGAATTTACTGCTCTGGAGCGTACTAATTAATTCAAATCGCATGGCTGGCTGACCGTTGGCTTAGGTCTCTGTCTCACATATTTACTTCTTCTAAAACAGCTTAATTTCGATATTCAGCAATTCTTTTTCTTAATTTCTCTTTCAACGACATGCTATCTTCCTTCCTGGAGTATCTGCCAAGGCCAAAGACATTGTAGTTACATAGTAAATATTCATGTTTCCTAGTGCAAGACAATGTCGCAGCAGGACATCGACATTTCACCCCACATGCACACCCAACACTTTGGTGCATTCATGTCCAAACCTCTATTTGTATACGAGGTAAAGTCTACCAGCTGGTGTATCGTTGTCACGGAAAATGCGGGTCATTTCTACTTTGACACAGCAACAAAGAAATCTGTATGGCAATTGGATGAAACCGGCCTAGATCCCGCTACATTTGTCGCCAGTGTCAGTTTTGACGATCTCGGGGTATTGTTCGCCAGAGCCAACGGTTTCTGTCTCAAAGAGGAGAGCACAAAGGTGGTTGGGGAGAAAAACGTGATAAATCAAATTAACGATAAGCTGGTAAAAGAGGAAGGCGCAGATATCGACGACGACAGAGACATTGGACTGCTCGATGAGGAAGAAGAAGTTGATGGAGATGTTGGGGACGATGAATATGATGATGGAGAAAACGACGATGAGCAAATGTTACGGCAAATTTTACAAGAAAGTGGCTACCTCCCTGACCCCAGTGATGAGGCTCCGGCTGAAGAGAATGGCAATGATCAAGAAGAAATCCAATCGCAGGAACCTAAAGGACTCTCACTTGGTTACTCGAGTCTGGAAGAAGGTTCTGAAGCAGAAGATCAAGCAGAACATGAAAGCTGTGGAAATGTCGTCCCAGACCAGGAGGCCAGTACAGATAGCAAGCCCGAGCTCGATTTGAGCATTCCCGAAAAAGAGCTGGAACCGGAGACGGAAGCACTAGATCTTTCCTTAGGTGAAACATCATCTTCTGCGGAAAACAACTCAAAGTTCATTGCACTATTAGAAAAGCACAAAAACGCAATCTCTGTTTACGATCCATGGTTTGTGGTTGAGGAAGAGTTACTTTCCCAACTTGTCCAGGATCCGGCATACTATGCTGTTCCAGAAGCCCAGCGCGAAAGTCTTTTCAATGAATGGGTTTCTCCCACCGCATCGGGTAAGCACACGGCCCGGCACGACCGATATCCCACTCCACTATTGCGCTACTATCAATTCCTCCAGGAGCACAAGAGTCAGGTGCGCAAGCTCTACTTCCCCGAATTCTACCGTGAGCATCTTTCTGAATTCCAGACAATGCATTTTGGATCTCTAAAACCCGAGGACGAGTACCGTCGGCTCCGGGTGACATTAACCGATTTTGCCCTGTACGAGCGCCGCGCCAAGAAGGGTGTTAGTGCAGGAGCGTCGAATTTGAAGCTTGAGTATGTGCGCGACTTTGTCGCAAAACAATTGGCACATCACCGGTGCAGCCCTCCGCAAGTACCGGAAAATGGTTCCTGGTTCGATCGTTGGATTTTGCTATGCAACCAATGCAATTTGCCGGAGAAAGTAGTGAATGATCCCACGAACTTCATCGTGGGTGACGAAAAGCGCTTTACATGCTATGTGAGCGTCTTGCAGAACACCTAGCGGCGACATTGTGAGCCCCGGTGCGTATGGTGGCGCGGTTTTACGTGCTTGTCACCTGCCATAATTGGTTAAAGTTGGCTTTTATCGTAGCACTTACTAAAACACCAAAATCGACCTTCAACGTAGATTAAAGTAGAGCACTCCCGAAATGGGACGGGGGTTACCAAAATCCCATTAAATCCAGCGCAACGGAGATATTGCCACGATCGAAGCAAGGTGTGCATATCAAAATGTTCGGAACAAACGACGAGCCGAGGTTGAAAATCATCATCACCTTCACGACTCTCCCGGCAAATTTTGTTCCGCCGAAAGCCGAGGAATATTTCCGGTAATTTTCAAAATGATTCTGTCAAGTTTTCTGTAGAAACCTCTGGTAATGGCGTAAAGGCATCAATGCGATCAGGACCTCATTAAATCCGCCCTTCTCCTGCGAGTTTGGTAAAGCCGCGAAATCCGCTTCGTCGGCGCGTTTATGTTCCCGGCCGCGCGACGTCCCGAAATAAAGCCGCGTCAGTAACGCCGTTGAGATGCAACGGCGTTAAACCGCCTCGTACTTATAAACTGTTTCTCCGCATTTGTGTTTGTCATCTACCATTGTATCGGATAACACTCACCGGCAGAAACGCACAAAGCGTCAAGTTACTTTCTCCGATACCTTGAACTTCACTCAATCTCGTTTAGGTAATCGTCAGGTTTAGCCATTGATAGCTACCCACAGTGACGACCGACATTTGTTCAATGCTTTCCAAAATTCACATTTTACACATTCGAAAGAGTGAAAAAAACTCTGAAAGGCGTCCTGACCAGCCTAGGCTGAACTCCTTTTTGGGCTTGTGGCGCAGAAACAGTTCAGGCTCAATGCCTTCTCCTCCCACCCGCAGCAACAGCCTGAAAGTTCAGGTTGTGACTCGTGGTCAATTGATTCGGGCAGAAATTCCGTCTTCTCGTGCTCTTCGTCTGTGACTCGAGTTTTGACCCATTTTCCAATTGTGCACGCAAACACAATTGCAACCCCAAGGCGAATTAAAGGAACTCCAAAGCTATACAGAAGGTCGAATCTGGCTATACTGTCGTTTCCAATTGTTTGTGGGCGACAGAAATCGAGCTGGGACTAGGACATGCGGGCCATGTTCTCTGTGGCTGACGAGAACCGGTTATTACACCACTGTACATACTCAAATCATACCAATATTAATTCTGATCTACATACTAAACCGGTGGAAGCGGGCTGCGGCATACTGGGCACTGTAGCTTGTGGACCATCCAATCCTCCATACACCGGGTGTGGAAGATGTGATGGCAGGGTGTAATCATGGCCGCCTGCATCATTTTCTCTTGCTGCTTGAAACTCTTCTTTGCGGGAGATGACAAGACGGGGATGGTCACCGTCGACATGCAAATGGGGCAATCTAGGTCACATAATGATACACCGCTTTCCTCCGAGTGGGGCTTCATGCTGGCTAATATATCAGATGCAAATCCGTGCTCCAAATCTGTCACGTTCATCACTGGGTGGTAATTGTATTGCTCGGGAAGCCATCTCTCATTCACCCAGAATCTTGCACCGAGAACGTTTTGCAAGTAAAGCGCAATGATCTGGAAAACTAGCCACAACGCCACTGTGGCCACCAAGTTGGGGTTGTAAGCATGACGGAAAGCATTGGACCTGTCCAAGCACAAGTATATGAGTGGAACGAGTCGCACCATCGACGACCCAAGCACAAACTCCCACTGAAACGTCTTTTTCCTGTTTTTGACCGTGTTGCGGAAGAATTGCGGCACCCAATACGAGTTTATCAACAAAAACCCAACATACTCAACCACACGCCGCACGGAAACCCTCCAGAGGGTAGCAGAGAGCATGAAGTTCAAAAAGATCAATGCGAGCATAAAGCCCGTCATGATGAATCGTATCAACACACTTGATTCATCAAAGTAGAGCCAGCTGGTCTCCGGATTAGCTGTGTTTTGCTCTGCTGTAGTTTGTGTGGCGGGTCCAGCTACTCCAACCTCGTTTGCGTCTGCCGTATCGGTTTGGGCCCCAGGGGATGGAGGGCGGCCAGCTGCATCACCCGAGCTTCTAAGCATTTCCCACAATGTTGTTCCTCTTTCATTTGCCTGATTGTAGCTTACGCTCGTCATGTAACGTACCTCAAGGCCAACGAAGAGAATACCACTTATCAAGCCAAGACAGGTACAAACGAGACTCACTCTGCTATTCCACAAGTACAGCACAGACACGAGGCACACGACAGAGTCGTATAGACTGAGCAAGAAGATAGAATACTTCGATACGTTGGCCAAACGATTGGGAGTGCGGTTGGCGTTGGTTTGTCGGCGGAACAAATTGAGGTTTAAGAATTCGACGACAATAAGAAGAACAAAGAAGTTGTAGACCTTCTTCATGGTGACCTCTAACTTTTCACCCGAAAGTGGGACATTTGGTGATTTTTCCAACACTATACCGCAGTCGGGAGAGTAAATCACCGAATGGGAAATTTCCAACTCGGGTAAATGGTCCGGCAAAGGAAGGCCGCGAGGGTTCTGGAGCTCCTCATCAATGTACCGCAATTCGTCCCGCGTAAAGCCGGTTTTCTCAAATTTGAAGAAGGAGACAAGCTCGCACAGCTGCTGCGACAAAAGTAGACTCCGGTTGATGTCGTCGAAAGTGATCTCGTCTTCCACGTTGGTGGCATTGACTAAACGCGACATCAACGTCTTCGTTTTATTAAAATATGCCTCGTTCATCGTGAAATGAGGCAAGGCGTAGTTGCCCCGGAATTTGGCAGACCGAGTCAAGCCCACTAGCGCACCCGTATCTTGGAAGTACACACCAAACATGTCGAATGAGTTAAGGTCAGCCTCAGTGTGGTTTTTTAGCAGAAGACTCATCACCACCAAAGTGGCTTCATCATAGAAATCCAACCCGTATTTCTTCACATTCAATTCAGGGTAGATGTTGTCCAAAGAATCAATTCGCAATTCGACCACTCCCTCAG
Source organism: Clavispora carvajalis (assembly GCA_030581635.1). Lineage (NCBI taxonomy): Eukaryota > Fungi > Ascomycota > Pichiomycetes > Serinales > Metschnikowiaceae > Clavispora > Clavispora carvajalis. The sequence goes on along the minus strand of JAKTTV010000006.1, from coordinate 521,399 downwards.
AATAAGTGGTTATATTTCCTATTTTGGAAGCATTGTCGGCCAACTCTTCCGGGGGAGCGTTGTTCTCGGGGTCCAGCTCATATTGTTGCTTGTCGTTCTCATACTGCTCGTGACGGTAGTAATTGTAGTAGTCCCACAAATACAGGGGCAACCGGAAGGAATATGGTTTGGGGTGGTTCTCCGTTTGGACTCGAAACTCGCCATGTAAACGACCGGAAATATTCAAGTGGTAGGCTTTGCCCAACGGTTCTACCGGATTAATGGCGAGAAACAGTTTGACTTGGGAACTGACCGAATCCGGGAGAAGACTGTAATTTTGATTCTCTTGCCATGCTTCAGCTTTCGAATAGTGATGGAATGGCCATAGCAGTGCATTCTTATCTTCTAAGTTGTCTTGGTAAGAGAGCTCAAGGCCTGTAAAGTTCCCGTAACCCAAATAGTATTCCGATTGGGCCAAGTCGTTCCTGTTTTGGTGTAAAGTCCGTTTGTATGTTTGGAGCACAAAAGCTTTCAGAAGATCGTTTCCCACATCACTTTCTCGGGGAAATAGATAGAAGATTGTGAAGAGAAAGAAGAATAAAAAGATCGCCCGCTGCATTGCGTTTGTTGCAGTTGCCGCCGCTGGATTGGAAAGGTGTATGAGCGGGGGAGATGTATGGAGGTCTGACGTTGGATATTGTTGGAGTTCGTAATAACCACGGTTGAAAGATTACTTTTCATTCTACGAGAAAATATTGTCTGAAAAATCCATAAGCGACTGGAATTGTTTCGAAACAGCCCGAGATGTCAATGAAACCAAGAGCTGCACGAGCTTGACACAGGTGTGCCGCAGCTACACTTTGGTGCACGTGACTCATTAAAGTTCAGAAAGCACTGTTGAAAGGCTGAAGATAAGGTGGCGACAGTTCGATCTGGGTCGAGGTCTTGCAATGAAATTCAGTAGTATTGCTTGCCCCATAACTAACATCTCAGACACCGGCCGGGTCACATCCGTACATCTCACCGCCTGTACCGTTTGACTCGAGAATAGCGGTGTAGGAAGCATCATGAGACCTTCTGTTGCCAGACTTATAAGGGCGCGCCGGCCCGAGCGCAAAGCGGAACCGCTCTTGCCTCCACTCAAACTCTATCGGGCGATCTTGAGGGCTCATCGCACCAAACTTCCGGTAGAGCTCCGGTTTTTAGGTGACGAGTACGTTAAGGCGGAGTTCAAGGCACACAAGTCCACGGACAACCCGTTGCACATCGTGGGATTCTTGACTCAGTGGCAAGACTACTTGAGGAGCATCGACGGGGGTGACTGGAAAGAAGGAAAAATGTCGCAGCAAGACTTGGACAAAATGTCGCCCGAGCAGGTGGGCCAGCTCTACGAGTTGATGCAAGAGACCCAGAGATTGGGAGAAGAGTAGAGTGGAGGAGATAAGAAAAGCGCATCAGATGATATGGATGAGAAAATTCGAGAGCGGTGATCGCCGTCAGTGCCTACTGTTCTAATTCCCGCGGCCCCTCCAACCTAGTAAATAGTTTTATTCCCAAATCACCACTGCTAGAATTGTGTATCACAATGAGCTCAATGCTGTCTTATGGTTTCATTACTTACGCGATCCAGCCACTTCCATTACAAGCCCTTGCCATAGTTTCCCAGGGCGAAGAAGTTTATGATAAGAGCAACGATGTTCTCCAAAGCCTCCAACCAAACCTTCAACTGCTCGGTGACCTTGGCTTGGTCTGCGCCCAACTTCTGGAAAAAGTCCTTTCTGTAAGGACAAGCCTTCATGGCCAACTTGAAGATCGGCTTGACCAACATACCGTGGTATTGGGACAAGGTCTTGGAGTAGGCGTCGGTGAAGGTGGTGGTCAACTCTTTGTCGGCGTTGTCAACGGTTTCTCTCATGGCAGCAGCAGTGAACTGCAATCCACGGCTCAACCATAAGAGACCTTGAGTGGCCTTTTTGCTCTTGGACCCGGCCTCCGACAAAATCAAGTCCTGCAAAGTAGAAGCCTGGGCAGGCGCCTCCAAAAGCTTGGCTCTGACTTTCTCAATGTTACCGGACATATCTTTTTGCACCACGGCAAACGCAGACGATCCCAACAAGTCAAAAAGCTTGACAAGGGATTCGGAAGCTTCCAAGAAGGCCGCAGTGTCGATCTTAGAATCTTCCACCGGCACTTCGGCGAAGGACTTTTTCATTTCATCAAAAAACGTGGACATGGTAAAGATTGGGAGTATGGAAGAAGATGTCGTTGGAGTGTTGACAATTGTGCGCGCCGCATGCGCCTCACGCACCGACGCTGGTGTTGGGGTGTGCGTCGACGCATGTCGTCCGGCGGATGCATGCGCCCGCTGCAAGTCGGAGAGCTTTCTGTGCTATTTGGAAGTATAGTCGCTCTGTCGCCGTACATCCTTGTTTCTGTGTTCGGATCGCAAGGGCATTTAAGATCAATGGGGTAGGTACCAGATACGATATATACAGGTCCGCTGAGGCACGGCGCAACCTTCCACAATAGCTGGCTGCGAAGGGTCGGCTAACTGCGGAGCATTCTACTGATGCGATCTGCAAATCAGACGTGGGCATGCCGCATGGTGATTGATGTGCATTAACGCACGTAAACGCCGCGGATAAAGAGTTTTTGACTATTACTGCGACATACCACTCCGTTACACAAAAGCCAACCGTAAAAGCCTTGATCCATAGATTCAGACTTTGGCCGCCCTCACACTGTTCTGATATCTACTACTCGATGGATCTAACTCCTAGGCGCTCAGACTTTTATTAACAGCTGGTATATTTGTTACCGCTGTCGCAACCTCTACTGTCTGTTCCCTCACACCTCTATACTTCGTCTCAACTCTTTACCTCTATACTTCATCTCTACTCATTACCTCTATACTTCATCTCTACTCGTTACCTCTACACCTCCTACACTTCAACACTGCACCTCTACACTTCACCCACACTTCACCCACACTTCACCCGCACTTCACCTCTTACCTCACCTCTATACCTCAACTCTATGCCTCACCTCCATACCTCACCTCTATACCCAATACTTGCCCGTGAGCTGACATCCTCGAAAGTTTATGCCTTCACAGCATTCAAACCTTCTGAGATATTCGTGCTTCTAGACCCCCACGCCTCTACAATTACACTTCTTCACTGGTGTGTCCGTCGTGCTTCAAGCACTGCGCTGACATCCCTAGTCCCATATCTGCCCGTTGCATTACTCCACTCATATCTTCCTCTCAAACTGCCACTCATAGCACATCTACACCGTGATCCTAGGTATCCGTATAATCCTTCCTAATGTCAGTGAGAACACTGTCTATTGTTTTACCACTCCAAGTCATCGGCCCAATGGACCCGGCGGGTGTCGGACTTGACCGCCCGTGTGCGTCCGCCTCGGCGGTAATCTTCCGATTCTTGCTTGGAGTAAAACCCGCGGCTTCCATTTGGCCCGTTGGGGAACCGCGTTCCGTGGAATGCCTTGATTATGGCCATTTTCTGCTGTGTACTGTTAGGAACGCTCTCGTTGGTGGGGATTTGCACCACCTCGTTGACGTCTTCGGGCATCGGAAAGCCCTCGCAGTTGGAAGCATTTAGTTCCGTGCCGAACTGGGTGGCATCATTGATCATTCCGGTCAGCGAGTTGACCAAGTAAATATTGAGATCGCTCAGCGGCTTCAACACCGGTTTGTGCGGGGTTCCCTGGCGCTTGGGCACACATATCCTCTGGGGCGACCGGACGGGCGAAACAGCACCGTTGATCACATTGGGAAGCGCCGAAAGCACAGGAACCCGCGCCGGGCGACGCACGCGCTTTGTATCGCGTGCTGGTTGCCGTAGTTTGCGTTTGTGAGGCTCGGGAACCGCCGAGTTCTCCTTGTTTTCGTCGAGGCTCGAGGCGGGAGGCTTTTCCGCAAGAAAAGAGTCGAGGCGGAGGTCAAAAGAGTCCAAGGCATTTTTGTTGGAAAAACGCCCTTTGAACACGCGTGTTCGTAGTTGGTCGTCAGGCTCGAGGTCGCCATAAGTGTCTTGTAGTTGGTTTAGGAGTTTGGCGATTTTGTTGTGGTGAAGCGCAGTTTCCTGTGGTTTGCGCAAGTGGGTGGTGATCTGGAACAACTCGTTTGGCGGCAAGAAAGGGTCACATTTCAACTCGGGAATTGACGCTTTTTCCGGAGATGGAGCAAAGCCCAGGGTTGAGCGGTCTCTTTTGATGGGGCTGGACGAAAGCGGCTCGGGGGCCAAAATGTCGTGGGAGTCGAGATGGAATTCGTCCACAAGATTCGTCGTGTCCAAAGACAAATCTTCTGGAGATGACATTGTGGTGATAAACAACCGGTTGAAAATATGTAGATATATTCGCACGGTGATGTGGAGTGTTTACAAAATCGCCCAAACGGTCGTGGTTTGTATACCGGATACACTGGTGACTACGGTGTCGCGGCGACATTTTTGCGACCGCACGGCCGAGCGACATTGTTGGAGGTCGCGTGCAGTTCAGAACCGGAACTGGGTGCGAAACGGCATAGGGGCCAAATAGTCAAACCCACAACTGGAAACAAATTATTCGGTGATTGTTGGACACGACTTTGGTCTTCGTTGGACGTGACTCTTCTTTCTCTGACAGCACCATCGCTGGTGGAAGATTAGCAATCGGTGAGTTCCCACCAGCGGCGTAGTCCGGTGGGCCGTTTAGTGTATTGCGAATACCGTTGCGGATTCAAGACTGAGCGTAGTTTGAATCAAATGAATACCGAGCACTTTGGCCTGATTGGTTGGTCAAGTCATTGAAATTTCCCATTGGTCAGTGGTCTCGATTTTTGTGGGTGTTTTACGCGTGGCCGGTTAATTGGATGGTTTAGTTGTTAAATGGTCTAGTTGAATGGTCTAGTTGAATGGTCTAGTTGAATGGTCTAGTTGAATGGTCTAGTTGAAAGGTCTGAATGAATTGCCTAGTTTGATGGTCTAGTTGAATGTTCTGGTTGAATGTTCTGGTTGTTGAGTGGTCTATTGAGTGGTCTATTAAGCGGTCTAATCAATGAACTTGGTCTTGCGTTGCTGAACTAGGCGGGTCAGTCTTTTCCGCGAATACTATGCGCCTAGCCAGTAGGTGCTCTTTTCCACGGTAAAGTCCGCGGTAGAAGCAATGAGGTCCGACGCCAGCCCCACCTGGACCTGGTAGTCGCCCTTCTCCGACAACCACATGTTCTTGGCAGAGTCCCAGTACGAGGTCGCCTCGAGCATCGGGATGGCCACACGCACGGGCTTGGTCTCGCCCGGGTCCAAAAACACCTTGGCAAAGTCCTTGAGCTCCTTCACCGGGCGGAGCACCTTGGGGCGCTTGTGGTGGACGTAGACCTGGACCACCTCCGCGCCGCGCACGGGCCCAGAGTTCGTCACGTCGAGCGACACCAGCAACGCGTCGCCCACGGCTACCGAAACCGCACCAAAAACGAACGAGGTGTAGGAAAGGCCGTGGCCAAAGGCAAACAACGGCCGCACCTTCTTCATGTCGTAGTAGCGGTAGCCCACAAACACGTCCTCGCCGTACAACACGTGGCCGTCGGCAGAGCCGAAGTTCAAGAAGGACGGGTTGTGCTCCACGCACTCGGGGAAGGAGAGCGCGAGCTTGCCGCTCGGGTTGACGGCGCCGAACAACACGTCGGCGATGGCGTTGCCCAACTCGTTGCCGCCGTACCAGGCCTGGACCACCGCGCGCACGTCGTCGATCCACGGAAGCGCCACCGGCGAGCCGGACTGGTTGACCACCACCACGTTGGGGTTGGCCGCGGCCACCGCGCGCACGAGGTGGTTGGTGCGGCCCGGGATGTGCAACAGCGCGCGGTCAAAGCCCTCGGACTCCCAGTCGGGCGCCAAGCCCGTGACCACCACCACCTTGTCCGCGCGGCGCGCGAGCGCCACCGCGTCGCGCAACGCCTCGTCGTCGGCCGTGGCGACCTCCACGCCAAAGTACACGCCGCCCACCTCCTCGTACTCCAGGGGGAGGCGGGACGTGGGCCGCGTGCCGAAGAGCACCGAGATCTTGCACGTCTGGCCCTGCGCCAAGCGCACGCACGCGCGCTCCTCGCGCGTGCCCATGCCCAAGAAAAAGGCGTCGCCCCGCACCTGCGTGGTTTTGTTGTCCACCACGAGCTCGTCGTCGACAAAGAGCTGCGCGGTGCCGAGGCACGAGCAGCCGAACAGGTAGGTGGCGGTCTCGCGCGCGGTGTAGTAGCCCTCGAAGTCCACGTAGAACAACTGCTCGCCCGGCGGCAACTGCGGGTGCTTGTAGTCGCTCAAGAAGAGGCGCGAGGTGTGCACCACGCGCGTGTCGAACGGCGTGCGGCCGGCGCTGCCCGGCGCGTCGCGGTAGAAGCGCGCGTCGAAGCCCGCGGCGCCCGCGGCGGTGGTGACGGCGCCGCCTATGTCGGGCACGGTCTTGTCCAAGTGTGCGCCCAACGCGTACTCCACCCGCGCGCCGTGCGCGCGCGCCGCGCGCTCAATGCCGTCGTACGGCGTCACGGTGTAGCGCGCGCGCAACGACGCGGAGCCGCCGCCCAGATTGCGCGCGGCGCGCGCGTTGGGCCCGATCACCGCCACCACCTCGCCCGCGCGCGCGGCCCACGGCAACGCGCCGTCGTTCTTCAACAACACCGCGGCCTCGGCCGCAAGCGTGCGCAACACCCGCGCCGCCGCCGGGTCGCGGTTCTCGCGCTCCGCGCCCGCCTCCACGCCCGCCTCCGCGCACCGCGCCACAAACGTGAGCACGCGCCGCACGTTGCTGTCCACCACGCCGCGCCCGAGCTCGCCGCACGCCACGCGCTGCGCCGTGGCCGTCGCCTCCCGCATGCGCGCCGGGCCCGGCATCTCCAAGTTCAACCCGGCCTCGAGCGCCTGCTTGCACAGGTACGTGCCGTACCAGTCGGACATGACCATGCCGTCCCAGCGCCAGTCGTCGCGCAACACGCGGCGGAGCAAGTGCGCCAGCTGCGACGCGTGCTCGCCGTTGACCCGGTTGTACGCGGTCATGAGCGCGCGCGGCGCCGCGTCGCGCACCGCGAGCTGGAACGGCTTCAAGTACACCTCGCGCAACGCGCGCTCCGACACCCGCACGTCCACCGCGTGGCGCTCGGTCTCCTGGTCGTTGCACACGTAGTGCTTGAGGCACGCGGCCACCTTCGCGCTCTGGATGCCGCGCACCACCGCCGCGGCCGCGTGGCCCAGCAACGCCGGGTCCTCCGAGTACGACTCGAACACGCGCCCGCCGAGCGGGCCGCGCGCAATGTTGCAGGTGGGCCCCAAGATGCAGTGCACGCCCTTCATTTTCGCCTCCGCCGCCATCAACTGGCCCGCGCGGAAAAGCAACTCCTTGTTGAAGGTGGAGGCCAACCCCGTGCCGCAGGGGAAGCAGTTGGACGGCACCGAGTCGAGGAAACGGGTGCCGCGCACGCCGTTGGGGCCGTCCGACACCGTGATCGCAGGGATTTGCAACCGCTCGACCGCGGCCGTCTGCCACGCGTTGGCGCCGGCTAGAAGCGAGATTTTTTCTGCGAGCGTGAGCTCCTCGAGGAGCGCGTCAACGTCGAGCATGCCCTTGACCGGTGCGGGCGCGGCCGCTTTATGGCCCGCGGGAACGCTTCCTCTTTGGGCGCCGCTCCGCCTGTGCCGGACCGCGGCGGGGTCCCCGCGGTGGGGTCCCCGCGGTGGGCCGGGGCGGCTGCGGGGTCGAACTCCCCAGTGCGCGTGCCGGTTGCGCTGTCTGCACTGCCTCGGTGCTGCAAGGGTGGGGCTCTGTTGCTCGGGTTTTTGCCCTCACCCCCTGAGAATTGCCGCGCACCAGTGCTCAGACCATCTGCTGCTCTGGAAGAGCAATTGATCGAATGGTAGGTACAGCCAGCGACATTGCCGTACCTGTCAAACGTAGACAGAAGCATCACTGCATTTTGACTTTCGTAGCTCAACATTGCAAAGTCAGTCATGTCCGGTCTGAATGGAATCACGCATATGCCTTGTCTGCTGGAGCCATCCAACTCGGTCAATGAAGTGTAAACGGCGCGGGCACTGGAGTCAGACAATGGTTTGTGGCCAATTCACACAGCGTCTCCGACTTGGCCCATTCATACAGTATCTAGGGCTTTTCGTGTGATCACAGATTCACCGATCAGCTGAAAATCGGGTTTATTAGCCGACGCTGATGAAGTAGCCGGCCAATTTCTCTCCCGCCAGGTCGCACTTTTTCGCCAGGTCGCACTATTCGCACTTTCGCCAGGCCGCACATTTCGCCCTGTTGCGCCAAGTCGCACTGTTATCGCTTTCGTTTCCTCTCGACCCTGTCCATATCGGTAATCGTTCCTCTCGTCTTCCTGAAAGCCAACTCACCTCAAATGGTTCTTGTCCGATCGTGTACTGCGCGACAATTCAGAAGGCCCTCTCTTACATTCATCGGTCACTCCACACGTAAATCAATGGTAGCCCCGCTCCCCGCCATAACCCTCGGGCGCTGCTGGACTCGCGACATGTTCCTGCCGAACCTCAGGCTCAGTGTGCGATCATTGGGAGGTATGGGTGTAAAGAGCCAGTCCAAAGATAGAGGCTGGGACTTGATCTGGCGCCAGAAACAAGAAAGTAAAGGTCGGCTCTGGGACTGGGGTGCCACAACCGGTGTGGTATTCTCAAAAGAGAGTCTCTCACGTTTGATTCGGATTTTTAATTCCAGTCTCAGTACTTTTATTTGCAATAAATAGCCGGTGCGCACGAAAATTACCAATTGTTCTCGTGGAATCCTTCCCCACGCATATTAAACACCAAAACTTCGGATGTAAATTACAACTGCGAAGAACAGGTAAGCATGGCCGGGTGCAAACACTGCTGCTACATTCAGATTCACGAATGTCGTCCAAGCACTAGAGTGCTGTAGCACGTTACCTCTGGCATATCTATCGATAAAATCGCTGTCTATTTGAGTTTTGCAATGAGCACGTGACTTACAAAGTGGATACCCGCAATGAAATTGAAACCCAATGCCATTCATTCTTTTATAGGAAGCTATCTCTTGTGGTTCTGTTCTCCAGTATTGTAGCTGCAGCACAAGCCCCTGCATATCGACTTCTCACACGTGTCAAACATCATGATGCCTGGGCTTTATCAAAGTGGCGTAGCTCAATTCTAGTGTATGTAACATGTATCACCCCCAATTTGCATCCAATGACTTGTAAGATAACACAGGACCGTGTATTTCGGGTGATGCTCTCAATTGATGATCACGGCGATTACTGCACATGAAGCGCTTGACATGGCGCGAAAACCAGCCTGTTTTGGACAGTTTTTCGACTTTTTGGCTTTCAATCTCAGATTTCTGCACCGTGTCTCTTACGGGCGAAACGGTTCTGCATATGCGGTTAAAATTGCCTGAGCCAGCCCAACTGTGGTTGAGCTGGATGCTGGAGCATATTGTAAAATCTTTTTCTTTCAGCAAAGAACCTCAGCCAAGAGTGGTTGAGCCCCAAACACATAGTATATAGATTTCCTTCCTGCGCTCATATACCCAAATGATAAGCGACGTACCAAAGGCATTCTCCTTCTAGTGTTGGCATTGAAAAGAGGCGCCAAGCTCATCAAGCCAACCAGGAAAGAAGCAACTACAGTAGCATAGCGATCATTTGGTATTCCTAATTGTGTTTTGGCGATCTCGATCTCAGTGAGATGTCCAAATTATAAAGCAAATCTTCTGGCGGAAACACTTCATTTTGGTTCGCCTGGTATCTCATGTTGGGGGAACGCTTACCTACAACGCGACAAAACTCGTCTAAGATATAATTATCGATAAAGATTTAGGGAACTGAATTGAAACCTGCTCAAATCACTTTAATTAGCACAGGTGTTGGTGACGTAGACCACATACTCCACAACAGCACTGGAGCCGTTTTCAAGAGTGGTGGTGACTTGCGATTTGGAGGTGTAGTATGTACCAGTAGGAATGGACAAGGTGGAGGCAACATCTGGAGACGTGGAGGCGGTATTGGTGGATGTAGCAGTCGTTTCAGAGGTAGTGGTGGCGAGTCCAGCTTGAGTGAAGAAGTCGGTAGTCAAGGAGCCTGCGCTGTTGGTGTATATGAACTCACTGACAGTGACAGTTTTGGTGTAGTCGGACACCACAGTGACGGTAACGTCCTCGTCGGCAGCAGCATTGGCGACACCCAAGAGGGCGATGGCAGTAGACAAAAAATGGGTGGCACGCATGTTGGTAGAAAACAAAAATGGGAGGAACTCCCCTATTAAAAAGACATGAAGGAGGATTTTATGCCTTCTGCAAGTGGCTCAACTTTACGCGCCAGACCTTCATTCGTACAGATGCACTCAAATGGGGATCGCGATTTTGCCGCAGTGCATTCACCGGCGATCCGGCAAGAATCGGGCCATGAACTGAGTTCTAGCGCTTTCTCCGTTCTACTTCAGCCATAGCTAGCGTTATGGATTCGGGTCAGACCTCAAGTTACCGAGTATTGTCTTTGTTTGTGCTTTTGAGTGTATCTGTAGACTTGAATTCTTGTGCTGGCTGCGAGTCTCGATTGCGATTCATGCATACTTGGCATATGGCGCGAGAGCCAGCATAGAACTCGCTTTTGACAGTCGAACTACTCTTTTCGGCATGGGTTGACTTTTCAATGAGATACGAATTAGACTAACGGCTTTTGCTGGCTAAAAGAGCCAAAGCTTTTTGGAGCTTTGCCCGTTCACATGGAAAATTTGTCTTTTTGATCAATGTGCTGCTTCTAAGCTGCTAAAATCAAAGAACATGTCACCCGGTGAAATTTCTCATGAATAGCTCATTAAGAACGAACCCAAATGATGAAAAAGCAGGTTGTGGACCTAAAACTTTCCGTTGTTGCTTCTCACTACTAAATTGGAAATTATGAGCCCAATATATACAGGCTTAAGGTCTGACAAAAATCGTTCAAGCTGGTACTAATGTCCCATCTAATCGTATGTGACCCATTACAGTAAGAAATATGACCTTGAAATTTCATTAATGCAGACATAAAGCTACGGGGCAGCGAACACTAAGGTCCTAAAATATACTGGTACACGGGCCTGTCAAACGAATGTTTCTCATCTGTGCGATCCATACACAGGACTAACATCCATGCACAAAACTCAAGATTCTTTGGTAAGTATCTGCAGAACAGCTATATGTATCCAGCCACTTTTGACCACACCGCTCTGCAGTATCACCTGGTTTCATCTCTACCTCTTAAAAAGACGAGGGCGAAATTGAATCTCATAAATGCAAAAGTGCCGTCGGTCAGAAAGCCAATAATATCCATATTTCGTAGAAAACCAATCACTATGGCCCTTGAGGTCTTGAATACCGTAAAAGCCAAGTTTTCCCTCATAATACGGGGCGCAATACCCAGGGGGTGAGGTGTTTGAAGTGATTTCCGGCCTAAGGCTGCTCAAACGTCAGCATTGGGAGTCATTGAATGACCCGCTTCAGTCATCCTTAACTGCTTTGAGACTGTGTAGTCACCAATACTTGCTGAGCTGTAGCCACGGAATCCATCACTAGTATTGGAACTTCTAATGTCCTCGTGAACACCCAAGCCTACTTGGTATTAGGTACAGACTCGCTTTCAGCCTTGATGGTGCGGGATTTGATGTTTTCAACGCCCCGGGCCAAATGAGGAAATTCCTCCACGAGCTTGTCGCCCAAAACGTCGCATAAGCGCAGAAATCCAAGCATCTTGCCTTTTAGCCGGGCATTCAGCTTTGCTGTCACCTCGACAAACTCACGGGTGTAGATGTCTGGGTTTCTTCCGTCTTCGATGTATGTCAACACATCTACGGGAATAGGGTATTGCTGCGTAAAGGGACTATCGGTGAGGCCCGAGAGCTGACTAATGACTTGATTGGTTTTGTGGGTGAGAGCCGAGTGAGACTGCTGGGTTCCCTGGTTATCGTGCACAAGAACACCCAACTCGATAAAAGACTCCACTAGAGCCAGTATCTGACTAGCAGTGGCAGCGAGCGCCTCGTTTTCAGCGGCCGGCGCGATTTCCGAGGTAGTCATGGGTTGCAGAGGAAGGCTATGAAAGATGGAGGAGGAAAGGTACAGGTGCGACAACTGGTGGGAGTGAGAGAGGTACGGGGCGCCGGAGGTACTGGTGAGATACGGGGTAAGGATGTAGAATGTAGGTGGGATGTAAGGTGGGATGTAAGGTGGGATGTGAGGAAGGATGTAGGTTGTTAAGCAGAATGGAGGTTGCTGCACGACAAGACGAGGAAAAAAATGGAGAAAAGTCCCAGAGCTTTTGTACTGCCGCAAAAGCCCGTGAATTCTTGGTTGCACTGTAGCAGACGTGAGGTGGGTAGAAAATGCAATACGAGAGCGCGCAAATGTTCTCACAACGGTATTTCTCGAATCGGCACAGTGAGTCCCCAGCAAACCATCGCCATTGGCGTTAAAAAGTACTGAGACGAACAGCAGAAACAGACCAGAGCTCCGCTTTGGGTATTTGCCGTGTTCTCGCGCCTGCCTACAGGTGTTGGAATTCCCATCATCGACACTGGATGCACTCCCATCACCAACCTCGCACTGTGCACCACCAACATATCGCATCCACTTTATTAGCTCTTTACACCCACTGGCGGCAACTTCCACCAGCCAATTTCTGCAGACTTCACGACCTGCTGCACAATACCCGGTGATACAGATTATCCCACTCTCTGCTTTGCCGCCTTGCAATATTCATTCCCTCATCCATATTTCCTTTTAAGCGCCAACCCCAATGGATCCCAGTGCAGTGGTGCTACACTACAACCCCGACAAATGGGCAGACGCCAGCGGCCAGCTGCAATCGGCTTCTCCTACCAAAATGGTCACGTTCAGCTACAAAAAAGACGGATCCACCACGCCGTCGCGACCTCCCACTCCCGCCTTTCTACTGCTGTTTGATACGCAAGAATACCCCTCGCTAAAAAAAACCGACCTTTGGGACAGCCCCCAGCCGGAAAATGGCAGCCCGCGCGCAGTGAAAACACAAATGGCGCGTGAAAAAACCGGGGGCGCCAGCAAATGTGGCAGCACCGGCGAAACGGTCACGCGGCCCGTGGCCGAGTCGCTCGCGGCGCTCCGACACTACCACGGCGCAGCCGGAGTCGACGCCGCGGCAGAAAGTGCGTGGGCTGTGGACTTGCTCAATGTGGCACAGCGGCTCAGACTCTTGCGCGACACGTTCAAAGTGCTCCAGCTGGTGCGCAAAAAGCGGCTCATGGGCGAGCGGGCGGACTTTCGTGCCGCCGACGACCGGCCGCACACGCCGCTCCTGGACGACGAGCAGGCGGGTGTGCTCCGCACTGAGGACGAGGACGATGCGGGCGTGGCTGCAAATCCCGCGCCGCCTCCGCCCAACCGGCGCGGCCGCCCGCGCAAAAAGGGCATTCGCGGCCGCAAGCCCGGCGTGCGCCGCGACCCGGTCGAGTCGCGTGCTGAGGTGCGCCTGTCGCCCCGCACTCGCGGCGCCGTCCGCTCCATGATCCAAGATGCACCGGACGATCCGCCGGGGGAAATGCCGCTTTTAACCCTGCCGCCCATTCTTCCGAGCCAGCGCGGCGCCATGGCTGCGACAGGCTACGCTCAAACTCCGTCTCAGGCGGCGGCCCAAACCCAGCCTTCGCCCGAGGCTTTGGCGGGCCAGACGCCTGCGCTGGCCACCGGCGCGGGCCTTCTTTCGGGTCACCAGGTAGACCAAACGTCTTCGGGGCAAACTACCGGGTCTCAGGCTATGCCTAGCCAAAAACCCGAGCCTTCTGACTCGGTGAGCCAGAATCTCCCTGGCAATTTGTTCATTGATCAATCTGCTGCCGGAAAGACTGCTATCAGCCTATCTCCATACGGGCATCCAATGGGGCAGTACAATCCTGCGCAGACTCTTGAACAACGTCTCCTAAATCAGCCTGCCGTCAGTCAACCTCAAATGGGCCATTCTTCTATCGGACAGAATCAGATGGAGAATACTTTTGTAGGACAGACCAACATCGGCCAGCCCTCCACTGGAATGACTCGCGTGGGCCAAACATCCACAGCAAGTATTCTGCCCGGCCAATATTCGATCGGACAGGCGTCCGTTCAACCAGCCCTAACCCTGGTGGTCAATATGCCGGTGAAATCGATGAACCTACCCCTGCGGCCGGGCATTCCACTATACCCACAACCAATGCCGCTGGCGGTTTCGGAGGCTGTACGAACATCGGCACCCACGACGAGCGTGTCAACGCCAGTCGCTAAGCCGGCTCCAGCTCCTTCTGCATCGGCCCCTCCTACGTCTATCTCATTCTCAGCGCACGTTGATCGCCCGGCTTCGTCAGCGCAAACAATGCCTCCCGTGTCAACAATTACATCCTCACATACGCCGATGCGTTTCTTGGTGCCCGGTTCCGGCCATACATATTCACTGTCCAGTTCAAAGCCTAGTATTTTGTCACCCAAATCGGGTTCTCATCTGGTTTCTACGTCCATGCTCAATTCCGTTCCTCACTTGAATCATGATTCAAGACCCAATTCGACACCAAACTTGGCACCCAACTCGGCATCCAACTCGGCACCCAACTCGGCACCCAACTCGGCACCCAACTCGGCACCCAACTCGGCACCCAATTCGGCATCCAACTCGGTACCTCACTTCGCACCCCATTCGATCTCCAATCCAATTCCTAATTCAGTATTGAACTCAGCACCTCACTCAGCATCTCACTCAGCACCTCACTCAGCACCTCACTCAGCACCGAGCTCCACGCCTAATTCCACACCAAATTCTGCACCCAACTCTGCACCAGCCTTAGCGCCAACCCTAGTTCCTAAGGAATCGAATTTGACTAGTACGAAGCCAGCGCCCATGCAGATCTCTGCATTAACCCCGAATTTCAACCCTGCTCTATCTAGCGGCGTGCCTACCTCCCATAATCAAAAGGCGTCAACACACTACAATTGGACTGTCTATACACCATCTTCAGTAAACAGCGAAGCTCAGGCCAGCTCGAGTGATAGTGAGGATTACTCTGAAGCCGTCGGAAACGCGAATGTCATCTCTACTGCATCTTTAGCCGCTCCATCCGAGCTGGTGGCCGCTAAAAAAGATCTCATGTCTGTCTTTCTGATGCGTGACGAGAAACATAGAAATTAATGACTGAGCATCCTTTTGGCCCATATAATGTTAGCCGAGGTTGTTCGTTGCCAATAATCATTGCTGACGCGCTGCGTTGCTCATTGGTTCCACAAATAGATGGGACGTTTTCCGCGGATTTTGCGCTGTGCATACATCTGCGCAGAACATTCCCTGCACTTATGTGGGTTTGGCAACCCAGGCCGATGAATAAGGCACACCAAGGAGAATGGATCGGTTCTGTTACTAAGAATGCGGCAATGCTCCGTGATCTGTCTGTTCAGGTTGCGTTTGCTACCGCTGCTGTCTTGCAGCTACAACATTTGGCCAATTCTCCTGTACACATTTATCGGTTTCCTGAAACTCAGCCGAAGGCGGATTGGCCGGTATTCTTCACACCCCATGTAACTTAGAGCGGTACCACAGAAGTCAGCCGGGGAACCCTGTTAGCCAGCAATATGAGAATTTAAGCGCAGCATAAATAGAATTGCGCACAATGGTTGCAGGGGAAAACGGTGCCTATTGCACCACGTTAACCAACGACCAGATGTGTGCTTAATATAATAATCCTGGTCGCTAGTGTAGACACTCCAGACCGTCAAGCCGGTGCCTAGTGAAAAAAACAACAACAAAAAGCTCCGCCTGTAATGTGACCTGCATAACACAGCCATAAAATCCTGAAGGCGGTATCGCCCATCCTGCAGGAGAAGCCCACAATCTACTGAAGATAAAAGCGCCTACGTATCCCAATCTATCGTTTGAGGAATTCATCTATTGCTAGAGTGTGATTCATTTAGGCGAAAAAACCGTTTTCTCAAAAATCTGCATGGAAAGGCTCCAACAATTATTTTAGAACACCTGCTCTTCCAATTGTGATAGTATACATCATTAATCCCCCGTCCTGTTCACGTTTCTTAGTCCCTACTTCTTCCGATAACTTCGCTAATCACTTCCCCGATATTCTAAACTCCCAAATTCTCCCCGGTTTCACCTCCATCACCTTCAAACATGACAGAAATTCGTCCCCCATTGCACCACAATATCACCTCGCCTGATTTGGTCGGCTTTCGCCAAAAAGGGTCTGTGCTGTCCACAGCCGCTCTGGGAGAGTTGCTAGACAAACAAGAAAGCAAGGAATTGCTTGAGGCGCTTAACGAGCGTCTGAACCAAGTCTACCGTGACATCACGTTTCCCTTTGCTCTTACCTCCAATCGCAACTACCACCAACGGGTCTCTTTCGATACCATCAACATACAATACGCTGATAACCCCGAAGACGACCGCTACCTTTCTCCGCGTCGCTTGCTGGATACCGGCGACTTTTTGGGTGACATTTTGTCCCGTGGAAGAGGCCTAGAACGAGACGCTACGCATTCGCCTTCGACTTCGCCTAATCGCATGCTTTCGCCTTTGCGAAGCATGGATATGAGTGCGTTTTTTGCCCGAAATCAGATCGCATACCCTACCACACCTATCATCACGCGCCGCGGATGCACCTTTACCCGTCTCCACAAGGATTTTGAGGATTTGTACTTAGGGAAGTTGAAGTCGCGGGGCCTAGCTCCGGTATTGCCACGGCGGGTAATTTTGGTGTACATTTCCGGGCGTAAACACACGTGGGTGGCGCTCGATTGGGTTTTACGCTCGTTCATCGAGCAGGGCGACACTGTGATCGTGGTGGCCGCTCTCAACCACAGTTTGGGGCGTGCGGTGGGGAGGTACTCCAACTACCAATCGCCGCAACGGTACCAGCCCAAAACGCTGCGGGTTCGGTTCCGCCAGCGCACACTGCCGGAGTTTATCAAGACCATTGCTGCCGACGTGATGAAATACTGCTTGAGCGTGGTCAACCCAAATATTGTGGCCAAAATCACTGTCGAAATCTCCGAAGGAACCACAAAGGATGTCTTGAAGGACATGTACAAACTATATGAACCCAACATTGTGTCTACGGGGTCGAAGAACAACATACGCAATAGTGCGCCACTCAAGTCGTGGAACTCTTCACGGTTGAGCGACCGGCTCGTGAAAAACTTCCCGCTCCCGGTTTTGGTGGTGCCGGCGCCAAATATGGCACCTTTTGAGCGCCAGTTACGTCACGTGGTCGCCAAGGAGCACCATGTGTTGAACTTGGACTCGCTGGACCTGAGCAAATCAAACATTCCCGATTCGCTAGCGGATCTGGCGGAATCTCAAGGTGACGCGCAAGCTCCTCAAGAAGTTTCGCAGACGGATGAGCCCAGCGAACAAGAGACGGAGGAGAAGGAAAACATACAATCTCAGCTCCACGAAATGCGCTCCCTCTCGGACGAGTCGTTGCACAGCGAGCTGTCCGATGCCGGTAGCATGTCTTCCAGCGACTCGTACAACTCGTATGAGGAGATTGCTGATCTCTACGAAGACTACAGAAACAGCGTGCATGCCAAGCTTCGCCAATTGCGCGAGGAGAAAGTAGACCAACGCTACTTTGCCAATTTTGCTAAAGCGATCTCGGACAAGTCACTACAGTTTTGCGAGGATCTAAGCGGCGTGAACCCCAACTTTAAGGGCCAGGGTGCCGTGTTGGCACGCGCAATTACCGGCTCCAACTCATTTGGTGCCGTGCCGTACAAGACCAAGTCGATGTTGGCACCTGTGGAGCCTGTAGTGCTGCATAAGGTGAACACTGGCGCCATTTCGTACGATGAGTTGAAGCGCAACTTGAAGAAGAGTGCGCCGAAGAAGCCAGGGGACTTCCCTCAGATCACGGTGAATCTGCCGTCGCCCGTGTCATCTTCACCGCCCGAGACGCCCAAGCTGCTGACGTTGAAGTTTCTAGAAGGGGAAAAACCATCCAGGCGCAAGCTGCGGACGCACTTGAAGAAGTACTTGTCGCACGACGAATCTGCGTCGCCGCGAATGAACTTGGAGCCTTCTAAGTCACACCCGGGAATCCAGAGCATGGCCTCGGTGGTGCCCGAGGCGGACAAGAAGAAAAAAAAGAAGAAGTTTTGGAAACTCTTTTGAGGGGGTGGCCCGCACGCGCGGAGAGGTCCAGGTGACCAGACCGTAACGCGTGCGATATTTGATAGACAGGGACTGGCAGGCGTGGGCTGTTGCAAAGGTCTGACGATGGAGCGGGGCTGCCACGAAATGTACGAAACAATCAAGAGATGTAGAATTCGGAACAAGGTGTGAATACAACGACAGGTGAATACAACGACAGGTGGTACGACAGGTGGTACGACAGGTGGTACGACAGGTGGTACGACAGGTGGTACGACAGGTGAATACAATGACAATTTGTGAAGCTATAAAATGACAAGCCGTGTCCATAGGATGAGCGGCATCGCCTCTAAATACCCATTCCATCACTCTGGAAAGATGTGCAATTGGATTGAAATACACACGCATTGATCTCGGAGTGTCCCCATAGTTAGGCAGTGCGCGATCCAGTGCGCGATCCACCACGACAATCTGGCCCGTCCGAAATAACCGTAGGACCGCAGCAGCCAGAACTCGATTTTCCTTCCCGAAGCAGTACTCAATTCCCTTACCGAAGCGACCATTTCCAACCATAGTTACACCTCTCTCACAAGTTTCCCTACAAGTTTCCCACGACTTTTCGCCCCATGAACACCACCCACTGGATCCTACTATGGCTCAGCGCCGCAGTGGCGGTGTCAGCCAACTTTTTCCTCGAAACCGAGTCGTTCCCGTTCGCCAAACGAGACGTCGAGACACTCGATGACTATGCGCCCGTGACGCACACCATCACGCAGAGCGAAAGCCAGCAGTTCGTGTTCAACGTCAACACCACCAGCGGAATCGGGTCCGCGTACGAACTCTTGATCTTCCTCACGGGAAACATCTGCCAGCAGCCGGACGACTTGGCCGCGTCGGCCAACGACAGCTTGACCGTGTACTACTCGTTCAACTCGCTGATGTTCGACGACCTCGAGCTCTCGCAGATGGTCCAGTTCGAAAACGGGTACTTCCAAGGGTTGGCGGAGGTGCCCACCACCGGCGGCACGGATCTCGCGTCGTACCTGGAGCTCTACTTGGTGGTGCGGGCGCCGCAGAGCACCAACCAGACGGCGCAGTGGGAGTACGAGATTGGCATTTCGCAGTCGGACTTGGTGTTCCAGTGGGACTCGCGGTCGTTTGCGATGGTGGTGGACACGGACGACCACAGCGCGTTGATCGTGACGGGCAACTTGACCGAGCCGACGGAAAGTGGGTCCACCAACTCCTCGGACTCCGGCTACCACCTCTACGTGTACCCGTCGGACTACCGCGACTACTTCCGCACCTTGAACAACAGCTGGTGTGCGGTGCGCAACGGGCCGGCGCTTCTCACCTCGGACAACTTCACCTCCTCCTACACCACGCGCGGCGGCACCTTGCGCCAGCAGTTCTACGTGTCCGGGCTCAACGCCAGCTCGCAGTACATCGGGTACTTGTTGTTGGACATGGACGAGAGCTACCTCGGCGGCATTGTCTACAGCGTGTTTGAGTTTGAAACCATGGCCGCGGGCGCGTGCTCGTTGGTGTACGACTTGGACTTCTGCGACCAGGTGGCGTACTCGGTGCCGCGCCTGTCGTTGGAGGAGTACCAGGACAAGAGCCTGCTTGCGCAGTTGTACGACGACTACGCCGCGGGCCTCTATTCCAACTTCTCCAAGGCCATCCAGCAGGTGGCCTGCAACACCACCAAGGACGCGGTGTACTCGCCCGTGCGCAGCTGCGACGACTGTATCACGCTGTACAAGAACTGGCTCTGTGCCGTGACCATCCCGCGGTGCTCCACCAACTCCTTCACGGGGCTCAGGGAGCGCTCTCCGGGCGACTCGCGCAACGACTTTCTCAACGAGCAGGTGGTGCCCAACTTGACCTACTACGAGGTCATGCCGTGTGTCAATGTGTGCAACGCCATCGTGCGCGACTGCCCGGCGGCGCTTGGCTTCACCTGCCCCAGGCACAACTCTTCCATCAAGCTGTCGTACTACTGGGACTTGGGCGCCAACTACTCGCTGTGCAACTACGTGGGTGTGGACGTGGTCACAAGCAATGCTGCGGCGGTGGAATTAGTCTTGCGGGTGCTCTTGGTGTCGCTAGCGGCGGTGACCATGATGGTGTGAGAGCGCCACGTGCCAGATGTACTAGGAATGGAACGGACCGGAATCGGCGGGTAGTCAATCGTCCACATGTAGATGCGCCGTTTGCATGGAGTAGAGCGTGTAGTGGACTTAAACCGGGTAGTAAACATCAGAGTCCATGCAAGCGGTGATGTTGGAGGTCAAGGGAAACCCTGTGGATGTGAGATCTCCAGGGCATTCCGATAAAGGCCCATAGGAGTATTTTGATCATGATCCGAAAGCACTCCACCTGTTTTTCAATCTGATCCACAAGATTATCCAGAACACAGAATATTGTGTGATCACAGGCATTTATACCAGGTACCCCATATTCCATAGTCTGTTTTTGCGAATATGGTGCGTCTAGTAACGAATTGTTCGTACTATTGTTCGCAATAGTACATCTGTCAATTTTAACAATACAGAGAAGATTAGCATTGTCCTTGCATAAAGATGACACGCTATACAAAGAGATTTACCATTTTTTTTTGACAACACGATTAGCACCCCCAAGACCACCGCCAACCGTCCTTATTCCTCCGCCGGAGCCAGCGGCCGTCGTTTTCCCTCTTCTTTTCTTTTCGTGCTTCGCTGCGCTGTCGCAGTTCGATTTCCGCACGCGCACCTACTACTTCTCCGGCTACACCCTTAGGGCCTGGTCTATATGGGGAAACAAGCCAAGTATAAATCAGATAGTAAATATAATCGCATTAATACCAGCGCCGCTGGCTCCCGTCGCTAGCGGTAGACCTCTGTGGCCGCCGCAGATCACGTGCCCTCGCTTTCATACTTCACTACACGCGTACGCTTTTTCTACTCCGCATGTCTAACAGAGAAAATTTGCCTTGGTATGTAGACCGAGTGATTGCCCTGTTGAACCATACTAACGCGCAGGGTCGAGAAGTACAGGCCATCGTCGTTGGACGAGGTGTACGGCCAGGAAGACATCGTTGGCACTGTGAGAAAATTCGTCCACGAAGGAAAGTTGCCCCATCTTCTCTTCTATGGGCCTCCCGGAACGGGCAAAACGTCTACCATCACTGCGTTGGCCAAGGAAATTTACGGTCCCAGCTATAAAAGCATGGTGTTGGAGTTGAATGCCTCGGACGATAGAGGAATTGACGTGGTGAGAAACAGAATCAAAGACTTTGCCAGCACGATGCAGATCTTCAGCCGTGGGTTCAAGCTCATCATCTTGGACGAGGCGGATGCCATGACGGCGGTGGCACAAAACTCTTTGCGCCGGATCATCGAGCGTTACACGAAAAACACCCGCTTCTGTATTTTGGCCAACTACTCCCACAAATTGAACCCGGCGTTGCTCTCCAGATGCACACGGTTCCGCTTCAACCCCATTTCGGAGGAGGCCATCCGAGATCGGGTCCACAACGTCATCTCCGCCGAGAAGTTGAGCATCACCCCCGACGCAGAACTGGCGCTCCTCACCTTGTCTAAGGGTGATATGAGAAGAGCACTCAATGTGTTGCAGGCGTGCAAGGCGGCTTTGGATCATCCCGAAGACCAAATCGACATTGATATGATTTACGAGTGTATTGGAGCTCCGCACCCCCAGGACATCGAGGCGGTCTTGGATCTGGTGTTGAAGGACGACTGGACCACGTGCATCTTGACGTTCGACCGGTACAAGAAGACTAAGGGCTTGGCGTTGGTGGACCTCGTTCAGGGCTTTGTGGACATTTTGGCCAAGTATGATTTGAAGCCGCAGACGAGAATCCAGATCTTGAAGGGATTGGCGGATATAGAGTATGGCATTTCCCGGGGCGGCAACGACAAGATCCAAACCAGTGCGGTGGTGGGCGTCATCAAGGCTGCTATGGAGAGCCAGGCATGATGTGTGTAATGCGGTGAGGGAATAAATACGTGTGGCATAGATTGTCTCCAACACCCACTGTACATCCTTTGCCTTATAGTTAGATAGAGACCGGTGGGTGCCAATTATAGATTGGCTAGTTTATAGGGCCGGTGGTAGCCAATTATAGATTGGTTAGTTTATAGGATCGTGGAATTCATGGCACCCGCACTCATGACAAGCATCAGCGGAGATAAACTACGCGAGCGAAACATCTCCGCAGCACAAAACTTAGACATCAAACCGTCAAGCTTACGAGATATGCACGCGGCCGATGCATATGCATCCCACACCGGCCAATTGTCTTGTGACCGGTCCGCTCTATTAATATACACCGCTGATCGCACACAGGACAAGGTGGAGTATGAGTGCATAGTTGGTTCTGTCTGCGTACGACACGATTGCCGTATGCATTACATTGTGTTCGGAGACATAGACGGTTGAGCTCTGTTGCCCGATTCGGCAACATTCCACCACCTACCACCTTCATAATTGCCATGGACCAAAACAGGCTTGTGCATCTGGGTTGGGTGTGGAAAAAGTCCCGCACCACCCACCGGTGGAACAGAAGATGGCTTGTTCTCCGCGATTGCCAACTTAGCTACTACAAAAGCTCCTCCGAGCACAAACCACGCAAAGTGATCCCCCGAGACAATCTTCGAGCGTACGCCCACGAGGCCAATTTGCAGAAACTCGAATTTTCCATCTATACCAACAACCGGGTCTACCATTTGCGAGCGGGAGCCGCCGCGGACTATGCTGACTGGTGTCAGGCGCTCGACGATTTTTTCCATGCCGAGCAGTTTTCCAACGATGAAGACCTAGAAGGCGAGCCGGGCCCCAGAATGAGCCACCTCCCGACTGAAGGCGGTGGAGAGTATTTGGTTGAGGAAGGAGAAATCCGCAGGTACCGCAGTCGGTACAACCAGTGGAAAAAGCTCTATCTCATAGTCAGCAACAGAAGCATCTACGTGTGCAAATCAGTCGATACGACGCAGCGGGTGCTACGAGCCACCCCCGTGGCAGATCTTGTGGATATAGTGGAGGTAGATCCAATGCGAGGAAGAAGATGGTGCATGTTGCTAATCACCACGACAAAGTCCTACCTCTTGAGCGGCGCGAGTGACACAGAGATGGCCAAATTTTTTTCGGCCATCAAAGCCGTGATTTTGACCAGCAGGGCCCACCGCAAAGGCGTGGAAGGAGAGAGAGGAGGCAGGGAACCTCTCCAGGTGCCAACAGGGCAGCACGATGCCCGAAAATCTCAAACAATTGGAGCCTTAATCGGCCAGCGAGAATAATATAGGTCGACAGTATGGGTTTCAGTGATACTCATGGACCTAAAAGCGCATAGCCCGAACTAATGACACAACCGGATTTCGCGTAAGTCGAATTAGTGGAGGAAAAGGGAGTCATAAGTTCAACCCGTGATTTATTCTAGTGCCACGTGTAATTTCGGCCTCAGAAGTTAAAGTCTTGCGTTGCGTGAAATTTATAATTGGTGTCAGGAAGAAACGTATTATAGAGGGGAAACGTCCCATAGAGGAGAAACGTCCCATAGAGGAGAAACGTACCATAGAGGGGAAACGTACCATAGAGGAGAAACGTACCATAGAGGAGAAAAGCACCATAGAGAAAATTTGATCCTCTCGTTTGACAGAGCCACTGTCAACAGAATGAGTTTTGTTTTTGAGCAAGCTTCGGGATGCCGTCGGGACTCCCTTTTAAAATCTAATCACTTTCAATGGCTGTGTTGTGCATGAAGGTGAGATGCATAAATGCGGACAGTTGCAGATTACGCATTGTGCGTATAAGTGATAAGCGAGGTTCCGAAGAGGTGTTACCAGTAACGCAACTGATGGGCCTTCCTCGCCGTCTCGCCCTTGATCGTGCAAATAACAGTAAAATTAAAAGACACCGTCTGTCCGGAGAACGGTATGTCTTTATCCTCCAGACGCGAGAGACACCAAAGATAGATGGAAGAGAATAATTTGGCGATAAGACAGAGACGCTACAAGAGTCACAACATGGAGACAAGAAACATGAGGCAAAATAGGCACACTATGTATGCGAAGAACCGAAACGAACTAGCCATAGGCTTATTCAAACCGCCCATAGAAATCATAGGCACCAGCAGGAGGAATGGTAGGCCAGATTTGCGGTATACTGGAAAACAGGGGCAAGTTGAGAATATCAGGTCAGTTCCGCGATTTAGCCTTGCACTTCTTTTGCGTACTCATGTTGGGCGGCTTTTGTAGAAATTATTGTAACCTGTGCGCTAATTTTGGGCCACTGTCGCACATATGTTGATGAGTCGTATCATTTCCTTGCATCGTTGCCCTTATAGTTAATGGAATGAAAACTTTCCATCGCCAGAAAACTCGTGACTAATTTATTGAAACTGTACCCGTTTTGCGCCGAAATGTTGTACTTGCGGATTAGTGTCCTGCGGCCGTTTGCTCATTTTTGGGCTTGCACCCATTTCGAGCTTGACTTGCCCCATTTCGAGCTTGTTTGACTCGAGCCATTTTTCATTTCTTGCTCCTTTTTACGTAGTGGTACCGATGCCTTGCATGTCCCGCACCTGTCCACCTACCGATTCACAAACCAATTCAGAATCACACTGATATCACCGGATGTGACACACAACACTCAAGCCAACCGAACGGCTATCAGCCACCAGTCCGCCGTGCCGAAATAACATAATCTCGCCATGGCCAAATCCCTGGATCTGTCTTCTGGGCCCAGCGAACCTCTTCCTGGTTTGATTGCCGAACGAGGAGTGCTTCGAGAGCCTTTCAGGAGTGCTTCGAGAAACTATTTTCAGGATCGCTTCGAAGCTGCTTTCAGGATCGCTTCGAAGCTGTTTTCAAATCTATTTCCTGACTACTTCCTGGACTCACTACCACCAGAACTTCTGAACCCACTTTCTGAACCCACTTTCTGAGCCTATTCTCTGAACCCACTTTCTGAATCCACTTTCTGAGCCTATTCTCTGAACCCACTTTCTGAACCGATTTCCGAGCCCTTCTCTGAATCCCAGTGGCGAGCCTACTTCCAAACCTAGTTTCCAGACCTCTCTTTGCTGTGCTTCCTTGGCCTACTTCCTGAACCTCTATCATGGACGCGACCCTGACGTCCTAAACTCTGTCTAACCTACTCCAGAGGCTTGTCTACGAGCTCATTTCCTAATGCCCTACTTGTTCCTCATGTCCTGTACTTTATCTAAACCTACTCCAGAGGCTAGTCCCCAGACTCGTCGCCTACTGTCCTCCTCTACCCATTCGGATGTCCTGGCCCCACTCTGACCCCTATCCTAGACCACCCCACAAGCCACGTCGTCTCCTCTCAAATCTCCCCATCGACACCCTCCAGACCTGAACCCAGGCGCACATTTTCGGGCACCCGGGCACCCAATGGCGCGCACATGTCGCGCAACCCCATGCCCTCCCCCATGTCGCTGCCCTCCCACCAGCTCGAAACGCTTCTGGACCTCTTCCCCACCGTCCCCCGCAGCGACCTCGCGGCCCGCCTCCTCTGCCTGGACAGCCTCGACGGCCTCATCGAAGAGCTCCTCCGCGAGCAGCCCGCGCCGCCCCGCAAGCACCCCGAGGCTGTGACGCGGCTCGCCGAACTCGTGCCCCAGGCGCCCCTCAAGCAGGTGGCCGACGCCTTCCGCCACCACAACCACGACTTTCTCGCCGCGCTCGACGCCCTCATGCGCGCCCACGCGCCCGTGGACCCGGCCGCGGTCACCGGCATTGCGCCCGCCGACACCCGGCCCTACTTGGACAGACACAACCACGACCCGCTCCTCGCCATCGCAGACATCATTGCCCACCACCGCCCGGCGCGCCGCGCGTGGGCGTCGCGGGTCCAGGACCGCCGCGCGCCGGTGCGGGCCGAGGCGCCGTCGGCGCCGCCCGCCGACCGCGTGCGGCAGTTGCGCGAGGTGGTGCGCGCCAACCCGGAGCTCCGCAGCGTCAACTACGACTTCCTCGTGCGGCTGTTGGGCTTCTTTGGCGGCGACGTGGACAAAACCGTGGCCGCGGCGCAGCTCTTTGTGGAGCGGCCGCAGCCGACCTTCAGCGCGGAGTTGGGCTACGTGCGCAAAGAGTGCCCTGCGGCCGCGCCGCGGGCGGCAGACGTGTTGCGGCAGAAGCCGCTTCCGTACACGGCGGTGACGGCGAAGGCGGTGACGGCGGGGCGGCCGGCGGGGCGGCCGGCAGTGCGCGCGCGGCCGGCGGTGACGCCCGCGGCCACCGCCAAGCTCGACTTGCACGGCTGCACGGTGGCCGAGGCGGTGGCGGTGGCCCGCGACACGCTCGAGGCGTGGTGGCAGGCGGAGGCGGCCGCGCGCGTGCACCACGGGCTCTTGGACCGGTACGGCACCAAGGTGGCGTTTGTGGAGCCGTTGGTGATAGTGACGGGGCGCGGGCTCCACTCCACGGGCGGCGCCAAGTTGCGGCCCTCCGTCGTCCGGCTCCTCACCCAGAACGGCTACGTGTACTCGGAGGAGGTGGGACAGCTAGTGGTGGAGGGCCGGAGAAAGTAGTGTATAGGAATACAAGGTGGAGAGACAGAGAGACAGAGACAGAGAGACAGAGACAGAGAGACAGAGAGACAGAGAGACAGAGAGACAGAGAGACAGAGAGACAGAGGGACAGAGGGGGAAAAACAAAACACGCAGCAAAAAGATGATTTCGCCCAGGATCGAACTGGGGACGTTCTGCGTGTTAAGCAGATGCCATGACCAACTAGACCACGAAACCATCGGTGAAGGTGGAGGCGAGCCGCTGCGTATTGATTGCCTCTTGATTGTCAATTTGTCCTGTTCCAGTTCTAGTCATTTTTGTTCTATTCATTATTGTCTGACTCTTGTCCAGTGGATTTTGTCCAACGCAGTTTCCCGCCGTGCCCCGCTGCCCCACAATCTCAAAATGGTCGGCCAGTATAGTTTCGCCCCAGCTCCAGTGCCTAGCGTTCCAACGTATTTATGCTCCAATGTGCCCAATCTTTTAATGTGAATGCACTCAACCGGTTTTGGTGCAATTCAGACCATTCACCGTAGCCGATTATCAGCTTCACCATAACCGGTTGTCTTCACCATCATTCATTAGCTTCACCATAACCATTTATCAGCTCCAACAGCCACTTATTAGCTCCAACAACCAGGTAAGATCCAACCAGTTATTAGCTCCAACAATCAGGTAAGCTCCAACCAATTACTTAGCTTCACCATAGCCGATCGTTCAGCTTCATCTGCATAGCCCCCAGTCTGGACCCAACCTCGTACCACTTGATGTGTAGAAATTCTCGTGCTCCGGGTGCAAGCCTCTGTCATCAGCACATTGGCCATTTCTAAATGATTGCTAATGCCATCTGTTTGTAAATCGTGACATTGTACCGGTGCTGGATACCTTGGAATCCATCTTGTTCGGATGTAGTTCTCGCCGTATTCTATTAACATACCAGGTTTTAGAAAGATGATCTTGGGATTTATGTTCTCTCGGATTGATAGATTCTCGAAAAAATTCTCCAGAACGCATTGTCTTGCGTGATTCTCCAGGACATGAACAAGTCTCTAGGTTGCTTTCACGTTGTTTTTCCAAGCTATTCTCCAAGCTTTTCTCCGGACATGGGAAATCTCCCGATTATTTTCTGAGATATTTCTAGGTAGGCCTCTCGGTTAGTCCTCAGGTGATTACCTGGGTATCCTCAGGTTAGTCTCTAGGTTTTTCTTGAGGATATTAAAAGATTCAGGTCATTCTCTAGTCATCCTCCAGGTTAGTCAGGTTTTCTGGGTCTCGCTAAATCAGTCTAGTTATTCTCTAGGTTAGTCTAGTTGTACTCTAGGTTAGTCTAGGTATTCTCTAGGCTTTTCCAGGTTTCTCTAGGTTAGTCTGTTAAATCTCTAGATTAGTCTAGTTTTTCTCTTGTTTAGTCTAGTTGTTCTCTAGGCTTTTCTAGGGTTTTCTTGGTCAGTCTAGTTATTCTTCAGGCTTTTATAGGTTTGTCTAGGAAGTTGCAGGTTGTTCATTGGAACAGACTGAGGGCCCGGCGGCTGCGGTCCGTCAACCTCTACTCGTCTGTAAGACCCGTATCTGACTCCCGTTCGTACGCGAGAAGGAAGCCTTTGAAAGTCTGTTATTTTCTGGCCACACATAGGAGCGAGACATTCCCGCCGCCCGGGCCATCTACTTGTCCGAAGACGAGGGATCGGTGTGTATTCTATTAGTCTCTCCACTCAACAAACACCTCGTCGGTTCTGAAGCGCTGGGTGCACACCGTGTCCTCCAAGGGGGTGGTCTGCCCCATGCGGTAGGCCAACAAGCCCGCGTGGGCAATCATGATGCCGTTGTCGATGCAGAAGCGCTCGTCCGTGGCGTATACCGAGCCGTTTTTCCTGTCCTGGACCATCAACGCCATCATCTCCTGGAGCCGCACGTTGGAGCCCACGCCGCCCACAATGAGCACCTGGTTGCTCTGCACGTGGGCCATGGCCCTTTCGGTGATCTCGACCAACATCGAAAACAAGGTCTCCTGGAGCGAGAAGCACAAGTCCTCCGCGGTGATGGGCTCGCCCGAGTCGGGGTCCACAAGCAGCTTGCTGGCGTCGAAGAGGTCCCGGGCCACGCCGTCGACAAACGCCAAGATGCCGGACATGGACAAGTCCATGCCCTTGACGGTGTACGGCAAGGACACGAGGTGTTTGCCGCGCTTGGCCATCTGCTCGATGTTGTAGCCTGGCGCCGGCTCGTTGGGGATCTTCAACGTGCGCGCAAACCGGTCCAAGCAGTTGCCGATGGCGATGTCGAGCGTCTCGCCAAAGATCCGGTACCGCTGCTTGGAGTACGCAATCACCTGCGTGTTGCCGCCGCTCACGTAGAGCACCACGGGGTTCTCCGCGCCCGTGATCTCCCGGCCCATCTCGATGTGGCCCACGCAGTGGTTGACTCCCACCATGGGCAACTGCCAGAGCAAGGAGAGCGTCCGTGCCGCAATCACCACGCTCTGCAACGGCGCACCCATGCCCGGGCCCTGGGTGAAGCAGATACAGTCCAAGTCACGGCCGCGGACGCCGGCCTCGGCCAACGCGGCCTTGATGGTTCGCACCACCCAGTTGCGGTGGTGCCGGGCGGTGTCGCGGGGCAAAAACCCTTCGCCGGGAGGAGTGATGTAGGTGTCTCTCACGTTGGAGAGAACCTGTGCGGGCGAGTCGCGGGTGAGAGCGCCCACGGGGTGTTTGATGACCCCTACGCCGAGTTTGTTGGCGGAGCCCTCTAGGCCCAACGCTAGGTAGAAGTTGCGGTCGGGCCGGGCGTGCTTGTCGAGATCCACGGTCATGGGAAGCAGATGCGGTAGAGTGGTGGGGGGAACAGTGTAGTGGAGCCGTAGATGGTGTAGTGGAGCCGTAGATGGTGTAGTGGAGCCGTAGATGGTGTAGTGGTGTGGTAGAGTGGTGTAGTAGTGTAGTAGAGTGGTGTGGTAGAGTGGTGTAGTGGCGTAGCGGGTGGTGTGGATTTATTGGCGTGGTGTAGTTTCTAGTGAGCTCGCGCGTACACTACTTGGACGTCAGATGAACAAACTACCAAGACAGCAAGTTTGGTGGGCCGCTAGTCTGATTCGTCAGGTGAAGCAATAGGAAGTAGCAAAAAACCACCAAGCGTTCCTGTGGCGATGGCTGGTGGATCAAAAGGGCAAACTCGCTGAGGATTATATTACTCAGAAAGCGAGATCAGTTGAACCCGCACAATAGGCCGTGCCGAGGCCTCGAGGTTCCATAAGTGTAAGGCTCTCAGTTTGCCGAAGAACTCACTATAGCCTTGTGCTAAACGAGCATTACCAGTACCAGTCACGATTCGTTTTGTGTGTGAGGATGGCGTCTCTCTTCGTGGTGATAGTACGTCACACTGATCCGGTAGCTCTCGAAGTAAGTCGTGCCATTCTGCTATAGTTAAACGTGTGGAAAATTGATTTTGGAATTGTTTTGTAGAATTGTTTCAGGGAATTGTTTTCGTTATTATTGTCCATGAGTGCACCAAAATGCAAAAATGCTCGTCTCATCCGCGGTTGGCTAATTAAAACGAACATTTGATAAAGGCAGTGATTTGATGGAGTTGCGGTTTGGCTATGATACATGCCATGATTTTCTTAGATGTTATAAACTAATTTGCTCGAACACAATACTCCGTGTATTACACCTGGATTGATCACTTGCAGCTTCATCAATACACCCATCATTGAAAACAAGATCTTTCAATTAAGGTCTTGCAGAGAGATGAGAGGAAGAGGGGACCATTACGGAAGTGGGAATCAAAGAACAAGGACGAAAATGGGACGGATCGAAAGGAAATCGAACATAAACGAGCTGGATTGAGAGAGATGTTGAGAGGTAAAATTGGGGTGGTGGAGGAAACAACTAGCTACAAAGGGCAGCAGCCAGAGCCTAGAGGACACCTGGATTAGAGGAAAAAGACTTTAGGATAGCTAGGCCCAACTGGAGGACAGCACGGCGATAGCTCTGGACAGCTAGATGTAAGTAGGGGAAATTGTTCGGAAGAATAGGAAATTAGAGGAAACTAGAGGATAGTAGAGGAAACTAGAGGAAACTAGAGGAAACTAGAGGAAACCAGAGGACAAGTTGAGTACAAGTTGAGGACAACTAGAGGACAACTAGAGGACAACTAGAGGACAACTAGAGGATAACCTGGAAGAACCAGGAAGAACCAGACTACAGGACATCTAGACTAGAAACACCTAGAGGACACCTGAAACACCTAGAGGACACCTAAAACACCTAGAGGACAACAGACAGAGAATTCTATACCAGGACCACTAGAGACAGCTCGAGGATGAACTACAGCTGGCCAGAGACCAACACACCCCGATTATCCCGAACTAAGCCAAACCACAGACACTGGAACCCCAGCCGCGGCACCCATTTCGTGCAGGAAGCGCGAAGCTAAACAGTGCCTACTCCATCACCATTCACAACACCACCACGGCATGTCGCGCACAGAAAAGGCGCTCGGCGCCATAGCCGAGCTGTGCCGCAACATCGACGCGCTCGACTTTGCACCGCCCGGAATATTCACCAACGCCATCATCACCAAGCCCGAGGTCACCACCTTGATCCGCGACGCGTTGCTCCCCGAACAGAGCCTCTACACCATCACCGGGGCCGCAAACGCGCTGCCGCGCCACCCGAAACCACACGAAAACCCGTTTGCCGATCTCCGCCCGGCGCGTATCGACGGCAGGACCTCTTACGTCAGCCACGCGCCCGCCGGACCCGAGACCGCGGTCAGGGTGCCACAGGTGGTGCCGGAGCCGCTGCTGGAGCCCGACGCCGGCACGGACGAGCTTCTGTCGCCGCGGCGGAAGGCGGCGTCGGCGTTCCGGCTTGTGCCGCAGGCGGTGGCCGAAAGCGAGGACTTTGACGGGGTTTGCGCCGCCGTGGCGTCTGCGGCGGAGCAGTACGCGGGGATCGAGGGCGCGGGCGCGATCCGCGCGAGGGTGGCCGAGCTCCGGGCCGAGTACGGCCGGGTGCTAGGCGAAACGCAGGCGTTGGAGCAGCAGGTGGCGGAGCAGCGGAAGCACTTGGAGATCTACAACGACAGCTTGAGTGATCTCCTGCCGCGGCGGGGGAAGGCGGCTGCGCCGCGGGGCGTGGAGGAGATGATCGAGCGCGAAGAGGCGGAGATTGCAGCCTTGGAGGCGGAGTTGAACCGGAGAGGCGGCGGGGCATAGGCGGAGGCGTGCTCTAGCGCTTTAAAGGCGCTCAGACGTTCTCCGTGGGTCAGGAAGCTCACGGTGCGGTGCACCGCTCATGCTCGATGATGTACGTGAAGCTAGTACGAATAGACGGAATGCTTGATCGCAGGTAAGCGACCCACAGGTATATGATGTATCAGTGACCGACCCACAGGTATATGATGTATCAGTGACCGACCCACAGGTATATGATGTATCAATGACCCACCAGTGGAAATCTACACCATTGATGGGGATCTAAAGAGAGTATACTTCTGAGCTAGACGGGCAGTAGCGCACGAGCGATCGGATTTGCGACGATTGTCCAAGATGGCGGACCCGGGGCTTCTCTAAATACCCTCAGTAGTTTCAAGCTCTACAAACTTTGGTGGTAGATGGTCTATTACATTATATGCTTAGATAGCAGACAAGATGTCAGAGTCACCGACGTCCAAAACGGCCATGGTACCGACTCTGAACAACTTACCGCACACGGTACCCAACTCGTTGTTACCACCGTTGAAGTAGTAGACTTGAGTCTTGGACAACATGGCGTAGTACTCCAACTCAGACTTTCTCAAGACTGGGGTGTTACCGGCGATGATGACCAACTTGGCCTTACCGTTTCTCAAGGCCTTGACAGTGGACTTGTAGCCCAAGCTGTACTTACCGGACTTAACGACCAAACCTAACTTGGCGTTGATGTTTTCAGAAGTCTTAGATTTAGGGGCCTTCGGATGTTAGTAGCGGACGGAAGATGGAGACACGGCCTGCCGCGCTCCTGGCCTGGGGCCTAGAAATGTATACTGACCATCTCTGTGATTAATATGTATTACACTCCGGTCTGGATAAAGAGAGAAGAGGAAGTTGGGGACTGAAAATTTATCGCGAAGACCGCGGCGCACATCCGGAATCGCAGTCACAGCGACGCACGTGAACCCGCCCGCCGCTACTCGCCTGTCACCATACAGGAAGAAATGTCGCACGACGGTGGCCTCAGGCGGGCTGGGGCCGCCGGCGGCTCGTATGGCCAGCATGGGATACCCAGTGTAGCCCGGGACGTACTTTGTCAAGTCTCGGCGCTGTAGGTGCCCGAAGTTGTGGGAGCTGAAGATGTCTCCCTGCTACACGCACTGGCCGAATGCGACATCCTGTAAGCCACCGAAACCTGGCGAAGCGCCGGTAATTTTTCGCCGGCAACCAAAGAGCGACTCCAGCCGGGGCTTTTGAGTCGTCCCGCGGAAGCCGTGCCCGCCACGAGCCAGAGGCACAGCACGGACGGGGGGACGACACTGCACGTGACGCGAGACTCGATGCGGCAGCCCCACCGAGGAGTAATGTCGCGCCGCAATCTGTCTCCTGCACACACCCTGGGGGTCTCAGGCGGTGAAAATTTTCTTCTTCAATCGCAACTTTTACTCTCTTTCTAGACAACCCACTTGGTATGTGTGAATGAAGCCACCAAATTTACGGAAGCATATTGGCCTCAGAAGCCGTGGATGCACAGCGTCCCGATGATTTCTTCGCCAATGCATGAATGCCCGTCTCTTGCCGTCGACATTTTTACTAACTGTCAGCACAATGAAGATCGAAATCGACTCCTTCTCCGGTTCTAAGATTTACCCAGGTAGAGGTACCTTGTTTGTCAGAGGTGACTCCAAGGTCTTCAGATTCCAATCCTCCAAGTCCGCTTCTTTGTTCCAACAAAGAAAGAACCCAAGAAGAGTTTCTTGGACCGTCTTGTACAGAAGACACCACAAGAAGGGTATCTCTGAGGAGTCCTCTAAGAAGAGAACCAGAAGAACCGTCAAGCACCAAAGACCAATTGTCGGTGCTTCTTTGGACTTCATCAAGGAAAAGAGAAACCAAAAGCCTGCTGAGAGAAAGGCCACCAGAGAGCAAAGATTGGCTCTTGCCAAGGAGGCTGCCAAGGCCAAGAAGGCTGAGAGAAAGGCTGAGAAGGCTAGACTCGCTGCTGCCGGTGTCACCGCCAAGGCCTCTAAGCTCGGTCAAAAGGGTGCTTTCCAAAAGGTCCACGCCACCTCTCGTTAATCCAAGCACACTCCCCTTCTAACCCTGTATTAAAGAGATTGTTGATGAATACAAGTCTTAATAAGCCGATGTAGAAGCCACCGGGCGAACGTAGTGCATGTCTCCGGCCGTGTTCCCAGGCGGAATGGCAGACGATGCGCCAATACCACAGTCGAGAATCATTCCGGTCGAGCCAACTTACCCCATGCAAGCCACTTTAGCTGATGGTCCAACAGACACGCTCTGCCATCCCATCCTTGGTTTCTGGCGTCAGTGGCGAGTGTGCTTGTAGAATTCTGGCCAATGCTCTGCTGCCCTGGACATTGTCGTTCATTGTCACGCTCCTATATTGTCTATTGTCGCTAGGATTTCCGTGGGAGTGGCCAGGACCTGCTACTAATGGCAGTGTAGCATCACCAAGAAAGCTTTGGCATTTTTCACTTAAGCGAGCAAGGCAAAAACACCAAAGCTGACGATTACTGGACGGGCCGCCAAGGAAGCCGCTGCGTACCTCACATCTTACCGTGGCAGTATAGGCAAAGCCTCAGCCACTGAGCATGCAGTCGCCCATTTCCGGCACACCCAGGCCCCTACGCAAACGAGAAAGGTCTCGCGATTGCAATGATGTTTTCCCGGGACAATCTGGCCGCGGTAGTTCAGCTCAGGCGGAGAACGTACTCGCCGCACACAAAAGTGCCCGGGGCGCGCAGTCGGCTCAACACCACCTGGGTGCGGTGCGCGCGGAACCCAAAGTAAAACGATTCGGTGGAGTGGCAGAACACGAGCAGAGGGTGCGCGTTTCCCACCCGCACACACGCGAGCACCCCGACGTAGCACGGCGCGTTTTTCTCGTCCGCGAGCAACTTCGACCGCTCTTGCACCACCGACACGAGAAGCGGCGCGAGCGACACCAGCTCGACCGCGGCTTCCGTTCGGTCGAGCGCGCGCACGAGCTCGTCGCACACATGCGCCGCGAGCCCCAAGCGCACAATGTCGTCGCCGTTCCCGCTGCACACGCAACTCACCTCGACCGCGCGCGACGCCGCATAGGCCGCGCCCGCGCCCGGAATTCCCGCGCAACTGACGCGGCCGCGCGGGCGGAGCCACATGCCGCCCAGCGACGCCGCCACCCGCGTGCGCGCGCCTGCCTCAATGTCAATGTAGCCCACGGTGTCCAGCACAGAGTAGCCGAGGCGTTTGCGCTCGTGGTGGAGCAGAGCAAAATCGACGGGTGAAGCACACCCCGGTTCGCCTGGAGGAGCGGGCGCAGGCGGAGGTGCTAATGTAGACCCAAAGTGGCCGGACTCTGAAGGGGTAGGTAGCGACGGCGATTTTGGGGGCAGGGAAGACTCAGGGTTTCGAGAGGTTGCATTGACAACGTCCCGGGTTGCATTGGAAGCGTCCGCGTCAGAGTCAGCGTTTGGCGGCACAGCCTGCCTGAGGTGAAACTCTGGGCTGACATTTTGGCCAGAGGCTGGGCTGACATCTGGGCTGACAATGGGGCCGTCGTGGGCCGAGGTGGCCGAGCCCCGCCCTTCCTCGGCCTCCGCCGCCCGAAACGCGGCCTCCAACTTCTGGTAAAAGGCGCGCGCGCGCTCCAGCACAAGCGCCGCGCCCCGTGCCTCGGCCCGCCCCGCAATCACCACCGCCGGTCGCAGTAGCCCCATGCGCGCGCGCGCCCCGCCCGCGGCCCACTCCCAGTCCATCCGCCGCATTGCCCCTAGGCACGCACCCGTGGGGCACGCCTCTTCCGCCGCCAAAAGCGAGAGCGCGCTCTGGATGCGACCGCCGGCGGCCTCCACCACCGTGGCGTCGCAAGACACTGCGCCCAGCGCGTCGAGCGCCGCGCCGTAGCCAGTGTTGGTCAAGGCGCTGTGCTCGACGCGGCGCGCGGCCTGCTCCAACGGGAGCGAGAGCGCGCGCCGAAGGAGACGGCGATACTTGTGGTTGTTGGTGTGCGAGTGGTTTCCTGCCCCAATGTGAATTATCAACATGGAGGTGAACGTGAGCGAGGGGAAGGTAAAAAATTAAAACGTCCGACAGACCGCGGTGAGCCGGAAAAAGAATGGTCCCTAGCAGGATCGAACTGCTGATCTTGGCGTTATTAGCACCACGCCTTAACCAACTGGGCCAAGGGACCTCCGTTGTTGAGGAAGAAGAAGGAGTGGGACAGGACAAAAGGGAGTGTTCAAGAGGAAAGGGAGTGGGTCGGGAGGAAAGGGATTGAGTCAAAAAGAAAAAGGAGTAGGTGCGTAACAGAGGCAAATAAGTATTTGAGTGCGGCCATGTCTGTTGCTGGTGCAGGTTGAGTCGCCCTAAACTTTCCTGTATTCCATCATCAATCGACGAGCTAAGTCATCGCTCAGACCGGTCTTGCTTGAAGAATTGGCTGTGCTTGTGAACGCATTCGGTGGTATGGCGTGCCGTTGCCAGAATCCGGGGGGAAATGTGAGCGCGGGTGTAACTGGTGGTTAGACAAGAGAGATTAATTAGCAGAGAATAGAAACTGGAATAGAGAATGGAGAATGGAGAGAAGGGTGAGAGTAGAGAGTGGGGATTGAGAATAGAGAATGAAAATGGGGATAGATGGATGAGAATAGAGAATAAAATGGGGGTAGATGGATGAGAATAGAGAATAAAATGGGGGTAGATGGATGAGAATAGAGAATAAAATGGGGGTAGATGGATGAGAATAGAGAATAAAATGGGGGTAGATGGATGAGAATAGAGAATAAAATGGGGGTAGATGGATGAGAATAGAGAATAAAATGGGGGTAGATGGATGAGAATAGAGAATATAATGGGGGTAGATGGATGAGAATAGAGAATAAAATGGGGGTAGAGAGAGGATAAAATAGAAAAAAAGTGGACCATAAATGACAAGACATTTGGTGATTCAGAGAAAATTGAAAAAGTGTCACGACAATCTAAATGTACGTATCCATCCCAAAGTTCCGTAAGACTAGGGTTTTATACGCGGCATCCAATGGGTCATTTGGAACAATTATCTCATCTAGAAAACAGCAGTCTGTTTGTCGTCTGTTGCTTCGTGGTCCATGTCAAATTTCCTAGATAGTTGCCCTATCGTTGCGGGTTGCAAAACCGTTTCGCGCACTATATAAACACCACCCCGCCCCGAAAGACGATGCAGCCACTCGTACTGCACAGTAGGCCACTTGCGGCTGAAACGTATTATATTTATTGCTTGTCTACACTGCCTACTGCCTCTCACCGACTTTCGTGTCACCGAAACTATCGCCATTTGAGTCTTCACAAAATGCGGTCATGAGGGCCTACCGTATATCTGTGTAATGGCGAAATGTCTGCTTTTGCCCCTAATAACCTTGGCATCACCCCTCCGGCATACATCCTCCGCAATATCAACCTGCCCTATCTTGTCGTCTTCTTGATCAGATGCCCTTATTCCGTCGTATCGGCAGAGGCGTGGTGCGTGACATTCGTAACCGCTTGCCCTACTATGCCTCTGACTTCACCGATGCCTTTAATTACCGCGTGGTTCCCTCCACCATCTACATCTTCTTCACCAATTTGCTTCCGGCCATCGCCTTTGCCCAAGACATGTTTGACCGTACCGACAATCTGTACGGCGTGAATGAAGTTCTCTTGAGCTCAGCTCTTGCTGGTGTCGTCTTTGGACTTTTCTCTGGCCAACCACTTTGCATTGTTGGTGTCACCGGACCTATATCTATTTTCAGTTATACCGTCTACGAACTAATGGGGCCCCGTGGAACCCCATACTTCCCCTTTATGTGCTGGATCTACTTGTGGCTGATGGTGATGCACATTGTCGTGGCTTTGTTCAACTGGGTGTCGTTCCTCAAGATCATCTCAAACTTTTCGTGCGAGGTCTTTGGCTTTTTTATCTGCATCGTCTACTGCCAGAAAGCTGTTCAGCTTCTTAGCCGACAGTTTTCTGACTCAGGAGTAGCGGCTGGGTTTTGCTCAGTCATGATCGCTATCCTAATGGCCGTATTTGGCTTGGGAGCGTCGGTGTTTGCGTCGCACCTTCACTACTTCCGGCCCTGGATCCGCAAGTTATTTCTGGACTACAATGTGCCTGCGGCCGTGGTTTTTTTCACTGGCTTTATTCACTTTGGTGGATATTTGAACGATGTTTCCTTGTCACACTTGCCAACGACTAAAGCTTTTCAACCGACTATGGACGGCGTGGAACGGGCTCACGGCTGGTTCATTCACTTTTGGCCTCCACATCACATTTCTGTGGGTGATGTATTTTTGGCCATTCCGTATGCCATATTGTTAACCTTTTTGTTCTATTTCGACCACAACGTGTCGTCGCTTATGTGCCAGCTGCGTGAGTTCCCCTTGAAAAAACCCTCGTCTTTCCACTGGGATTTTATGCTATTGGGTATAACCACAGGCGTCGCCGGAATAATGGGATTTCCAGCACCAAATGGCTTGATTCCTCAGGCCCCATTGCATACTTCTTCGTTGGTAGTTCAAGAGGCCGCCTCCGGCAAACCTCTTTCAGTCGTCGAACAGCGTTTAACCAACACGCTTCAAGGCGCCATGACGTTTGTCATGATGTCTGGACCATTTTTGGTGGTGCTAGGTCTTATTCCTCAGGCAGTGCTCGCAGGATTATTCTTGATCATGGGGATTGAAGGCTTCAACGGTGGAGCAGTAGTGAACAAAATCAGATTTCTTTTTGTGGATGTTGATTATATCCTTCATGATCCACAGTGTCCACAATTATGGAAAGAATTGAATGCCATTCCGCCCAACAAGCGGAAGTGGTTTTACATTTACTTAGGCCTCCAGATTGTTGCAGGATTGGCCGAGTACATTATCACATTGACGAAAGCCGCGGTGGGATTTCCCGGTGTGCTTATGTTCTTCGCGGTGTGTGCTGAATGGGTGTGGCCTCGCATCATTCCTAAAGAGGACTTAGACTACCTTGACGGGGCGGTCGCAGAGGAATTTATCATCAAAAGTTTACAAGTTCCGGATGAATCATTCAAAAAGGAGGACGAATTTGAGTCTGGATCGCTGGATGTCCATGTATAATATCAAAAAATCAACCGAACGCAATTAGTATTTAAGTAGTCACCGCTGCCAGCCGCACCCGCGGCCAACCCCGTGCTTTCTATTCTATGGTACACGCAATTGGGGCCAGCTTCTGGACTCACCGGACATATTAGTCAAATTCAGTGCTCTGGCCTCGATGCGCATCCGTGAGTAAAAAAAAAATGTGGTATTAAAGATGGATCTGTTTAACAACTAAAAAAAGGTTGAGAACGTATGCTAACTTGGAAGAATCTTTTTTTTTCTGTTTTTGAATTTTCGTAATTTCTCCAGATTCTGAGATATTTTTTTGGCGGTTTTTAATCAACAATATTTCGGGACACGTATCGGGTCAGTGGCAAGGCACTGCGGCACTTTTCCTCCCCTTCGTGGTGTTGCGGAAGAAGATATTTACATGCAAAGCAACGATTAAAGGTGTCGAAGAAGACAAATAAGTTATGGAAATGAAAGAATGGCACGCGGTCTCCGGATGCGTCACACAGACACGCTTCACATGTCAGACAATAACCATTGCTCGAAGTTGGACTTGACTCTCAACTGAACCTCGGTGGCGGTGGCGGTCTTGTCGTCTTTGCCGTTCAAGTAACCAATCTCCAAGTTCACACACAGCTGGACTGCGCGCAAGATAGCCGCGTCCAAAAGGAGGCTTTTCTGCGTCTGGTCAGCCTCTTCAATGGAGTTCAGGATGCCGTTGACGATAATCTTGACCCGCTTGAAGTTCAAGATCAAGTCCAAGTCCACCCAACCCTCGGTACCCATGTTTCTTCTCAAAAACACGTCGCGAATCAAGTTGTCCAAGGAGAAGTAGTAGTCGATCTGCTGTGTCAACGCGTGCAGCGGGTCTTGCTTGGGGCTGATGGGAGGAGGAATGTACACTGGCATTGGGGTGCCGTAAGGCAAGCCCTGAGACATGACCGCCTGAGGGTGGTGGGGCACTTGCGAGTAGGCGCCCATGGGGTGCGTTCCGTTGCTGTAAGCACCGTTGGCGCTGTTGCCTCTGAAGCCTTCGGGCTTAAACGATCTGGCGCCGTTGTAGTTCTGGTACTGGCCAGGCACAAACTGAGGGTAGAAGCCCTGACGCGGTTGCGGATGCTGGCCCGCGGCGCTCTTGCCGTTGGACGCACCGGTCGGATATCTTTTGTAGTTCTTCTGGTTCTGGCCCGCGGTCGCACGCTGTCTGTTGTACGCCTCGTAGGCATGCTGGGAGTCGCCGTTGGCGTCAGTGGATGCCTCAAGCTCCGCATCATCACCTTCGGCGAACTGAGACACCTCGCCGTCGTCCCTGGGCTTGTCGTCCTTCTTGTCGTCCGCAGCAGGCTTCTTTCTTGCAGTTTTGTTTTTGCGTTTGTTCTTGGCCGAACTTGCGCCGTTCTGGTACTGGGAGCTCTTGGGGCTTGGCAACACCACCTTTGCGGGGATAGGCACCCACTTGTTGGGCTTGATGAAGCGCGACGCGGCGGGCTTGGCCACGGCGGTTTGGCTTTGTAATTCGGCCACCTTGTCGGGCGTGGGCCATTTGTGCTCGTCCACAGATGCAGAAGCGGCCACAGGAGCAGCGCCCCAGGCAGACTTGGATGGAACGGGCGCGGGCGCCAACACCTTTTTCTCGACCTTGGCCGGTTCGGCACCCGACTCGTCCGTAACAGAGGGTTCGGTGGATTCCACCGGTGTGTCTGTCTCTAGTGGCTCATTGGCAGATGTAGGAGCTTCAGGAGCAGCAGCAGCTTCAGGCTCAAGCACAGGGCTCTCGGGCTTGGCCACGGTGCCGTTGGCGGCAATGTTGGCGTATGAGACGGTAGAGGCCATGATGAATTTTTCTCAGGGTCCGGGGCTTCCTGCAAGCAAAAAGGGCAGAGGAAAGCCGAGGGTGTGGTAGACGACGAAACGGGTCAGAAAGCGGCACAAAAACGCAGCACGGCTTGGATGGGGCGGTTGGACAGAAGATCAGCGGCTAGAATAGGCTGAGATCACAGGAGTTCCGGTTCTTAAAAGAAACTTTGGCAATGAACGTTGGAATCCGCGTCGGTAGATGCAGAGGCAGATGCGAGACGAGTATACGCTATTCCAGAGATACGCAACGAGCGGAGAGGCTGACTGGACCGGAATAAAAGAGGTTGAAAAAAATTATCACCTAGTCGCACGAAAAAATCGCGCCTGCACCAACGTCGGTTCCAGGGCCGTGACTGCAACTTGAAAAAACGGCGGGAAACAAAAATGCGGGAAGTTTTCGAGAAATTAGTGAATGGCTGGGGCGGCTTATTTTTTTATTTTGGAAGGTGTGGATTGACTCAGACAAATGGATGTAGGACCAGTGGGGCCGCGTGATGGGGAGGATGTAGCAGCTGGTGCAATCGGGTGGAAGTTAGCGACTTAGCGATTTTCACAGAACCGAAAGCATGAGGAAAAGGACTAGATGAGCGACTGATCAGATACGGTGGAGCGGAAGCCAAGAGGCGACATGAAGTTCCAGTGACTCGATGCGCGCTATCAAATGTGCTTTTGCCTATCTCAGAAAAGTGATGGAAACCGTCCGATGGGGTGGTTTCGAAGAAGAATTAGGGTAAACAGGAAACAGCGGCTCTCATATCATTATCTCGGAGCTCTGGATTTTTCAAAGCTGACACCAAGCTCTGACTATTACAAGCTCCACAATACGATGGCAGTACCGGTTACATCCAGGCCCGATAGCTCTAAAGGATACAAGCATATGGTGCCAAGACTGCACAACTTCCAAGATATGTCGTGTACCCAATAACAAGGGCCATATGATCAGGAACCATTCCCCTAAGAAGGGATACTCCAATAATAGGCTCTCAATAGTGAGGGCCTACCAATGCCTAGGACTATACCATAAGGACCATACCATAAGGACTATACCATAAGGACCATACCATAAGGGTTTTACCATAAGGACTATACACTATACCGTCAGGACTATACCATAAGGACTATACCATAAGGACTATACCATAAGGACTATACCATAAGGACTTTATCAACACCAAGTCATTTGCCACTACCACCCACCACCAAGCGCTCTCGTAAAACTCATACCACGTACATTCCTCAAGTTACTGCAGACTACGAAGTTCTCTGGTCACCACCAAGTAATCACTAAAGTTACGGCAAACTACTAAGTTCTGGTATTCCACTACCGAATCCTGTAATCAGCCAAATACCTAGTCTAGTACACCACTGCCTAGTACAGTATACCCCTCACTCTAGTATACAGCCAGTACCAATTTCCTCACAAATGCCATACCACCTAGTAGTATATACGCACTCGCACCCATATCAACATTTCACGATGCGATAGACCGCCTGTCGCCCATTCGTCATAGCCATACTGCATACGCCCCATCCCGCCAACAACCACGCCCGCTGCCTTGGATCCACCATGAAAAGCCGTATTGCCGTCCATGCCAGCTGCTCAGCTCCCGGAAAATGGCCCAGTGAGTTCACTCATGGACCACCGCCGTACCCTCGGCCCAATTGTGTGCA
Organism: Clavispora carvajalis; assembly: GCA_030581635.1. NCBI lineage: Eukaryota > Fungi > Ascomycota > Pichiomycetes > Serinales > Metschnikowiaceae > Clavispora > Clavispora carvajalis. The sequence continues at coordinate 478,897 of JAKTTV010000006.1, read as the reverse complement.
GGCCCGCTACTCCACACTGTTCGCAGACGGCTTTCCCCAGACTACTCCCCATGACGCTTCTTTCCGACCCGGCGTACCGCCAAGTCCTCGAGACAGTCCGTTCGTCTCGAAACGGCATTGTCTATGGCGGCAAAATTCGCTTTTCCCATGCGTTGGTCATCAACTTGCTCTACCGCTCCGGGCCGTTTGGGCCTCGGTTAAAGCTGGTGCTAAGGGCCACCACACAACACTCGTTCGTGTTGGCGGCCTTTGCGGCCATATACAAAATTGTGGTGCAATTATTGGCTCAGGATTCTCTCTTGGGCCGGAAAACCGGCTTGATAAAGTTGATTGCCGGTGCGGTGGGCGGCTGGGCCGTATACTCGCACCACTTTTCCACTTTCAATGCGGGAATCACCCACCAAATCACCCTCTATTGCTTTTCCCGAGTGTTGATAGCGCTGTGCAAGGTGCTTCTTGACTTGATCTTGGAATGTCGCCAGCCGACATTCACCATCAGGGGACAGCACGTGAGGTACCATGACTTGACCGACATCCAAGCCCACCGCTTAAAGGGCAAGATCTATGACAAGTCGTGGAAGTACTTCGCCGTGGGCACTTGGGCCTTGGTGATGTTCCTTTATGACTACCAGCCGCAGTACTTGCAGTCGTCGTTGAGACACTCTATGGCGTACATCTACGACACAGAGTTGGATACCTGGGCCACATGGCGGGAGTTTTTTGGGTTTTAAAAGGCGACACAAATCCGACACGTTTCTTTCCCATGCGATTATTCGTCCTGCCTTGATGGTGCTATTGGTTGCTGCTGGTTTGTGTCACTAGAATACTCGTTTGTCTACTGGCGTGTATGCTCATAGCCGTATTTCATTTGACTGTAAGTATTTTGCGCATAAGACTTTTCTCGTTGCCTTTCCACTATTTTCGTAGGATCTTGCCGATGTGGGCGAAACTCTATTGCTGATCAAATCTCGCCTTCTCGATCCGCTTAATGAGAATTGACTCGCTCTTATACAATTTGCACAACACCCGCTCTACTTCCTCTCGCCTCATTTCCTCGGAAATACCAGGCCCCTTGTCTAGCCATATACTCGTTTTTTTCAACACGTTTTTTGTGTTGTATTCTTGTTCGAGTGCCGCTTTGGTCCGCAGTTTCTGTGACAATGCTTCTGTGACCATCTCAGCCATTCTGTGAACTTCACGCGGGGTAGATCCACAGAAACATCGCCTTATGTCAACAAGTCTTTTCTCGTATCGGGCAACCTGCTGGGACACTTCTCTCTGTGTCTTTTCCTCCTGCCGAATAAGCCGCTCGAGTTTTTTGCACTCCTGCTGAAATTCGCTGCTACCCCGCTCGGCCATGTCGCAGTAGTACAAGTCTGCGAACAATTTCTCACAGTTACATTAAGGTACATACCTATTCCTTATTGCTGGCCTTCTCCACTTTTTGCCGCAAAAGATTGTTTTCGTTTTTCAACAACCCAATCTCAATGAGCAAACTCTGTTTGTTGCTGTGGCTCACCATCTTCAACAATGCCTCATTTTCCGCTTGTAAAACCTCCATTTTGTTGGTGATGCGGTGAGCAAGCTCTTGACCGTCGAAAGAGCCAGTCGATGTGACAGTCGAATTTTTGGCCATCACCAATGCCACCACTATCGCCTCGAGTCTTGACTTTGTCTCTTCTAATTCTTGCGTCCTTTCGTTCAATGTGCGGGTGAGATCTCTGAACAATTGGTAGTAGTTGTTCGGCATCTTCACCAGGCCGTCTTGCCTAGTGTCGGAATCCTTAGCCTTCTCGTCTATTTTGAGCGTTTTGAACTTCTCGGCTAAAAGCTTATTTGCTTGGTTTTTGAATAGTATCTCCATCTTTAACGACTCTATGGTTTCGTTTTCTGACGCACCTGCAATGTCCACCGGCGTGATTTGCTTCAGCGACATATTTTTCATGTCTTGCATGGTTCCGTTGCTTCTCTTTTCGAGACTCATCAAGGTGCTACTTGTGGGGTTGTAGCTCGGTGCGTGAACGTTCAACGAAAACTGTTTTTTAGACGACATGGGAATGATCTTGGAATCAACCATATTGTAACCACCGAGAGGTTTGGGTGAGATGATTGAGCTGGGTGCAGCTGTCTCCATAGTGCGATTGTTCGGTGTTGGGTCTGGGCGCATGCCCCCGGATATTGTCATTCCTGTTCCGAAAGTGCCCTGGGGCATGGCAGAGCTCATTAGCTGCGGGCTGTTTCTGGGCTGGAATGCAGGGGATGATATGAAACTGGGTAACTGGAACTGGTGTTGGTTGTCATTAACGTTGATCGCAGGCCACATCGTGCTGGCATTATGGGAGTGTTGGCCGTAGCTCTTCCCCTCCAAGTTATCGTAGTGTCCAGAATACATTGCACTCAGATATGTTAATTCAGGGTCCGTGTCCTCGGTGTTGATTCCAGTGTAACCACTCGAAACCGTTGCAGCAATGCTACCAGAACTCAATCTGTTATACCCAGCGTTAAAGTCGACGGCCGAGTTCATCAAGGGTCTTTCTTCGAACGCAAAAGAGGAAGCCCGACGAACTTTATACGGAAGAAAAAGGTGAAAGTATCGAGTGCTTTACGTTCTTACGGCCGCTTTTTATACGCCCCGCGCTCACGTTTCAAATTTGCAGCCATTAATTAGTGGAGTGCGGCCCGCGCACATAAAAGGGAGGCCGCGGCAGCAAATTCGCAGGATCTCTTCTTTTGAAACAAAGTTCGAAAAGCCAGCGCCTGTGATCGACGTAAAACTGAATGGATTGCGAAATGCGTGATTCAGAAACGTAAGCAGTAAGTTGCTAACTCACCAGCACAAGGTAGCATTCTTCGTCGGTTCCCCTGCCGAATACATGCACAACCTATATGTTGCCCGCCAAAATGGCCTTGAGCATTTTTCCGTTGGGCGTGTTCAACACCTGCTGCGGAAGCCCCAAAATGCGCTCTTCTAGATTGGTCCCGGCCAAAAACTCAATCACCACGTCGGTAAAATGGTTGCAGTTGTTATCGAACAAATCATACAGCAGGGCGTGGTATTTTTGGTCCTTGTGGTTTCGGAGATCATCAAGAAAGTCGTCGAATATCTCCTGAGGAACTTCAGTTTCTCCCACCGCCATAACCTCTCGCGGCGTGCCGTATTTGGTGGTTCCAGGCTGCTCGCACACCTTGATGCCTTGGTCGATGTAGTACTCTTTGCCCCATACCACGACTGACGTATGGTAGATGGCATCGAGCTGAACTCCTAAAACCATGGGCAGGTATACGGCAGCAAGACCTCGCGAGAGGTCATACACATAAACTTGGACGGTTGTTGAATCTTCTGACATTGGGTGGCAGAATTTAGGTGGAGACGCACTGTGTAAGTCCGCGATTAGCGACCGCCACCGCGGCACGTGAGAAAAAGAGGCAAAAACACCAATTACACTGGGGAAGAGAAGCAGTGTGATACAAGATTAGGCGGTCGTATGAAACGACGAATCTGTCGGGAAGCAGAGTTTTCCTTCCTTCGTTCTTTCACATTATGCGTTGCGTCGGCACGTAGTCTGATCGTGGGAAATCGGCTGGACCTGATGGCAATTTCACTATTTCTATTCAGTTGGCTCAGTCTCGTAATAGCTTCAAGCTGCAGAGAATATCCTCATGTTTCACGGGCCTCCAACCTGACATTGTGAAGCGAGCACTCTACGTCTTTGTGTTGTGCAGGTCGCGATCAGAAAATAGTAGAGTTTTTTTTCCGTCTCAAGAACCAGTGTTCGGGTTGACGATAATGACCTTGTTTTGTGAACAAAGCTCTTAAATATGTCTGTCATCAAGTCCGATTTGGAACTTCACAAGTCACAGCTTTCCGAATTTTTGTCGAAAAAATATGTCGACCAACCAATGCTCTTAGGCTTCACTGTGGTGGTACAAAGCAAATTTTATAAGTGGATCCAAGAGGATATTGAGCTGAACTATGCCTCGGCGGGAACTTTCGAAAACGCCCAGAAAGTAGAGGCCGAATTCTCTCTGGCTAAACTTCTACAAATTTTGTGGGCCCAGTTTTTTCACCCCATTGTCAAGTTTTACCAGCGCCAGCATGCGGAGCTCTTGAGTCTTCTGCTATCATCAGCAAAAAGCCCTAAAAAAGAATTCAAAGTGGTTGAGATGAGAAAGATCAATGAATATTTTACCAAATTCGTCAAGTGTGTGACGTCTTTCTATACGAAAATTCTCGAGTACGTTATGAATACCTTTCCCAACCCAGTGATCACGGATTCTTTATTTCAAGAGTTGGAAATTCCAATGTGCACTAAGGATACGCCAGCTCCAAGCACAGATTTTATTTCGAGCACCATGCTTGTCCTCTATCATTGTCTTTTAGGACTTGGAAATATCACCAGACACTTTGCGCATATGGATACAACCTATGTCCAGCCAAGCAAATCATACTCCAAATACCAGAAGTTCACCAACAAAGTGATTGATCCGAAAGCTAAACAAGCATACGTGAAGCCGCTTCTTTATTACTCCAAGTGCATCCAATTGTTTCCCCATATGAGCGAAGCTTATAACCATATTGGAGTGATTTACAATACGCTCAATCAAAAGCCGAAGGCAGTCATCTGGTTTTTGCGTTCCCAATTTACCCCGGACAGGGGCAATGTCATCGGAAAATATAACTTAGCCACCATCTTTCGCAAAACTTGGTTGGAAGCTGAATACGCTCGCGCCATGAAGAGACATGCCGACGAAATTACCACGGAAGACTTACAGATTATCTTATTGCGTATTATGGGCCACCTCTTTTATCCCGAAGCGTATAAGAAACCGCTTTATTGCGATAAGACCTCGGTCGACTTTATCACCAAAACTTTTTTTCACCCAACTCCTAGGCCTTTCGTTAGGGACGCCGACAATATCACAGACACACTTACAACAATGATGTGTTTCTATCTTCTCGCAGAAGTAGATGAGGCAAAAGAATCGGCAACAAAATGTGGTTCTCTTTTGCATCGATTTATTATTAATTACCTCAAGCACGTTTGTCGATGGTCTGCTGAAACTCGTGATGATACTGGGATCCTCAAAAATGTCCGATTCATTCTCGCCTTTTGTAACAAAGTTCCATCTATTCTCGAGTTTGGCAAAGAAGATATAATCTCGGCATTGTATGGCACAATTTGTGCCTTTCTTGATACAGACGAGGAAACGAAAGCAAAGATTCTTTTGGCTTTTAATTCAGATAAAAAGCCTTTCCGGTTTTACTTATTTGCAGAGGATGTGAAATTTAAGCAATTCGTTCCAATTGGAAGCAGATTCCACGATTTTGATGATTCTCATTTACTCAAAAGTGGCGACGTCAACCTACTTCTTGGTCCCTCTTTTGCTGATTTGCAAACTATTCCTGCGTTTCTTGATAATTCAGCAGTGCAGAGAATCAACAAAGATGCAGAACTTGATGGTGGGAATCGCCAACAAGCCATATATGAGGAAGTGACCCGCCTCGAAAATTATTTGCGTCTTCAATCCATCGTCTTCATTTCAAATATTATCTTTCCTGACCGATTCAGTGTGGACGATGATGCTCTGTTTAATCTTGAGAAGGTTGACATTCCGGCTACACAAACGCAAAATGTGTTAGGAAAGATATCTAATAGAACGGAGAAGAAGAAGGAAGGTAAAAGAGATAAGAGCGACCAGTCTGGTCGCAAAAAGAAGAGTAAAAGTCTTGAAGCGAACACTATCGACCCAGTCGTCACCCCACCAAAATTTGCTGCCTCTCTTGACGAAATTGAACTGATGATTCTTGGCCATGCATCCGGCTTTGGTACAACGCCCAGCGACGGTGTCAGTTCAGAAGAAAGTCACGTTTCCGGATTTGGAAGTACCCCAAGTGGAGATATAAGCACAGAGGGAGGCCTCGCCAATATGGTAAATTCGATTTTGAGCGAAAACGATGGCAAGGAGTCGCAGGGATCTTTAAGTAAACCTGCCTCCGTTGCCGTCACCCCAGTCGATAGCTCGCAGCCAACAGGAAAGATGCCGAAACTATTCACACCAACTTCCCAGCCGTACCAAACACCACTACAAATGCCATCACAACCAATGGCTACGCCGAGCATGCCTGTGGAGCATTTCGCCCCAGGGACACCGGCTTTCGGCTACAATGCGCAGGGTTATTATGGGCCGATAGGATACCCATATTACCCTCCAATCGGTCAAATGGGACAACCTCTTCCAATGCAACCAGTGGCAATGGGTCCGGCTATGGGTCAACCTGCGGGACGCCCCATGGCACAGCATATTGCACAACCGGCGGCACAGTCACCGGTCGGCGTACTGGGAGTGGGAGGCCAGCCATTCTTTCCACCAGCTCCTTGGCAATACGATCCTAAGGGACACCCTAGTAATGGCCAAGGCCATCAGTACCAGCTGTACCCGCAATACCAAAGTTAAGAGTCAGTAGATAAGTACACGTCTAGTTGATATGATGTGCCACAGCTGTAGCCGGAACGAAATGTTTCGGCTGAGATCAGGTGAGCTAGCAATTCAAAGGTTTTACAGATATAGGGGAATAAAGGGTGCTCACAATGGTGCACGACACCAATCAGGCACCACAACGAGCTCACACCACGTTCGCGTCGTTTCTCGGGATCATGTGCAGTACCATCGCATTCCAGATCGATGGCGCCAGTTTTCACCACTTGGTCCAGTTGATTTTCCCGACTTTATTTGCAACAAAAAATGGGTACCATCACGCATAGGGTATCCAAAGAGTCATACAAGTGTGATGCGCCGCCCGCAGACTCGGCTATAGAGGTTCTCAACGAGTACTACTGGACCTCAGATTCGGAGCCGCATATGGCAAGAAGAAAAGCCATCATGGCGAAATACCCCGAGGTGTCGAAATTAACGGGGTTTGAACCCAAAACCAAGTGGTATGTGATGTTCGTCGTGGCGCTCCAGCTCTCTGTAGCCTACTACCTACGCAACACCAGCTCATTATCGTGGAAATTCATCGGTTTGGCATATGTGATTGGTGCCACGTCCAACCAGGCGATTTTCCTTGCCATCCATGAGTTGTCGCACAACCTCTTATTCAAAAAACCGTTCCACAACAAATTGTTCGCCATTTTCACCAATTTGCCCATCGGCATTCCTTATTCTGCGTCGTTCCAGCCCTACCACCAGCTTCACCATAAGTTTATGGGCGACGAGTTCTTGGACACGGACTTGCCAACGCGGTTCGAAAGCATAGTGCTTCTGAACGTTTTGGGCAAAGTCTTCTTCGCCACGTTCCAGATTTTCTTCTACGCGTTGCGGCCCATGTTCATCACCCTGATCAAGTTCACCTCCACTCATCTCATGAATGTCGTCTTCCAAGTGGTTGTGGACATTGCCATGATCAAGAACTGGGGATGGAGTCTGTTCCTCTACTTCATCATGTCGTCCTTCTTGGCAGGCTCGTTGCATCCTTGTGCGGGCCACTTTATTGCCGAGCACTACGTGTTGGACAAGAACAATGTGCCTCGGGCGAAGAAGCTGCAGGCGAAGACCAATGTGCCGGGTGATCTTGTTCCGGCAGAGACCTACTCCTACTACGGGTCGTTGAACAAGCTCACTTGGAACGTGGGCTACCACAACGAACATCATGACTTTCCATATGTGGCATGGACGAAGTTGCCTGAACTTCGCCGTATCGCGGCCGACTTCTACGACCCGTTGCCCCAAGTGGACTCGTGGTGTGCAGTGATCTGGAACTTCTGCTTCCACGACGTGAATTCTTTGTGGTGCCGGGTGAAGAGGCTGGGAACAGAGCGCCACGGTCTGAACGTAGGAAGCTTGGACCGTAACCAGGGCGACGAGTAAAGGTATGTGAAAATGTACGGATAGGCTTAGCTTTGTTGTAGCTCTCGAGTGTAGTGCCCGAAAGTCTCAGGAGGGTTCTGCCTAACTAGGCTCGTTTCGGGTGGTACTCCATTATTGCCTGTGCCACTTGCTCCTCGTCTCCGTGTTATCTCAATGCGATGTCTTCTCGGCTTGTATGCGGTGTCTTTTCGTCTTCTTGTATGCGTTGTCTTCTCGTCTTCTTGTTTGCGGTGTCTTCTCGTCTCCTTGTACGCGGTGTCTTCTCGTCTTCTTGTTTGCGTTGTCTTCTCGCATCTCTCATTGCGGGGAACTTTCTATCCGCCTACTTCTCATACAACCAGTCTATCATCCATTAAGTAATTACAAGTTCTTCACCAACCGGGATATGTCAGTCACGCCACCCACGTAGGCCTCGGCCAACTTCTTCTGCACCACCTCCACAATCTGGTCAGCCGCAACAACCTCCCCATCATTGCTGTCGTCACCCTGGCCCAATACCTTGAGCCTCAACTTGCCCTCGGGGTATTCTTCCTTGCCCAAAATCACCGCCAACTTGGCCTTGGCCTTGTCTGCCGCGTCAAACTGCTTTCTGGGGTTTGCCTTCACCTTGTACAAGTATTCTGCATTGATGCCCGCAGCCCACAACTGGCGTGCAACAGACATCCTCTCCTTCAAGAACCCGGTCCAGTCCGCACCTCCACCAAACGCCATGATGTAAACGTCCGTGTGAGTGGCAGAGAGGTTGTCCCACTCCTTTGCGGCTCTCGCCTTTAGGATGGAGAAGATTCTCTCCACACCAAACGAAACACCCACACATGGAATGGTCTTGCCGTTGGAAAACATTCCCACCAAGTTGTCGTAACGTCCTCCGGCAGCGATCGAGCCCACGCCCACATACTCACTGGCGTCCTCGTCCTTGTTGGCCTTCTTGGCACGTGCCTTCAACTCCTCCGCGTTGGAAGGAGGTGCAGACGCCTCTGTGACCGCCTCGTAGATCAAGCCGGTGTAGTAGTCCAAGCCACGGGCAAGCGACAAGTCAAACGACAAGTGGTCCGCCACACCCAACGCCTCCACGTAGTCGGCCAACTCCGCCATATCGCTGATGCCCTTTTGGGCGCTCTCGTTGGCCGCTAACAACTCGGATGCCTTCAAGAAGCCCAAGGTGTGAGCAAGCGAGCCCTTCACCTTGACAAACTCACCAATGCGGTCCGCCACCTCATCCGACTGGCCCTTTTCGTCGGTCATTTCCTTCTTGACCGCCTCCCATGGCAACTTGTCCAACTTGTCAACCGCAGACGAAATTTTTCTCACGTCCTCGTCCTTGACACCACACGCCTGGAAAATGCCGTCCAACACCTTGCGGTGGTTCAACTTGATCTTGAAGTCGTGGATTCCCAAAGAGGTCAAGCCTTCCACCAACACCGCCAACACCTCCGCGTCCGGAACCATGGCATCGTACGTGCCGGCAATGTCAAAATCACACTGGTAAAACTCTCTCATGCGGCCCTTGGTCATGGCGGGCTGGTCTCTACGGTACACCTTGGCAATGTGGAACCGCTTGATGTTGCTGATGCTGTTTGCGGCCACAAAACGGGCAAATGGCACCGTCAAGTCGTATCTCAACGACGTCAACTCTCCACCTTGGTCCTGCAAGTTGTAGATCAACTTGGAGTCCTCACCGTACTTTCCTGTCAAGATTTCTCTGAGCTCAAACACCGGCGTGTCGAGTGCCTGGCCACCGTGCTTCTTGAACAAGTCTCCAAGAGTGGAGAAAATCGCCTCGCGCAACACCATGTCTTTGTCGGCCCAATCCTTGGTGCCTTTTGGCGTTTTCAAGAGAAACTCTTGTTTCTTGGCCTTTTTCGATTGCTTGGCGGGCTTAGGTGGCTTGACTGCTGCTGCTGCTGCAACAGCGGGGGCGTTCGCTTCGGTCGACATCCTTTGTAGTAGTTTGGGGATAGACCGCTTGAACATGGCACTGGATAATTTTTTCGTGCTACGCCTTATGGTACGGGATGCACGGGTTTCTTGCTGGCGGTAGGGTTCCCGGCGGTGAAGGCAGATCAGGTAGAGTAAAGGTGCTGATGTGGAAGAGTTTGGGTCTTGAGCTCCGGTCATACTGGGTTCAAGCTACTGCATTGGGTAAGCGTACTGGTTAGTGCTCATGATACTCCTGTCTGTGCACAGACTGTGCGTCTTACGGTTGAGAGAGCGTAACTTGGTGAACTGTTTACGTATAATTTATTAACACGCCAATTAATTAAGCTGAGTCGAATGCGGTGTTTGTTTGTCTGCGCACAACACCAATGAAGTGGAAGCTGAATCGATCTGAACTTGCGACCAAGAATCGTCGCGGCACGAGACGCTTGTGCTTTGGAGGATCTCCACCCGCACAATTTGCTACCAGTTCAATAGAGCTTACGTTGCCCATCTCCCAATTAGACTAGTCTTTGTTTAACTTGGCGATGTCTCCGGTGAATCTTACGCCAAACAAACCGTTTCTGTGTTGATCAACACGACATATGATCCGGTCTTTCTGGGCTGATTGATAATTCCGCGCCGACACGGCAACGGATCCGGTTATTCAGTACTCGACGAAAATCAGCGTTCTTCCGCTGAAAGCTTTGCGCCTCACCACCACGACCTCGTCTTAAAGAAGGCTAAAATACCAGAACTTCCAACGAGGGCCACCACATGAAGAATTGTAGACCTTCACTAGCTGTTTCTCCTAGATGTTTAAGTACACCTGTCGGGCAATCAGTCCTCGTTCACGCCGTTGGGCCGTGAATAGTTCAACCGCATCACCCCATCGGACAAAATCCGTTTTCCCCAGCTGCCCGCGGCAGGGTCACCCGTCTCATCTCTACACTGCTTCAAGAACGGAAGCAAAGAAGTGCCTCCCGTTCCCTTCTCCTCAGCACCGGCACGCTTTTTCTTGGCAAGTCCCGAACGCAAAGTCAGCAGCGATCCCATCTTCGGCACCTTCTTCGCCTGCAAAACGACGTATCGCGTCACGATCTGGATATGTTTGTCGCGGAACAGCTTCAACATTGCCAAGCACGCGTCGTAAGCAAGCGTGAGATCCGCATCGCTGGTTTTCATCACATAGTCCCGGATGCACGTTTCGCGATCCACCATGGCCAAAAAGTCCCGGTGCTTGCGGGGCATGTAGCTGCGCATTTCCATGAGGTAAGCATTTTCCGGTTTGCTTTCGGGCTCGCTGTTTTGAGCTTGGTGTGGCGCGGGTCTTTCCCCCGTGGCATAGTGGCGCACGCCTAGAAGCGAGTCCATAAATTGAAGAAGCGAGGACTGGGCGTTAGACCCACCTGCGTATGCCCTGGGCTTCTGTTCCATGCCGTATATCACGCCGTTCTTATCCAACCCTGCATCCGTCATGTTCTTCCATCCAGCCAAATACGGACGGAGACGAAAGTAGAACACGTGTGGATCGCACATCTCCTCCATGCGCATCAACACCGATCCCAAGTGGTCGATGGCCTCCGCCAATGCCTGCAAGCACCGAGTCAACGGCTTTGTTCTGCCATTTTTCGCGTGTTCCAATGCCTCCATACCCGAACTGATGGCGCGAGCGCCCCGGATCTCAAAAAAGACGCTGACGATGAAAAACCACAGCTCATCGATCGAGCCGGTGAACGTGTTAATGGTGGTGATGTTGTCAAACTCCACCTCGCACGTATTTTCGGTGCTGGGAATAATCTCCTTGTAGTTCCAAAGACACAACCCCGCGTAGGTTGCAAGTGGAGGAAGTCCGAGGATATCACTAACCTCTATCAATGGACGGGCAACGCATTCAGGAAGACGACTCACAGGCTCATTAGTTCCCCACACATAAGCATGAGCGAGAAAACCGAGCACTTGGTATGCCCTTCTGTGTTCTTCGGGGCCACTCAAAAATTCAGTGGAAAGGACTGGTATTTTATCCACAAGAACACGGACACGGCGGGACAAAAGCAAGGCCGGAAGATTTTGCACCAAATTCTCCCACGGCTGGTAATACTCTTGTGGAAGACATTGAAGCGGGAGTTTTGGAGGAAGAAACCCCGAATGGCGATCGACATCGAACGACAGAATATCTAACATAGTAGAAGAAGTACTAAGAGTCCGGTTCGAGGGCCAACGAAAGACTTGGTAAAGAGACGGGAGTTGCGGCTGAAAAATGAGACAACCGCCTTTACCCAATATCAGGTGATCGCACCGCACAAGGCCGGCTCGGATTCCACGGTCTACGGATGTAAGGAACAAAAATAGCTTATAGATGACACAAAGAGAGATTGGGGCTAAAGGCGGGGGAATAGAGCTTCGGGGATAAGTATTAATCGTGTCGCTTGTTGGCTTATCGATGCTCCCCGCACGGGGTAAAAAACCGTTTTCGCGCTCTCCTGCGCCAAACTATCCCAGTATGCGTAGGATATACGAGCACCGACAAAAATCTGTGGCTGGTTTCAGACTTGGAATCACCGAGCTCATGTTAAACCGGCATCTCAGATCTTTTCATAGGGCACTGGAGTATTTCTCTGTAACTTTGTATCTTGTCGCCGCAGTTAGAATTTTCAGCATAGCTTCTTTCAGCCTTTAAGCTGAGGTTTCTGCGCGAGATCAGGTCATTCAATATCTTCAGCTTCAACGGTCAGGAAAAGGAGGTGGCAGATCGGGTGGAGTGGCTTCAAACTCAATAATTTTTGATCGAATGCTGCGACCAGTGAGGGCAGGCTTGGCAATCGAAACTTGCGCAGACAGGGCTGGCACCGTTAACTTCCCGTCGACTATCTTTTCCGGGACATTCGGCTGAGTGCTTCCAGAAGGAGCCGTTTGGAGTGCCTCCAAGCTGCTTTCCCGAAGTGAGCTCCCCGACAGAGATTTACCCAATGGCTTCTTCTGGTCGGCCCAAGGATTTCGAAGGTCGGAAAGCGAGACGATAGACTTTTTGGAACTTGTGGATGAGGCATTAGTTACGCGAGTCGACGCTGGTGTTACCGCTCTGGCCAGCCGAAACGATTTCTTGGCAATTTTGTTTTGCGGAGGGAGAGGGGCAGATGCGGCAGGCTGGACAAGGGCAAAAATACGAGGAAACTTATCCTTTCGGGAAACAGAAGGAATTCTGGCGGTTTTGAGGCTGGCTGGCTCTTGAGTAGTGGCAGGCCTTGGCTCGGATGCCTTTTGCTCTGGGGGCATTTTCTGGGTCTCAATAAGCGGGAGACCGCCCAAAACCCGGTGAAACCAGTCACCATCCAAGCTTTCGGAGATTAACCGCTCGGTTGTTTCGCAAGATCTTTGCGATAGGTAGCAGAACCTGCTCTTGGTCGCTTCCTGCCTCTCCAGAAGGTACTGCTTGGCCTTATCCACTTGCTGGGCACAAAAGCGGCCGTGGGCCGCGTGCACTGTTCTGATGAGATGGAAAGGCCGCAAACTGTGAATCGCAAAATAGAAAAATAAGGCGAACCCGTCGCGAATGGCCTCGGCAATTATTATGGCCAAAAGTTGGAGCACATAGACACAGTAGAGACAAGGGGCCAATATGTTGCCGACAAAGCGGCGCAGAGCGGCGCCAATGGCGTTGAAAGAGATATCACGCCGACGCATATACTGAGAAGTTATTTAGTAGGAGAGAATCTGTTGGGGCGAGAATCTGTAGGGGGAGAGAATCTGTTGGGGGAGAGAATCTGTTGGGGGAGAGAATCTATTGGGGTCAACAACTTTTATAAACTATGCCACAAACAACAGTCGACTGAAATCGCAGTAACTCTGTACAGAAAAGGTAGAATGTACAATTTCGGTGATTTATGTAGAGCCGATTTACTTCGAAGGTATCAAGAAACAACTCAAGAATCTGGCGGTACGCGCTGCTACTAAAGTGGTGAGTCGAGTTTCCCGCTGGGTGCAAAAAAAAAGCGCGGAGGGAAAGATCCGTGCCTCTCTTTCCGTCCTCGCGCAAGTCACGACTCCTACAAGCCTCCCAATACTTGTTTCCGCCAGTGCTAGTGTACACCATGTCGTTCAAAGGGTTGAAAAAAACGATTGTGCGGGCGCCGCAGAACTTCCGCCAGAAAATGAACATGGGCGAAATCACCCAGGATGCAGTCTACGCCGACGCCGAAAGACGGTTCAAGGAGTTGGAGATTGAGACCAAAAAGCTTAGTGAGGAGTCCAAGCGTTACTTTGCCGCGGTAAACGGCATGCTCGACCACCAGATTGACTTTTCCAAAGCCATTGAGGAGATCTACAAGCCCATCAGCGGGCGTTTGTCCGACCCCAACTCTACTGTGCCAGAGGACAACCCCGAGGGTATCCAGGCGTCGGAACAGTACCGAGAAGTGGTGAAAGAGTTGAAGGAGACATTGAAGCCGGACTTGGAGTTGATCGAGACCCGTGTGGTCAAGCCGGCACAGGAGTTGTTGAACGTGATCAACCGAATCCGCAAAATGGCCACCAAGAGAGACCACAAGCAGGTGGACTTGGACCGCCACAAGCGCAACCACAAGAAGTACGAGGAGAAGAAGGAGCGCACCGCCAAGGACGAGGAGAAAATGTACGGGGCGGAGGCAGACGTCACGGTGGCGCAGCAGGAGTACGACTACTACAACGACATGTTGAAGAACGAGCTCCCCATCTTGTTCAAGATGCAGCTGGACTTCATCAAGCCGTTGTTCGTGTCCTTCTACTACATGCAGTTGAACATTTTCTACACCTTGTACAACCGCATGGAGGAGTTGAAGATTCCATACTTTGACTTGTCGCTGGACATCGTGGAGGCCTACCACGCGAAAAAGGGCAATATCGAGGAGCAAACCGACAGTATTGGAATCACGAACTTCAAGGTGGGCCATGCCAAAAACAAGTTGGAGGCCACACGAAGAAGGCACGCCATGGCCAATGGTGGTGCCTCTCCCGACGGGACTCTACCTGCTTATTCACAAGGCCAGTACGGTGAGTACGCCCAGTACTACGGCCAGTACGGTGATAAAAAGGAGGATCCTGCCGCTCAACACGGACAATCCCCTGCTCAATACGGACAGCCCCCTGCTCAATACGGACAGCCCCCTGCTCAATACGGACAGCCCCCTGCTCAATACGGGCAGCCCCCTGCTCAGTACGCACAACAACCGGCTCAGTACGCACAACAACCGGCTCAGTACGCACAACAACCGGCTCAGTACGCCCAGCTGCCCCAGCCGGTCCAAACGCCGGTGACGTCGCCAACCTATAGCTCCTACCAAACGCCGGCAGCCGCGTCGCCTGTGGCCCCTCCACCCCCAACCTATCCTGCTGTTCCCGCTGCGCCTGCGCGGACTTGCACCGCTTTGTACGACTACTCTGCTCTGGCGCAAGGTGACTTGACGTTCCCTGCGGGAGCGGTGATTGAGGTGGTGGAGAGCGGTGACGCCAATGCATGGTGGACAGGAAAATACAACGGCCAAACCGGTGCCTTCCCCGGTAACTATGTCCAGATGAACTGAGGTGCCGTTGAAATCTATATCTACATGCTCCCTATGTTCCGGGCCTTTGTTATTTAGAAACGTTGTCATATAATGGAATGATGCATTCAAAATTGAAGTAGCTGTATCGGGAATGGTGTAAATGGTCTAGCGGTACCGAAAAGTGCTGCACGATCAAACGAGCTTGCCACTCCAACGGTGAATGTTCTTGAAGGAGAATGGGACGCGGGAACATCGACCAGAAGCTAGATATAGAGCTACTTCAGTCAACCGTAAACGAAACATCCAAGGCTACACCATTGCAAATCACCGGTATTTGTCGAACCACAGAGTCACAAATTTCCCGACCCTGTTTGGGTCTTCTCTATGGAGAAAGTGGCCCACCCCCTCCACCAACTGCACTTTGACCTTGGGAACCCGAGCCAAAATGCGTGACTCCAACTCAAATAGCGCAGGCAACATGCATCCGTCCCGGACCCCACCCAAAATGAGGGTAGGCACCTGCTCGAAATCCACGTCCCACTTCAAATGACGAAGATTCTCCACTGCAGCTATACTGCGGTAATACCCGGTGGCATGGTCCAAAACCCCTACCAGGGCCAAAGTGCACCTTACCGAATCAATTTCGGCAGAAAAGTCCCATCCAGGCGACCAATGCGCCCAGAGCTCGTCCAAATATCCCGGCGCCAAGAGGTCCCCAAACTTTGCTCGATAGAACAACGCGGATTGCATTCGGAGCATGTAGCTGGAGCACCATACTTGCAGCGGAGCATACCACAAGTACTGCCACCACCGGAGATTGGTGAGATACGGGATTGCCAACGTCACCATCAGCGTGATCAATTCTGGATACTCGGAAGCGGTCTTGAAGGCGACAACGGCACCCCAATCGTGGCCCACCAAGTGTACTGGTGTTCTTTGGTCGGGGTTGAGCTCTAGGATCCACAGGCGCACGTCTTGCGCGAGTGACGAAACAGAGTAGTCATAATTGTTGTCCTGAGAGGATTTTTCGTAGCCCCGGAGCGCTGGGGCGACAATCAAGACGTTGGGGCCGAAGTGGGTTTCGAGCACCGGCACCAATTGAAGAAACGAGTCCCGATTGTCAGGAAAACCGTGCATCAAGATAAAGAGACGGTCAAAAGTTCCAGGAGCGACGGTCTCACGGTTGCACCATGCAGAGAATTTCCGGTCGCCGTGATGGAGCTGGATGACGTGCATGATGAGATATGGTGGGCTTCTCAACTGCGAGTGGAATCCAGTGGACGTATGGTGCAGCGTGGATGAGGCAAGGGACGGAGCTGATGTTCAGTAGATTGATCTGATCGAGGCAGAAACTGAAGGTCTAGAGGCCAGGCTTCTGTTTTCCCGAACGATATTGGGAGGCATCACCGTATATATAATTGGTCGAACCGCATGTGACTCTGTGCGCAGATATGTGGGGTACTGCGAGCCAGAACATGGTTGAGGCGTCCACATCAGATGGCATTGCCTACCTGGATTGATAAATTATCCAGAGGTCCTGATTGATTTCCACTCACTGCAGAATGATTCGTAAGTGCCCTTTGGGCGCAATCACGACTCGTGGATTGGTGAACAGACAACACAAACACTGACAGATCACATCTGCCCAAACATTCACTGACCACATCTGCACAAACGTTCACGGAACACATCTGCACAAACTTTCACGGACCACATCTGCAGAAACGTTCACGGACCAAATCTTTTGGGCACTTATTCGTAAGGCAATGACAGAGGCTGGTATTTCTGAGCCTACATGATCATACAACGCCTGCATCAGATCCGGGGATATCGTACGAGCCGAAGAAGAGCAATCCAGCTAGAATTGATTCTTTCGCTGCATCTGGTATTACGTTCACTACATAATTTCTTTGCCTCGTCGTTGCTCGTTGTACGTGGACACCCACGTCATAGTCTTTGTCTACCTGCTTTAGGTACAGGCCCTCGAGTCAAAGCCGATTTTGCCGAGCATAATTAGCGCATATAGGTAAACGGTTCATATCAGCCGTTGGATCGAGCAGAGAGTAATTGATGATTATATATTTTCCAACGGGACTACGCATTCGGGTCTGATCTAAAACCCACAAATCTGCTCCTTCTCGTCTACACCTTTTGCTACGCCATGCTACTTGTTTCCTGGGACTGCCTGCGTAAAGCGTGGAGTGAACTAGTGCGAGAGAATTCTTAATTCTGTTTTGGCCAGCAATTTGAGACATGCGAAGCCCAGATTCTGGGACATCGAACGGTTAGAGATTGAAAATGTATAAAGAATGGACTCCGTTCACGCCCGAATAGCTTTCCGAAAGTATAGTAGCGCCGTTACATCCGCATGCATTCGGCACTTTCGGAGTGGAAGCCGACTAGTCACGTGTCGATGACTTCATTGGTTCGGATTCCCTCGGAAGTGGGGGAAGGTTATCTCGAGTCATTATCGGCATGCGCAGATACACTCCACCATCCATGTTGGAGCAAAGCAGTAGCACGAATTCGAAAATATCGTCAACCACACTTTTCTTCTGGAGGCAGCGGGACCTCGATCAGCATTGCCGAACGAAAGCTGGCAATTTACACTTTCCGTGATATCCTGCGCATACACACAGTGAAGGATGGGGAACCGGCTGGTGACAGGTCTTTACATGGCCGGATGTATGGGGACTGCATATAGGGGCGCTGCTTCCCGGTTTGTTTCCAGCTGACCCCAATTCGGAAGTTAGAGGGCATTTTCCATAGCGCACCGGCAAAAAAATAGCGCACGAGGATAAATATTAGGGTGTGTCCGCGAGCGAGAAGAACTCTTTTTTTTCTTTAACATACGCATCCATTAAATATGCTCCCCGCTGGTGTGATTCTTGTTTTCGTCTTGGTTGGTTTGGCCGCCATTGCTGTTATCTCTATTCAAGTCAGCAAGAAGTTGAAAGCTAAGAAGGCTAACCAAAGATTCTAAGTGAGTCTTGGTACTTAGGGCTCGCCTACATGGTTATCTAATGTTACCATAGTTTGCGAATAAATTCCGCGGTTATTGCAACTCGTGGGTTTATAGACGTCCTTCTGAAAACATTATCTATTACAATTTTTGTTATTTTTTATACTTTTGACGGGAATCTTTTTTATAATTAATAATACGGGAATCAGTATTTCTGAAGCGGCACGGCTGTGTTGTGTTTTTGTGTAGCAATGACGAACTGGGAATGATTGAGGCCTAATGTTGTGCTTACCATTGGTCTTATTTTGTTTGTTTGTTTTTATAAGTGCAGGAGACTTATTGGGTGAAGACGACGAAACGAGCCGAGAAGTGGTTGAACGCACACGTGATGGCTATGGATGGCGGCCACGAGACTTCTTGGGTTCCTTCCTTCACCGAAATAGGTACCTCTCCTCACTGCGTTCCAAGGTACTTGTCTCACGACAATTGCGGATTTCTACGCACTTTGTAGTGTTTGGCCGGACTTCTCTTCTTTTGTAAGGCCCCAGCTATTTTATTTTCCTGATGCGTGAAGTGCATTATCGCCATATGTGGCAGCAACATGACACTTCATCGCCATATGTGGCAGCAACATGACACTTCATCAAACGCTATTAACAATTATTTCAAAAAACTTTCATCATCTATGCTAGTAGATCAGAGCCGGACACTCTGTCCGGAAGCTTCATGACTTCTCTATGTGCCCTAGGTTTTTGAATATTTTAAATGCTCTCATTTCATCGCACTCCGAGCATGGATATAGTGCCCTGTCTTAAATAATTTCGGGAAGTGACAAGGCAATAGCAAACGTACAGCTTCCTACTGCAGCCAACAAAATCCACGGCACAGCACCCATGGCTTTGCTGTCAAAATACGAGATGAGCGTGCCCCACAAGAGCGGACCAATGAACCGCGCCAAAGAAGTGGCAGACATACCCGTAGAGTTGACCAAGGTGCGGTACCGCGGAGGAGCAACATTGTACAACAAAATCGCCACCTGAGGGAACGCCAACGACGTTCCAAACACAGACAAGCCAACGCAACTGTAGAGACACAAAGAGGCGAGCCACAGAGGCAAGTTGGGGTTGTAGATGACAGATGTGTAGGTGATGAACGGAAACAAAATGTATGTCAACGGGAACACAGATGTGGCGATGCGGAAGCCCCGCACGGTACCAAGACGCCTATCGATCACCGGGAAAAGTCCCAACACAAAGATGCAGCCAAAAATTCCGGTGGTTGACAAAAGTCGGCCGATACTCTCTGTGTTCCAGCCAAGTCCACCCTTGAGCACCCAAGGAAACCTTAACTTTTCTGGGTGTGTGGGTCCGGCGAGAAACACAGGCATGAACTCGGTGAAAATAAGCGAGTGGAACGCGATACAAAAGTACGCCAGAATGGTGGCCAAAACTCTCGGCGTGAAAACAGACCTATCCCTGAGAGCGTGGAAGACGCCTAGGGTCTCCTCCAACAAAGAGTCGGCGGTTTGGCGCAGCGTCACGGTCTGAAGGTCTGGCTCGAGCGAATAAGCAGAGGAATAGCGGCGGATGGTCTGCACCGCAGTCATGTCACCAGCATCAAAGCTGCTGACAGAGCATTCATCAGAGTCGTCTTCGTCGGCCTCCTCGATCAAACGCGAGCACTCGGTTGCCAAAAGGCCCTCTGGTATGTAGTCTGGTTCCCACGGCCTTGGAGGAACGACAAAGCCCAAGCGGCGGCGGATCCAGTCGCCCACTGCTAGCCCGCGATCGTACTTGTTTCGGAGCTTGTGGTGGGTCTCTTCAAGAAAGATTATGCCGATAATAGCCAGGGTGCACAAGAAACCCGCAACCACTACAGGGGACATGGCGTACGGGTTTTGGGCCACAAAGCGGTCGTAGCGGCTCATTTTGGATAAGTCTGCGTCGGGATCCAGGTTGGGACGCGTCAAGAGAGGCGAGCCGCCAATAAGAGGGCCCACGAAACACCCCACGTTCCAGAGGAAAGGAAGCAACGAGAACGCCACCAGCTGGTGGCGTTTTTCGGTGGTAATTTCGCCCACTACAGTTTGCAACACAGCCATGTTACCGTTCAACGCGCCGGCCACGGTTCTGGCCAAAAGCGCCGTGTAGTAATGACGAGAGAAGCCAAAGATCACAAGTGTCACCGCCGATCCCATGAGACCGCATAGGAGCACGGGCTTGCGGCCAATCCGTTCTGAAAGATGGCCCCAGTGGATGCAGCACAAAAACTGGGCAATGGCAAACAGCGACGCCAAATAACCGGTGTAACGGGAAATTTGGGTTGGATCCCGAGCCACGTGGAAATCTCTCACCATGAAGTAGATGTAGGGAAAAAGCGAGGTAAAGGCAAGGGGTTCAGAGAACCGGATCATCAACACCACCGACATTTGCCATAGGGGAAAACCCCTCATTTCTTCCCTGAACGACGGCATTGGGAAGAAGGTGAAAGGTGAATCATAGAGCGGTATATAACCCGGGTACATAACGGCGCGGCTGCGGTACGGGTGTGTTAGGTGTGGCGCGTAGAGTGCATGGTGTTACTGTGGACCTCGCCTATTTGTGCTGTGGCAATTTCGCTCTCCGGACACGGAGCTTGATTGGCCGCTGCGGGTATCTGGAGGAGAAAAGTGAGTCATGGAGTGATTGATAAGAGGTGATCGAAGAAAAGAAGCACGACATGTAGTGCCGCACGCGACATTTTGCGGCCCTATCTGAGGAAGTATATCACTGCGACATCGACTTCACACCTTATGGTGTCTATTGAGATGGCGTGCAGCGCCCATCTGGTATTCGATGACTCTTTGGTTAGGACATGGCAAAGATTTGTAGGCGGACAAGCTATGTTTCGGCACAACCATGATTCGGCAAAACCATATTCGGCGAAATGGTTCGGCGAAATCATGGTTTGGCAGAATCATGGTCCCGCAACATCATGGTTCGGATACATGTCACCGACCCATCAGCGGAACAGTGGTGCACTACTTATGGCGGGTCAGCATATCATGAATGTGAATCATCACGATGGAGGCTTGTTAGAATGGCAGCGGAAAAGCTTTACATGAGTAACATCAAGTCCAAAGATGCACTTGCGTTCTAGAGATATAACATATAATCTGTTCTTTTGCCGGTCGGTAATTGGCTCAGTGATCATTACCTAGCTACGCCCCGGCCATATAGTAGTTTGTCTGCAATGTTCGTTTATATCACGTAACTCGCTGCTTGTGACCTCTTACTAAGTCTAGCTTAAATCAGTACAAAGTCCTTCTGACGGCCATCCTATCATCACGTCTACCTCTTTCCATGACCAAGTCCCTATAATGGCCAAAAACATCAACGTAAGCTATAAATTTGTTATCAACTTCTATCAACTATACCAATTTTTTATCAACTTCTTGTCAACTTCTTCTTGACCTCTTGCCAACCTCTCACCAACCTCTAATCACCCTCTGATCACCCTCTAATCACTTTTTAACCGAGCTTTTAATCGGGCTTATTTGTATCTGCTATCTTCCATCCTTCATTGCGGCCTCAATATCATAGCTATTCTTTTATTGTAGCAAGCCTTTTGTGATAGCAAGGCCCTTATCATAGCCATCCGTTTGTATCGCTTTTCACTCATCATGCCACTATTGCGATTGCTCCTCATGATGTCTCATGAAATCTCGCCACGTTGACATCTTATAACAGTTCTCTTTTGTGACCTTCATATATCGTAAAGCCAAGCCACGCACCACGTAGCCAAAGTCATTAGGCGCAACAATCGTCCTCCAACCACAATCGACAATTTATTCTTTCAACAACAATTGAAAAGCCATCTTGCAAAACAGCGTCAGCAATGGATTCTTCACACAAACAAGCGCTGGCCGCCTTCACTCACCTCCACCGGCGATCATTCTTCGTAATCATCGAGGTAGAACGAATGCACAAACCCTCCCAATGATAAAAGCGCCATGATCCACCACGCGAGCCACCCAATGCCGTGTGCATCACCTACCGTCATCACATAGCCAAAGATGATTGGCCCCACGCACCGTGCTAAGGCCAACATGCTCATCGTGAGTGAGTTGACATAAGCCCGGTGCTCTTTTGCCGCAGCACGGTGGTTGAGAATCATCACCTGCGGCATTCCCGTGGACGCTGCGAGCGCCTTCATCGTGGTACACGCGTAAAGCACAGTCGGCGTGACCCATGTGGGAAAGCTGGCGTTGTACTTGTGGAGGGTGAAGATGGCCAAGGGAATACAAGAATATACCACCGGGAAGAACAGAAGCGAAAAGCGGAAGCCACGGAGGGTACCAAAGGTGCGGTCGATCCACGGAAAAACCACCAACACGATTACTATGCCCATGACACCCGTGGAGGAGAAGAGCGTTCCGATGTAGTTGGAGTCGAGGCCAAAGCCGCCGTGGATCTTGAAGGGGAACGCAAGCTGCTCGCGCTGGAACCGCATGGCAAGAAAAACGGGCAAAAACTCGTTGTAGGCGATGGTGTGGAGCGAAATCACGCAGTTGGACAAGATCACCGATATCACCCGAGGCGTGAGCGCCGCTGGTGGCCGTTCCATTTCCTCTGGGCCCTGTGAGTAGCGCCGAATGATGGCACTGGCGAGCGCCTTGGGCGGATATGACTCTTCGTCGCTGCCCAGATCAAGAAGGCGCGATGTCTCGTCAGCCTCGGGGTGAGTCTCCATTGCGGGTGCGTCCGTATTCTGCCACGGCCGTGCCGGCACCAGGACACCAACTCTGCGCAACACAGCGTCTCCAATCTCCAAGCCGTAGTCGCGCCGGCTGCGAAAGTCGTCGTTGGTCTCCTCAAGAAAGAAAATGCCCACGAGCAAACTGAACCAAAGAAACATCAGCACGACCACATTGGACACGCCGTAGGGGTGGCGTGCCACAAACTCATCGTATCTCGAGAGCGCTGAGGCCACTGCCGTCTTTTCGTACGGACTGTGAGGATCGGGCCGCGTGAACCAGCTGGACCCGCCAATTAATGGCCCGAGAATGGCCCCAAAGTTGAAAATCAACGGTAGCATGCTGAAGCCAAACGCCTGGTGCCTGCGCTCCACGCAAATCTCGCCAATCACTGTGCGCAACACTGCGATGTTGCCATTGAGCGCACCCGCGAGCGACCGGGCGAAAAGCGCCATGTAGTAGTTGGTGCTAAAGCCGAAAAGAATCAACGATGCCGACGTGCCTAATAGGCCGCAGAGAAGCACCGGTTTGCGGCCAATGCGGTTCAGCATCTTGCCCCACTGCAAGGCAAAAACAAACTGGAAAAATGCAAATGACGAGGCCAAGTAGCCTGAATATTTGGAGATCTCTTGCTCTGTGGGCGCAATGTGGAAATCGCGGATCATGAAATACATGTAGGGGAAAAGCGACGTGAACGCGAGCGGCTCCGAAAACCGGATGAGCGACACCACCACCAACTGGCGTACCGGCAACCCATCGAGCATTTTGTCTTGGGGAAAAAAGGGTAACGAATGAAAACCGTTATCACCATATGCCTCTTAATAGGTGCGAACGGTGCAGGACAGGCGTACCGAGTCGGGGAATGTGTGGCTCATTCCATGACACAATCTCACACGTCACTTTCGGGATCCGTCGCCTGTGAGTCACCGTTCCATATTTGGTAGTCACGGGATATCATCAGTTTCTGTGAGCCGAGTAACCCGAGCGACGAAAGCCAAAAGCGTCTTTAGAAGTAGATTCGCGAAACCATTACGAGCGCAAGTTAGGCCGAACTGATGCGGAGGGCGGGACACCAAAATACCAAAAGGGAAGTTTGGGTGCAAAACGTCTTTTGACTCAGGACATGTGAAAGCCTGAGGTCCGCGTCCCCTCAGCATTTGGTCTATCTATTCTACGGGTCACATGGTTTAGCGCTCAAAGAATGACACTCCGCATCTCCACACTTGTGTTCAGTTTTATGAGAGATGGGCCGTTGCCTGTGCATTAGCGCGTTCCTGACTATGAAGGACCGAAACAATCAAGACACGGACATGAAGACAGAAACAAACAAGACAAAAATCAAGTAAAACAATCAAGACAAAAACCAAAACAAACTATCAAGACAAACAATCAAGACAAACAATCAAGACAAACAATCAAGACAAACAATCAAGACAACAAATCAAGACAACCAACCAAGACTAACAAGACAAACAACCAAGACAAAAGACAATAAGAACAGCCAAACTTCAGAGTTCTCATGCCAAAAAGCTCTGGGCTGCGCGACAGCTTTAAACAACAAGAGGTTTTGAGGCAAAACCTTAGTCTGTGCTCAAGTCCATGTGAGCCACTAATGTAGAGTCCTGCAGAGGGCAACCGGAACGGCTGGTAGCTCCGTCTGCAAACTGGTATTAACGGGAAACAAAAGATAGCGCTTCCTATCGATGCTCCCGCTCTTGCTTTGTGTTCTCTTCCGTAGATCGCCTCAGCATCAGGTTTGGTACACCCCAGAATTCATAATCCTTTGCAATTTCTTTACCAACCCTCCTCGGCCTGTCCGTTCGAGAATCCTATCTACTGTTCTACCGAAACACAGGTGCATCACCCACCGCGCTGTTTATCTGCTCTCACTCCAGTCACTCCTGCCCATACTTTTCTTCCGGACACCCGCGAATCTTAGGGCTTCCTCCTGCACCACCAAAGGCTAGACCGTTTAGCCTTTCGGCAAAATACTCCCCGTGGCCGTCTCCCGGCCCGTCCCCCACTGAAGCCAAGCTTGCCCGTCTGTGGGGCCGTAGTGGGTGCGTCACGTGGGGGGCTGTGTCAGTAAGTAGCGGAAGCGCGAAAAAAAGTGCCTCATTTAAAAATAACCAAAAGCCGTTCCCGTAGCCAAGTCTGACTCCGCTACTCTTTGTTCCTTCGTTTCTGCCCACTCCTTTCCTTCCTTTGCATACCCCATGAAATCGCCCGTGCTTCTCGCGTGTCTCCTTTTGCATTTCCACTGCGTCCTGTCGTTACAGATTCCCCAGGGTGAAGCGGTGGCCAAGATTGCCGAAAAATACGGTTTGATTGCCCGAGATGTCTCCAACATCCACGTCCGGGACGAGCTGTCGTCCAACACCACATCCTCTGCATTCTCCACCTCGGGCGCATCCTCTCTGTTCCTGTCTTTGCAGAGCAGCTCGGTCCTGTCGAGTCTGGCGGTCTTCTCCACTCTGCTGAGCTCCAGCCTGTCGCTGTTGTTCACCACCACTTCGTCCTCCTCGTCCTCCCCCTCCTCCAGTGCTTCCAGCCTGCTGACATCCTCTTCCTCCCTCACGGAGGCATCACTGACGCCAATGTCGCTGTCGACGTCGTCGTCTGTTTCTTCGTCGGAAAGAACCTCCAGCGAGATTTCCCTGACTTCCTCGGCATCTGCCTCCTCCGCAAAGTCGTCGTCATCCACGCTGTCGTCCACCTCGTCGACCTCCACCGTTTTTGCCACCACGTATTCCTCCGTGACGGACGGACAGACCGTGGTGGTCACCAGCACTGTGACCCAGTCTTCGGCGGTCCCAACAGCCTCGTCGCTGAAACTGTCCAACAGCAACTCTTCCGGCTTGAGCAGCACCAACAAAATCGTGGTGGGCGTGGTTGTAGGTGTGGGAGGAGCCATTCTTCTTGCCATTGCCGTGCTTGTGTTTTGGATGAGACGCAAGGGCAACAGCTTCAACGAGAGCGGCTGGACTTTCTGGCGCAAGAGCGAGAAGGGCGCGGACGACAACCTCTTCAACGGCGAGTTGGGCGTGCGTGACCGCAACATTAACCAAGGATCCAACTTCTAGAGCACTGCTTCTCTTAAACCTGTCCTTTCGAACCGAGACCCGCAGCGTCTCTCCGCTTATACCCATGCAACGCACAATGTTTCCGTTTGGTGTAGCCGTGTAGGGCAGAATCCACAGCGCCGTCTACTTCAGGTTTCAGATGCCTCATCGGGCTTCCATCCTGGTCTTCAGTCCCTACGTGTAGTCTTGTAAAGATACTTTACCTAATCCCAAATCCTATATATTAGCGGCTCAAACGCTCAAAGAAACGTTCTCCTCGTTGATGTGCTGCTTGAAAGGCTCCAAAGCCTTGGCAACGTCGTTCTTGACAAACTTCTCCGTTTGCTGTGGAGCGCGGCCAACAAAAGTGGATGGGTCCAAAAGGGTCTCCAACTCGCCCCAGATCGGCTTGAAGTACTCAGTGTTCTTGACTCTCTCGATCAAGTCATTGTCACCACCCTCCTGCTTCACCACAGCCGAAGCCTGGTGCGACAACACTCTGATCTCCTCGTGGCAGTCTTGTCTGGACGCGCCCTTCTCAACCATAGCCATGATGATGTTCTCGGTGGCCATGAATGGCAACTCCGCGTGGATTCTTCTCTCAATCACCTTGGGGTACACCACCAAGCCAGAGGTGATGTTGATCAAGGTAGACAACAAGATGTCCGCGGTCAAGAACGCAGAGGGAATGGAGATTCTTCTGATGGCCGAGTCGTCCAAGGTTCTCTCGAACCACTGCACGGAAGCGGTCTGGATGGCGTCGTTCAACAAGCCACCCAAGTGTCTGGACAAGGAGCACACTCTTTCGCATCTCATGGGGTTTCTCTTGTAAGCCATGGCAGAAGAGCCGATCTGAGACTTCTCGAAAGGCTCTTCCATCTCCTTCAAGTTGGCCAAGAGACGCACATCGGTGGCGAACTTGTGGCACGTGGCGCCCAACGACGCCAAGGGACTCAAAACGTCAATGTCGATCTTTCTGGAGTAGGTCTGGCCGGTCACGGGGTAGACGTGCTCGAAGCCCAACAACTTGACCACGGTCTCGTCCAACAACTCCACCTTGTCGTGGTCGCCGTGGAAAAGAGACAAGAAGGACGCTTGCGTACCGGTGGTGCCCTTGACGCCTCTCAAGCCAATGTCGTTTCTGGCCCTGACCATGTTTCTCAAGTCCCACAACAACTCTTGGATCCACAAGGTCGCTCTCTTACCCACAGTGGTCAACTGCGCGGGTTGGAAGTGGGTCCAGCCCAAGACGGGCAAGTCCTTGTACTCCAAGGCGAACTTGGACAATCTGTCAATGACGTTGACCAACTTGGGAATCAAAATGTCGTAGGCGTCTCTCAAGAAGATCAAGTCCGCGTTGTCGGTCACGTAACAGGAGGTGGCACCCAAGTGGATGATGCCTGCAGCCGCAGGACAGGTTTCTCCAAACACGTGGACATGGGCCATGACGTCGTGTCTGACCTTGGCTTCCTCGACCGAGGCAGCAGCAATCTCTTCGTCGGTGATTTCGAGGTGCTTCTGCATCTGCTCGATGGCCTCGTCGGTGATGACGGGGAGGCCGACTTGCTTCTCGGCAATGGCCAAGTTCAACCACAACTTTCTCCAGGTGGAGAATCTGTTTCTCAAGGAGAACACCTTGGACATCTCCTCCGAGGCATATCTGGAGGACAATGGGGTGGAGTACTTATCGTGCGACATGGGGAAAACAGAAAAAAGGGGGCGGTGGTGTGGGACCCGTGGGATTACACGGCTATTTAAATGGGATTTATTACGCGATATCTTGACTCGGATCCATCGCCAATAGAGCCTGCACCTGCGGCTGCGCGGTGTGCAGGTCGCGGGCCCGGGGTATGGTCCTGGGCCACTTGACGGAATGGGCACAGACCCGGTAGAGACGGTCGTTTGGGAAAACTGCATTTGGCTCTGCCTCTGTTGAGTCCGGAGTCCTCACACCAAAGCTGCACCAGGCGCCTCCGGCTTGCGTCCAAGGCTTCCAAGGCAATTGCAGTTTGGTCAAGTTTGCCCACGCTAGCACTCACACTTATAGTACACTGTAGAGCCAAAGCGGACCCGAAACCAGCGTTTGGCTGCACGCGTGGCAGCGGTCCAAACCCTCCTAGTCCAAGGGCGCCGAGAAGTCGTCCAACACGTCCGGCTCCCTGCTCTCTTGGTTCTGGAGCAACAAGGTGTACACCGCCGTGCGAAACAAGGTGTAGACCAAGCCGACCTTGCGCTCTAGATTGTGCACGTTGCGCAACAACGAGTCTGCCAGCCCCGTGGCGGGATCCAGCGCTAGTTGGGCCCCCGAGGGAAGGTGCCGGTTCAACTTTGCGATTTCTTCCGCGAGCGTGTTGAGCTTGACCGCCAACAGCTGGTATTGCGTGAGCACCTGCTTCTCGAGTGCCAGAAACTCGTTTTTGCTGGCGTAGTCCACCTCTAGCACGTTGCTGGTCATGGTGGCCGTGGTGGTGGTTTGTTTGGCAAATGTCGCGGTGTACGGGTGCACTGCGCCGGCTCCGCAGGCCCCGTGGTTCGGCCGTACACCAATTGCGGCGCCCAGCGGCCGGGCCCTTTCCTCCTCCCGGAAGCCACCCAGCCCGCTTTCCTCTCGGTTCTCCCCGCCGTCCCGTGCCAACCCGTCTCCTGTGCTTTCCTTGTTCTCTCTGCAGGTCGCACCGGCACACTTGCGCACGTCCAAACTTCACTTGCTTCCCACCATCACCATGTCCGCCGATACCCCTGCCGCCGGCAAGGTGTCCAACTCCACTGTGGAGCCGCACCTTCGAAAGAAGAAGTTGGTGCGCAAAAACAAAGATCACTCCAAAATCAAGTACCAGGTGTGGCTTGCGGGCCATTGCATGTGTCTTGTCTTTGGCACCGTGACGTTTGTGTGGCAAACCTTGTGGTTGAGAAATGCGTACTACATCAACTCCATTGCGTACCGGTTGGCACTTTTGGGTGCGTTTTTGGCGTTGGGCTCCACCACCGCCCATAAGTACGGCCTCCAGTACTTACCCCCATTGACGACATTTTTGTCGCAGCAGAACTTCCAGTTTCTCATTTTGAGCATGGTGTGGTGCTTCACGTTCAAATCCGTGCTCAAGATCATCCCCTTCTTCTTGATATCCTTGTTGCAGGTGGCGGAGAACAAGAAGATCGCCGTGGTGCAGAAGCAGGCAGATTTCTTGGCCCAGTTGATTGTCTACGACGAGTTGCTTCTCATTGTCTACTTGCTCTTGCGCACCATCTTCTTCAGAAACACCTCGGGCTTCCAGTTGGTGCTCAAGTTGGTGTTTTTGTGGTTGCGGATTTTGTTCGACCCCACCACCTCGGACATGTTCTTGTTTGTGGTGCAGAAGTTGGACGGCAAGGTCTCCACCGTGAAAAACGAGAAGGTGCAGATGGTGTGGAAGAAGGTCAAGTTGGCTCTTGAGGAAAAGAGACATGACAACTGACACCTGCCGCGTCCGTGTCGCCGCCGTGCTGTTGCCGTAGGTGCTGCAAATAAATCACGTTACTGTTTACGCCGTAGTCGCCAGCAATTCCCCCTTTCCCCTTTTGGCTCGTCCCCAGCCCCATCTCTCGGGTCCGCCCACCGATGGGCCCTCCGCCGCTCCCCATGGGTGTGGTGTACGGGTGTTCGCCGGCCCTCACCCCATTCTCACCTCCACATCCTCAATCACCTCCCCGATCTCAGTAGAGAGTGCTCCTGACATCACCCAACCATGTCTGCGCCTTTGATTTTCCAATTGGGCCACGAGCCCATCAAGGACCACTGTTTCAACCCCTCCTTCGACATGCTTGCCGTCACCAAGGGCACCACCGTGGAGTTGTACCAAACTGCGCCCAACTCGCCCGCCAAGCCGTCGCTCATCACGGTTTTGCAGGGCCACGACAAAACCGTCACGTCCGTTGATATCTCGCCCGACGGATCCAAGATCTTGACCTGCTCCCAGGACAGAAACGCGTTGGTGTGGGAGTGGAACGACGCCTCGCGTGAGTTCAAGCCCACCTTGGTGCTTTTGCGCATCAACCGCGCGGCCACCGTCTGCAAATGGTCGCCCGACGGCAACAAGTTTGCGGTTGGCTCGGCAGACCGCGTGATTGCCGTGTGCTACTACGAGGCGGAAAATGACTGGTGGGTCTCGAAGCACTTGAAGAAGCCTCTCAAGTCCACCGTGACCAGCTTGTCGTGGCACCCCAACAACGTGCTTTTGGCGTCCGGGTCTACTGATGGCCACGTGCGCGTGTTCAGCTCGTTCATCAAGGGCTTGGACGAAAAGCCCGAGCCTTCCGTGTGGGGCTCCAAGTTGCCCTTCCAGACCTTGGTGGGCGACTACACCAACGAGACGGGTGCGTGGGTGCACGACGTGGCTTTCAACGACAACGGCGCGGGCGACTCCTTGGCGTTCGTCAGCCACGATGGCTCCGTCTCGGTGGTTTACCCTCAAGGCGAAGGCTTGCCTCCTGCGGCCTTTATCTCGGTCAAAACCAACCACTTGCCGTTCAAGTCGCTTCTCTTTTTGCACGACAAGATCATCGTGGGCGGCCACAACTGCAGCTTGATTGTCTTTGAGGGCAGCGAGAGCGGCTGGCAAGAGGCGTACCTGGTGGAAAAGCCAAAGAAGGAGGCCACTGCGGCGCCGGTGGTGGGTGAGGAGGACGTGGAGATCTCGAGTCATGACGCGCTCAACATGTTCAGGCAGATGGACTTGAAGGGAAGAGTGAACCGTTCCTCCAGGGGCAATGCTGTTGCGCTCAGCAGCACCCACCAGAACACCATCACCAGGTTGAACTGGTATGAGGGAGGAAAGGTATCTACCTCGGGCATTGACGGCAAGATTGTCATCTTTGGTATTTAGATAATACGGCATCAACAGCCCCTCATGCACTCAAAGAGCGTCGTAGAGAGGTTTCAGTGCACGCAAGGGTGACAGCCGATTTGACTGAGCAGTACGGCTCAGTGGCACTCAGCGTCACTTCCGTGCGTTGACTACAGTTGTAGGAATCCAACATGTAAAGAGGGCGATTTTGTCAGAAAAGTAAGCTTTGGTAATGGGTTATCTTCAGAATATTTGGTTCAGAAGCAGAACTGAATTTATTTTTTTTCATCATGAAAATCGCTTCTCTTTACACATTGGTAATTCGCAGTTTCGCCTGAAGCTGCGAACTTCCAAATCAGAAATAATACTAGACCTTTAAGGTTAGTAACCACTTATCAATAAATGGGCTTAAGGTCAGATGGTGATGCATGTTAAAATCCATGGCTCACGAGTCACCGGGACATATGTTGTGAGAACAATCATCAGAAGAGCCGCTTCTTCAGAAACATACCTGAAGCGTAGTTTCGAGGGAAACTGACGTTGTGAAAGTCCTCGCCTACCACATCACCAGCATAGATTTCCTTTCATATTTTGTTCTGGTTCGACAGCCAAAATTTGCATCCATCTACTTGATTTTGTGTTGAGCAAGAAACATTTCCTTCAGGGAAACCCAGTTAGAAGAAGTAAAGTTCAAACAAAATTCTTTGGGCGCGGAAAAAATCCTATATGCTGCGTTTGCGCCGGGTAACTACGGGTCTGACTGCATGCATTTCTCCTCGGGCTCACTACTTACGGAACACTACTTACGGAACCAAAGTATTTAACCCTACCGTGCGCCATTGTGTTGTATAGTTAGGGCAAATGTAGTTGCTATTAGTCCACAAAGAATCTCTTTTAAGCAACTTGTGGTATAAATCTAAAAAATGATTTTTTAATTCCCTTCGAGATTTCACAATAATGTGCCCAATTGTCAGATATCGTAAAATCCCAGAATATCTCTTCGAATACATGAACGAAATTACGAAAACAGAACTACACTCGAGTAACATTCGATTAATCAGTGTTTCAAAGGCTCGATTGAACATGCATTCATAGAATATGTTTTTAAAAGTGCTACAAGTAGGTGGTGTAACTTATTAACGCGCATCTGCCTACTGCACCATGCCTTAATTAATCAGAAAACCGATCCTCACCATAAGATGAGTTCAGATGACCGTAGTTCTCGGACAATGGCACGTTCGCAACCGGCCAGGAGATCGGAGAGTCAGCCTCTTTTGGCTGGGGAGGTGGCTCATTCAAAATATTCCGGAGATGCAAACCCCAACACTAGCGGAAGAAAAACATCACTTTCTGTGATAGACTACAAACGAAACGACAAACGAAACGATTCAATCAGCAGCCAGCAAGACACCCGGCCCTTCCTTCATCAATTCTTTTCAGCAGGATACTCGGTTCTGAATCCGACTTTCTCGGTGGCAGAGGTGAACCCAGGCAGTCTTTTCAACCCTGATACCAGCTCGGTATTGAGCTTGGACCTCGAGAGCAATTCCGGATGGGACTCGGCCAAAAGATTAAACATACTTAGCATCCTCAGACCCGAAAAGCTAATAGGAAAGTTCACTCCCCTTACAAACTGGACCGACAAAATAGTCCATGATCTTGATGTCAAACGCAGACTGTTGAGGGATTTCTACGACGAGCAGAACAAGCTAGTTTTGCGCTACATTGAGATTGACCGCTTATTGGATTTTGGCAAGGTCCATTTGAATATGTTGACGACATACAAAAATCCGTTGCAAACAGTAAGTGAAGGCCAAGAAACCACTGCGTACGAGGCGTTGGAGCTGCAACCGATGGGGAAGACTACCTCAAAGTCGAGATTTAATGATGTGCCTGGAAACATCGATGAGGGAGGCCAATTTTTGGGCTATAATAGCGAAAAGAGCAGCCAAGAAGTATATTTAGCCATCATGGTCAACTTTTTCGTTAACTTCTTGCTTCTAGTGGGTAAAATTCTCATTCTGTTCATGACAAACTCTTTGTCGATGGTTGCGTCATTGGTAGACTCGGTTCTTGACTTTTTGTCTACTTTTATCATTTTCATTGCAAACAAATTGTCCAAAACGAAGAACTGGCGCACCCAATTAGCTTACCCAATTGGAAGAACTAAATTGGAGCCTTTGGGAATTTTAATTTTTTCTGTCATAATCATTGTTTCCTTCCTTCAAGTCGGCTTGGAGTCAGCTAAAAAATTGTTCTTTTCGGACGCCGAATCACATGTGACCGCAAGAGTTGGACTACAGGCCACTGCAGTCATGGTCACCACTATTTTGGCAAAAATAGCATCTTGGTGGTGGTGCTCTCGGAGTAACTCTAGTTCAGTTCAAGCTTTGGCTCAGGATGCAGAGACTGATATTATTTTCAATTCTGTTTCCTTAATCATGCCGACTGTGGGGTATTACCTAGATATTTGGTGGCTTGATCCAGCGGGTGCACTTGCTCTTTCTTTGTATGTTATCACTTCCTGGAGCATTACTGCCTTTGAGCATATCGATAACTTGACAGGTACCTCTGCTAGTATGGAGGATTACAAAGTGGTACTTTATCTAGCTTATCGATTCGCTGAATGCATAAAGCAAATCACTGCTTTGAAGGTTTACCATGTGGGTGATAATTTGAATGTTGAGATCGATGTTGTTTTCAATACAGACGACTATGAATTAAGCTTCAAGGATGCGCATGATATTGCCGAGGCGCTCCAATACGCAATCGAAACATTACCTATGGTTGAAAGAGCATTTGTGCATATCGATTACATGGAAGGGAATTACAAGGGTCATTTAAATTGAATGCGCTATCCGTCATATGTAACATTTCACTAAGATTTCCCAACATCTGCCGAGGGAAACAGATTTATCACACACTCTTGCAATCCATTCTTATACTTTGTTAGGATGTCATGTTCGTTTTCTTGTCCTACAGTTGCGTACTTCCTGATAAGCATATCCACGCTTTGAAGAGCGACTTTCCACCCGAGCTCACTCAATCCCTTGGAGCGCAAAATTGGATCATTCAAGTAGTGGAGCTTGTCACCATTTTTTAGAAATTGCAATGATTTGATCAAGATTAATCCACCAAAAAAGAAAAAAAAATGAATCTGGTCTGAAAGGTACGCGAAATAGGAATCATCTTCAACCATTTCAATGCTTCTCACCAAAGAATAAGAGTGTGACACCATTCCAATCAAAGAGCCTCTATCGGCACATTCCAACACCTGGCCCATTGCTCCCTGGGATAGATCCATTATTGGTGAACCCATAGATATGAAGATCTTCGTGTACGTGTAGTTGTAATAAATTAAAGTGTAACAGAAATGATAGCAGAACTCAACAAATTGCAAAGCAGGCTGGCTGAACAAATAGCCCCACTGTTCTAGCCAGGAATTGATTTCGTCTTTGACGACTTGGAAATTCCCGTCGATGACACTGGGCACCCTTGAAGCAGCAGAGTTTAGATTCAATTGTATGAAGTTGTAGGTGATGAGGAGGATACTAATTTCACTGACCATTCTGCCGTCAAAGTTTGTAGCGTTAGGTAGACTAAGCGATGCAATGCAGTGATTCAATCTGATCTCATCGACGAGGCACATGCGCCCACTCAAGATACAACTGACGAGGTGGATCAAAATGAGATGATTATATATGCGGAGAATTGTCAACATTTGATCATCTGTCGACTCAAATTCGCCGCGCCAAATGGAGAAATCAGGAAAGAAGGCCTCCTTCTGCTTTTCTGACATAGCTAGCTTATCGGAAAATAAGGTTCCAGAGGAAGCCTTGGAAATAAAAGCGGAAAGACCTAAACCAGACATGTACCAAGGATCCAAATTGAGTTCTTGCAATGCTAAGTCCGTTTCGAGAAGTGAATTTGGATCAATAGTGTCACCAGTGATAGACGAAAGCGACATCAGGTATATGGACAAGGTCACGATAGCCTGAAAGAACTCAACGTCACCCAAATTCTCTGCGGTTCCCAGGAAGGCCACGAATTTGAGGAGGGATTTGTCCAAGTCGGTGACCAACTGGCGCATGATCAGCTTGTAGGTTTCCTTTTTACGACGATGGTTGTCCACGTCGCCAGGGCTGGGTTTTCCGTTCAACAGATAGCGCAATGACAAGCAGCAGCAAGTGGTGAGCAATAGGGAGGAGCGCTTGCGGATCTGCGAGATGAGCTCATCCGTGGCCATGTACAGCGGGAACAGGACCCATCGACCATAGTTGCTGCGAAAGTCGTTGACGAGATCCACAACCTCTGCTTCGGTTAGGATCTTGGCGGTGATCACATCGTACTCGACGTCGAAGAAGCGACGGCACAGTGGGTTCTGGATGTTGGTGAGCTGGAGAAGATTTAGGATAGGTTTCGGAACATCGCCGACCTGGCGCGCCACCACGTTCAACGGTGCAGACTGGTAAGAGTTTGAAGGGAGCATGAAAGCATACGGATCTTCTTCCGGCACAATTGCATCGTCCATGGGATTTGCTGGCTGGCGCTCCCCTACCGGGGTGGGCATAGAGGATCTCATCGGCGTGGGTGTAAGGGCAGCATGCAGCAGTCCCGGGATGGGGGTGAAAGAGCCAGGCATGGGGCTGCGTTTCATGGACGACGCTGCGTCCAACAAGAGCTTGACGTCACTATCGCGGGCCGGAGCGCGGCCATGCTCTAGAGGGTTAGCGTGGTGCTTGAGTACGGCCAAGATTTCTGAAACGCCCAGGTAGATACCGTCAAGTTTGGTCTTCATGTCATCCGCATACGGCCGGATATGGGTGGGATGAGGCCGGGGTAGCAGCAGCCCCAAGCCGGCGTTCTCCGCGGTGAAATGTCCGACACTATGCTCGGGCACCCCGTTCACAATCTTGACAGACGGGTTTTCGAGGCGGAACTCGGTCTCGAGCGAGCATTCGATTTGGGAGCCCAAGCAGCGGAGGCAGGTGACGGCGTGCGGCGATGCCTTGAAGCATCGGGTCTTCTGTCTCCGGCAGTAGGCACACGCTTTGAGGGCGCGGGTTTGCCAGGAGCTCAGGCCGGAGCGTTTCATGTCCGGGGCGGCTGCATCGTTCTGGCCAGCAGACGACTTTCGGCGCTTTCGGCTGGGCTCCTCGGGATTGGCGGAGGACATGGGGTGGAACCCACTGGCGGCCGGGCAAAGTTCGGCACGCCCGGCCGGCCTGCAGGACAAACAGCACGATAAGACGTATGCAGACCGGGCAGAGGAGGTTAGCCTGGGGTCAGTGGGCCAGGGTGTGGTGTGTGGCTCAGCGCAACTTGTAGCTGATCGGGGAGTCGTTGCTGTTCACGATCAAATCCACCCGGAGAATCTTGACTCCGTTGCTGATGCCCAAGTGGGTGAAGTCAATGACGCCGCTGTAGGTGACCACGCCACACTGCACGCTTTTCCTGTTTGCCAAGTTGAACTTTCCCTCAAACGCAATGGTGTAGTCGCCGTCGTAGCGGGCCCTGCCGCTGTCGTGAGTCCTGATTTCTGGATCCGGGTCTATCCGGTCGAGTTTGATGCCCAAGGCGGTGATCAAGCCGTCGATGGACGAGCACCGGATGGGCTTGACGTCCCACTTCCACCGGAGGTGCAACTTCCCGTCGCGCTTGGCCATCTGCACCTGCGGGCCATGCACCAGGGGCCATTGGGGCTCGACCCAGATGGAAAAGTCGGCTTCGTCCGCGCGCAACGACAACGGAACGCCAAAGAGGTCGCGGGCGGTCTTCAGCCGCAAGAGCGTATCCAACACCTGGTACTGCACGTCGTGGTGGACCAAGTGGGGCACAAAGTCGTCGGCCGCCGCCATGCGGCCGAACTCGGGGTCAGCGTCCTGGAGGTAGTCGGGGAACGCGTAGCGCCGCTGGTACGGCCAGTCGAAGCTGATCCAAAGCGGGAGAAACACCGCGCGGGGCTTGTTGTCCTCCGCCCGGTAGGTGCGGTACATTTCCGCTCCCACGTAGAGCGCCATAGTGGTGGAGCTGGAAGCAGCGACGAGGAAAACCACAGTGCTCCACTTGAGCAGGCTGCGCGTCCGGATGGCACCAGCGGCGATGTTATGGTTCTTTTGCAATTGTTGAATGATCCGCTGGTGCTGCAGCTGGAGGTGGTAGGAGCGGATCAGAAGGCGGGTCTTCCCTAGGGTGTAGGGCTTCCACAAGACGTGGGGCTTCCACAAGACGTAGGGCTTCCACAAGGCGTGGGACTTCCACATGTGAGAGGTTGGGGTGTAGGTGGCGGGGTATAGCAGCCAATTGAGAGACGAGTGTTTATGGGTTCTGGCTCGGAACAAGCCAAGGGTGCGAATGGTGGGAGGCTAGTGCGAAGAATGGCGCGCGGTGCGCACAGTGCGGGTGCAAAACATGTCCAGAGATGTATGAGCCACCGAGGAAAAAGAGTTGCGGCAAGCCATGGCAAGTGGCTGGGTCGCAGATTGTCTGTCTGTAGTAGGTCTGTCTGTAGTGGGTTTGTCTATAGTGGGTCTGTCAGTAGTAGGTCTGCCTGTAGTAGGTCTGACGGTAGTAGGTCTGTCAGTAGTGCGTCTGTCAATAGTAGGTCTATCAATAGTAGGTCTATCAATAGTAGGTCTATTAATAGTAGGTCTGTTAACAGTAAGTCTGTCAATAGGTCTTTCTATAGTAGGTCTGTCTATAGTAGGTCTGTCTATAGTACGTCTGTAATAGTAGGTCTGTCAATAGTTGCGGCTAGTTGTTCACAGACACTGCACTAGTTCGTGTATCGTTCATCTATTACTCTCGTCATACTTACCAGGCTCCTCTAGCCCTCGTATTGGTCTCTGCGGCCTGAGCAGCGGGCCAAGTACTCAGCGCTAGTAATCCTCGTCCTCCATATCGGCCCAGCTGGTTGACTTGTCTGACATCTTCTCAAACAAGTCCCGCACCTCCTGCTGAAGCCGGGCGTCCTTCTCCGCCGCCTGCTGGCGACTCTTTTCTGCAAGCCTGTCCCGCTCCTCCTTCAACTTGGCTTCCCGTTTCTGCCCTGGGGTCAAGTATTTTGCGGGCTGGCCAATCCGCGCCGCAAGCGACCTGGCGGCTTCGGTGAGAGGCCCTTTCTCGTAGAGAATCTCGCCGTCTTGTGCTTTGTGACTGTTCCTGTTGTGCTGCGACCTGTCGATGTGGGCGCTTTCTCTGTGGGCGCTTTCTCTGTGGGCGCTTTCTCTGTGGGCGCTTTCTCTGTGGGCGCTTTCTCTGTGGGCCCTATCTCTATGAGCTCCCCTGTGACTCCCTCTGTGGTCTTGATGGTCTTCTTTGGACTTGTGGTCTTCGTTAGACTTGTGGTTGGGCTTCTGGTTGGGCTTCTGGTTGGGCTTGTGGTCATCTCCCTTGCGACGACCACGCTTACCAAGCGCCGCCATCTTGTCAGTCACGTCAGTGACATCGCCATCGGAGCCCCGAGCATCGCTCTTGCGGCGATGGGGCTTTTCCACGAAATCCACCTTCTCGCCCGAGTCAGCCCACTTGGAGGGCAACGCCCGCGGCTTTTTGGGCGACTCGCTCTTGTGCTGCGCCTTGGTGTCTTGCTGGAGCGCTTCCTGAACGAGAGTCTCCTCCTCGGCCCACCGGGAGGCCAATACCATAGTGCTAGTGGAGGATGAGGTTGTTCGCGCACTCAGGCTTCTGTACAGATGAATGCGCTGACCGCATTGGGGCCATACGGCGAGACGGCGATGTGGGTGAGAGTAATGCGTCGGGCTCATCGCGGCCGACATCGAGTCATTGCGGTATCTGGGCTCGTGGAGCGGCTTCTCGGTGCTCGCAACACGATCTGGACTCGCCTACATTTACGTCGGGGACCTTATCTGCCCGATCCGGAAGAGCCGTTTCTGTCTTGCCGCTGTGCTTGCGGCGCCGTCTCGCCGGTTTCTGGGGTCTGCGGCCGCACTCGCTTTGGCCCGCCGCACCCGCTTTGGCCCGCCGCACCCGCCCGACCAACTGCCCGACTATCAGTCCGAAAATGGTCTCAGGCGATTTAGTGCCTGCAGGCGCCGGGGGCCGCGTGCGCATATCTCCAGCCCTGCTATAGCCGGCGGAAGCGTGCCGTCTCCGGAATTGCATCGCACATGCCAATTCGGAACGGCGCCAGCCACAGCCGGGGCCGCTTCTGCTGCAGCAAGGTCCCCGCCGCGCCCGCTGCCCGCAATTGCTTTGTCGCCGTGGTGCAGCCGGTTGGTGCAGCGGAAACAACACCCGTACCTCCCTGGAACACCGGCGTCCGGTTGCTCGAGCCCCACCCCCGCCGCCAGCGCCGTTGCCTTGGCAGCCGCTGCTCCAGCCAGCAGGCGGCTGCAGGTTCGGCCCGGGGAAACGTTCGGAGCGTGGTGCTGACGAGGGTTGCAGAATATGCGCTTACGGGTGCTCACCTGACCAATGCGGGTGCGCCCGGTGGCAGAGGAAAGGGTCGCGACATTTAACCACCCGCCCTCCTTTTTCCTCTCCCCACACAATGTCTTCCTTCACCACATTTAACCTTTCCACCGAATTGCCTGCCTGGAAAAAGCTCGAGGCCACCTACGAGTCCACCGGCAAGGCCTTGAAGGTCAAGGACGAGTTTGCCCGTGACAGCAACAGATACGCCAAGTTCTCCGAGGTGTTCACCAACTACGACCAGTCGGAGATCTTGTTCGACTTCTCCAAGAACATCATCAACGACGAGATCAAGACGCAATTGGTGGCGTTGGCCAAGGAGGCCGGTGTCGAGCAATTGCGCGACGCCATGTTTGCCGGCGAAAAGATCAACCTGACCGAGGTCAGAGCCGTGTACCACGCGGCCTTGAGAAACAGAGACATGAAGGAGATGAAGGTGGATGGCGCCGACACCGCGGGTGAGGTGGATGCCGTGCTCCAGCACATGAAGGAGTTTTCCGAGGAGGTGAGAAGCGGCAGGTGGACCGGCTACACCGGCAAGAAGATCACCGACGTGGTCAACATTGGTATCGGTGGCTCGGACTTGGGTCCGGTGATGGTCACCGAGGCATTGAAGGCGTACGCGCAACCGGGCCTCAACGTGCACTTTGTGTCCAACATTGACGGAACCCACTTGGCCGAGGCGTTGAAGGGCTTGGACCAGGAGACCACCTTGTTCTTGATTGCGTCCAAGACCTTCACCACCGCCGAGACCTGCACCAACGCGAACTCCGGCAAGGCTTGGTTCTTGGAGAAGGCCAAGGACAAGGCAC
Organism: Clavispora carvajalis; assembly: GCA_030581635.1. Lineage (NCBI taxonomy): Eukaryota > Fungi > Ascomycota > Pichiomycetes > Serinales > Metschnikowiaceae > Clavispora > Clavispora carvajalis. The sequence continues at coordinate 438,765 of JAKTTV010000006.1, read as the reverse complement.
ACATTGCCAAGCACTTTGCTGCGTTGTCCACCAACGCCGAGGAGGTGGCCAAGTTCGGCATTGACACCAAGAACATGTTTGGCTTCGAGAACTGGGTCGGCGGCCGCTACTCCGTGTGGTCTGCCATCGGCTTGTCTGTCGCCATCTACATTGGCTTCGACAACTTCGAGGCCTTCTTGAAGGGTGCGCAGGCCATGGACCACCACTTCACCACCACCCCGTTGGAGCACAACATCCCTGTGCTCGGCGGTATTTTGTCTGTGTGGTACAACAACTTCTTTGGCGCACAGACCCACTTGGTGGCGCCCTTCGACCAATACTTGCACAGATTCCCCGCCTACTTGCAGCAGTTGTCGATGGAGTCCAACGGTAAGTCTGTCACCAGAGGCAACTCCTTCACCAACTACCAAACCGGCACCATTTTGTTTGGAGAGCCTGCCACCAACGCGCAGCACTCCTTCTTCCAGTTGGTGCACCAGGGCACCAAGTTAATTCCTTCGGACTTCATCTTGGCCGCGCAGTCGCACAACCCTATTGAACACAACTTGCACCAAAGAATGTTGGCGTCCAACTTCTTCGCGCAGGCCGAGGCGTTGATGGTGGGTAAGGACGAGGCGCAGGTCGAGGCTGAGGGTGCTACGGGCGGTTTGGTGCCACACAAGGTTTTCTCCGGAAACAGACCAACCACGTCGATCTTGGCGCAGAAGATCACGCCTGCGGCTTTGGGTGCGTTGATTGCGTACTACGAGCACGTGACCTTCACCGAGGGTGCCATCTGGAACATCAACTCGTTCGACCAGTGGGGTGTTGAGTTGGGCAAGGTGTTGGCCAAGGCCATCGGCAAGGAGTTGGACGATGCCAAGGATGTGGAGTCGCACGACCCATCGACGAACGGTTTGATCAACCAGTTCAAGAAGTGGTCTGCCTGAAAACGCGGGCGCCATTTGTAGGTGCCATGAAATTTACGTTAGTGGTTAGAAAGCGTAGATGATGAGGAGGCGAGCAAAGTAGAAGAACAGGATAGAGCGTACGAAAGCAGAAGAACAGCATAGTGGAAGCGTAGAGAAGGAAAATAGAACTAGCGTGGAGTTGCTGAGACTGCAAGACTTGGAATTTGACAGAACTCAAAGCCGAACTTTAAGTGGACGAAGTCGAACACAGACTCACCTAGGCTCACAAGAATCTAGGCTCACCAGAAAACTCACCAGAAACTAGGCTCACCAGAAAACTCACCAGAAAACTCACCAGAATCTAGGCCCACCAGAAACTAGGCCCACCCACCTCAAACAATGCGTTAACTCGAGCAACCAACGTTGCGCCGCGCGCGTTTTCGTGCGGTCGCGGCGCCGGCACCATGCACACCCGCAGCGCCGAAGCAAAACGCGCGCGGCCCCCGCGGCCAAGTCGCTCGGGAGGCGGGGCGACCCGCGCGGCGCCCGAGGCGGCGGAAAACCGCGCGCGCCCGTTCCCGCATAGCGATTGTGGCCGCGGCGTCCTCCACGTTCCTCCACCATTTCGCGCGCCGAACACGAAAGTCTTTTTTTATCATACGGTCCAACAGCCCCAGATGAGCGACAATCCGTTCCTGATGGGCCACGCGGCGCCCCAGCAAAACACGCCGTCGGCGCAATACGCCACCGTGTCTGTGGCGGACTGTGTGTCGCAACTCCGCTCCGACCTCACCACCGGCTTGTCGTCCAACCAGGACGTTCTCAACCGGCGGCTGCTCCACGGCGTCAACGAGTTGAGCCTGGACGAGGAGGAGCTGTTGGTGATGAAATTCATCTCCTCGTTCTACTCCGACCCCTTGATCCTCTTGTTGATCGGGTCTGCGGTGGTGAGCTTCTGGATGGGCAACGTGGACGACGCCGTGTCTATCACCTTGGCCATCACCATCGTGGTGTCGGTGGGCTTCGTACAGGAGTACCGCTCGGAGCAGAGTCTCCAGGCCTTGACCAAGTTGGTGCCGGCGGTGGCCAAGTTGACCCGCAGTGGCAACACCACCTCGGTGTTGGCCCTGGCGTTGGTGCCGGGCGACTTGGTGCACTTTTCCCAGGGCGACCGCATCCCGGCAGACGTGCGCTTGACCGAGGCGGTGCACCTTCTGATCGACGAGTCGAACTTGACCGGCGAGAACCGCCCGGTCAAGAAGCTGGTGCAGCCGGCACAGAAGTCCCGCTCCGGCGACTTGGCCGTGACCGACCGCACTTCCATTGCGTTCATGGGCACCTTGGTGCGTGACGGCCACGGGCTGGGAATCGTGGTGGGCACCGGCGCGCAGACCGAGTTCGGCGCGGTGTTCGAGATGATGGCCGAGATCGAAAAACCCAAGACCCCGTTGCAGCAGGCGATGGACAAGTTGGGCAAGGACCTCCTGGTGTTCAGCTTTGCCGTCATCGGCATCATCTGCTTGTTGGGCATCTTGCAGGGCCGCGCGTGGTTGGACATGTTCCAGATCTCCGTGTCGTTGGCCGTGGCCGCGATACCCGAGGGCTTGCCCATCATTGTGACGGTGACGTTGGCGCTCGGCGTGTTGCGCATGGCCAAGTGCAAGGCCATCGTGCGCCGCTTGCCCAGCGTGGAGACCTTGGGCTCGGTCAACGTGATCTGCTCCGACAAGACCGGCACCTTGACCCAGAACCACATGACCGTGACCAAGGTGTGGGCGTTTGACTACTCGCACTCCGCGTCCGTGGCCTCGCCGTTCTTGGCGGTGGAGAAGATGCTGGACGCCGCGTTGCAGACCGAGCTCACGCCCAACGTGGCCAAGGTCTTGGAGGTGGGCAACCTCTGCAACAACGCCCGCTACAGCACCGAAAACGGCAAGTACGTGGGCAACCCTTCGGACATCGCGCTAGTGGAGTGCTTGGAGCACTTCCGCCTCGACGACGCCCGCGGCACCAAGCCGCGCGTGTGCGAGTTGCCGTTCCTGTCCGTCCGCAAGTTCATGGCCGTGTGTGTGCACAGCGGCGACTTGGCCAAGTGCGAGACCCACGTCAAGGGCGCCGCCGAGGCGGTCTTGGCAATGTGCACGCGCTACTTGGACCCCGCGGGCGCCACCAAGCCGTTGACCGACGCGGTGCGCGAGCAGATCAACCGCCACTCGGAGCTGTTGGCCCTGGAGGGCTTGCGGGTGTTGGCGTTCGCGCGCAACAACCAGAAGTACGAGGCGGAGAGCAGCCTCGCCCACCCCTCGGACTTGGTGTTCTGCGGCTTGGTGGGCATGAAGGACCCCCCGCGGCCCAACGTGGGCAAGTCCATTGCCATGTTGATGAAGGGTGGCGTGCATGTGATCATGATCACCGGCGACTCGCCCGTCACCGCCGCCAACATCGCGCGCCAGATCGGCATCCCCGTGACCTCTGCGGACGCCATCATGACCGGCGACCAGTTGGACAAGTTGAACGAGGAGAGCTTGAGTCACGCCATCCACAACGTGTCGGTGTTTGCCCGCACCACCCCGGAACACAAGGTCACCATCGTCAAGGCGTTGCAGAGACGCGGCGACATTGTGGCCATGACCGGCGACGGTGTCAACGACGCGCCTGCGTTGAAGTTGGCCGACATTGGTATCGCCATGGGCAAGAACGGAACCGACGTGGCCAAGGAGGCTGCCGACATGGTGCTCACCGACGACGACTTCTCCACCATCTTGAGTGCCATCGAGGAGGGCAAGGGCATCTTCTACAACATCCAGAACTTTGTGACCTTCCAGTTGTCCACGTCGATCGCGGCGTTGTCCTTGATTGCGTTGTCGACGTTTTTCGGATTCCCTAACCCATTGAACGCGATGCAGATCTTGTGGATCAACATCTTGATGGATGGCCCGCCCGCCCAGTCCTTGGGCGTGGAGCCAGTCGACCACGAGGTGATGAACAAGCCGCCGCGCAGAAGAAACGACAAGATCCTCACCGACAAGGTCATCAAGCGGGTGTTGCAGAGCGCTTTGATGATCATCATCGGCACCTTGTACATCTTCGTGCGCGAAATGCAAGACAAGGTCATCACCGCCCGTGACACCACCATGACATTCACGTGTTTCGTGATGTACGACATGTTCAACGCCTTGTCCTGCCGCCACTACTCGAAATCCATCTTCGAGATGGGGCTCACAAACAAAATGTTCAACTTGTCGGTGTTGGGTTCGCTCTTGGGCCAGTTGTGTGCCATCTACGTTCCATTTTTCCAGTCGGTGTTCCAGACAGAGGCCTTGACCTTGGGCGACTTGTTCACTTTGTTGATCATCACCAGTACTGTTTTTATCGGTGACGAGATCCGCAAGTATTTGTTGCGCAAAAAACTGCAACAGGTGTCGGGGTACAGCTATGGGGTCTAGCGTGTCATAGACGGTTTACAGATCAATTCAACAATTGACACAGATTCGTGTAGCAAACAATCGTATCGTCTTCCTGCCACCTGAATCCACTTCTGGTATCCTGTTATTGCCCACGAGAATCCGTGGCCAGACTTTACTGGCATATTGCTGGCCTAATTAGCTTTATTTATTGCCTGGATATAAATTGACTCTATTCATAGTAACATATTCATGTGCTGCTGGGTACAGACCGGGTCAGCGACCAATGCGGATCAGAAAAGCGAATCAGCCGCTATACCACCTCGTGCAACAGATTCCTCGCATTTAAAATTTGGCCATCTGCTCCAACGGTACCACACCCGAAAAGCTCTTATCGCCAATCTTCTCGTAGACCTTCAACGCCACTTTTTCGGTAGACACCGGAGGCCTTACCAAGCCGTTTAATGCCGGAATGCTGTCACCCAACACACGGTTTTTCACCTTGTACCCCACACCCAAAAACTTCGAGAACAACTTGCGATTGTTGGTGAGCAGCTCGCTCTCGTCATACATGATACCGGGTCTCACGGAAATGGACCGCAAGCCTTCCTTGCACGAAAGCTCGAACTCAGCCTCCCGTTTGGTCGTGAGATAGCCCTCAGGAACCAAAGGAGGCTTAATATCGGCTGAAATGTACACCATGGTTGGGTCGGCATTCTTTTCCGACGCTTCCAAGTAAGCGTCCGCAAGAATCACGGCCAGGTCCCGTTGAACTGCCTCATATGTCGTTTTGGAATCACGGGCCATGGGATTTGAGCCCTTCAACATGTTTCCCAAGTTCTGCACGTCGTTCAAGAAGTTGAAGTTCGAATTGACTGCTTGCTTGTACGACTGATTTTCAAACAAGATTCCCACCGAGTGCACCACGGCAGTTTTGTCTTTCAAGTGAGACTTGTACGACTCAGGCTTGAAAAGATCCGCCTGGGCCCACTTCACTTTAGATATCCACCCATTGTCCAGAAATGACACGGGCGCCGGAGGTTTTCCCGAGCGTGACAATGAGGTGACATTCCAGCCAAGGCGAACACCCACCTCGCAAATTTTTCTGCCTAAGAAGCCGTTTCCTCCAACGACCGCAATTGACTTCATGGAGTAGTAGTGGTAAGATTGCTAGTCATGCAGGTTGAGAACTGACAATACCTACTGCCGGTGGCAAAGATAAGAGGGCAGGTAGTTGTGGTTCGGGCGACCCGAATAAACCCATTGAATTGATCCCAAGCTCTTGTATGGGTGCCATCACTATAATGGTTATTCCATGATTTTTATCGCCGGCCTTTTAGGTATCGAAATTTCACATTTGGCCATATTTACTAAGTATTGCGAATGCGCGTTCGCAGGTGTCAGTAGGAAGACTACGTCTGATATACATAAAGGATGCATTAACTATAACAATGATGTGAAATGTAATTATTGACCGAATTTTTTTCTGAACATTACAAACTCTTCGTCTTCAACCACCTCCAAAGAAGGGTGCTTGTGCAATTTTTTCAGGTCGTCTTCATCATCTTCGTTGGCACGCTTGAAGGGAGACGAAGGTTCAGACACAGGAGATGCAGTGGCAGATGGCGTTTCTTCGTGTTCGGAGCTTATAGATTCCGAGTCTGACAACTCCGCCTCACTATTAAGCTCGCGTTCTTCCTTCCTAGGCTCTGCTGGCAGCGAGATCTGAAGTTCAGCGTTGTTGGGGATAAAAGATACCAAATTTCCACCGAAGAGCTGCTGGAGGAATTCTTGCTGCTTGGCGATTTGCGCCATGTGGGCCTCTTTCTGTACTGTTTCACGTTCTTTTCTTTCTCTGACAGCAGACTCTCTTTTGGCTCTTTCTTCGGCAATCTTTTTAGCATGTTCCTGTCTAGCTGCTTCGGCCTTTTTGACCTCTTCAGCCTTTTGAGCGTCTTGGGCTTTTTTGGCCTCTTCGGCCTTTCTCGCCTCTTCGGCCTTTCTCGCCTCTTCGGCCTTTCTCGCCTCTTCGGCCTTTCTCGCCTCTTCGGCCTTTCTCGCCTCTTCGGCCTTTCTCGCCTCTTCGGCCTTTCTCGCCTCTTCGGCCTTTCTCGCCTCTTCGGCATTTCTAGCCTCTTCGGCCTTGCGAGCAGCAGCTATTTCGGCATCTTCTTGTCTTCTGAGATCATCCTCCTGTCTCTTGATTTCTTCCTCTTGCCTCCTGAGCTCTTCCTCTTGCCTCCTGAGCTCTTGTTTCTTAAGCTCATGCTCTTTCTTTTTAAGCTCGTGTTCATGTCTTCTGCGCTCTCTCTCTTGCTTTCTTTCGAGCCTTTCCTGACGGGATCTCTGGGAACTGGCTGCAGATTGACGAGCAGGAGTTAATTGCTGCTGAGGGACACCAAGTAGACTGGCAAGAAAGGTGTTGGCATAATCGTCAGAGCAGTAGTGTACCTTTTTAGGAACGTTCAAAATCAAAACGTTTTGGAGTTCGATGTATTTCCAGTCTATCTCATTGACCTCGATGTCGTTGAGGTTGAATTGAAACACCTTTCTGAATCCGTCTTCGGCCGATTCGATGACGAGGTTGACCAAATTGCTCTTTATGTGCGAGTAGGGGTAGCTATTCCTCAATACTTTGACTTCGTAAGAGTTAAAGTTACCGGACTTCTTGAAGATTTGGATTTGATAAGAGTCTTCCGTCTCCACTTTCTTGACGATCTTTGGCCGGGTTTCTTGCGCTTGCAACTGAACTTGTCTTTGTTGGAATTCTTGCAAACTTTGCAATGTGTCAAATAAGTTGACAAAATTGTATGGGGAATTGTTGATGGCAAACATTAGAAGATTAATTGATTGATTGATGATGAGAATGCAAGGGAGACGGAAACGGGGTGTAGTTATATAGTCGAGAGGCGTATGGAAGATTCTACAATTTGCACCCATTAGAGCGCCACGAGAAATTTCTAGAAATGCGTGGAATTTCTGGCGCGCGGAGATTGCCATATTCGGCATACTGACCAAGCGCGAGATTTGTCATGCTCTGCATGCTGCGCGCCTTGACTGAATACCACGAAACATGCATCCTGCGCTTCTTCTCGACTGTACCGGTGACCAGAAGCTAGGGACACACAAATTGCTGATCCTTTATCTTTACAAATCTGCAAAACTTCCGTTAAATTCATATATTAAGTGGTCGAGAGACCGAATAGGGCCTAAAAACTAGACGGTGATGGTGGAGTAGAGGGTAGTTGTGGATGTGACGGTTTCCGTGTAATCCGTTAAGTAGTAGTCGTAATCCACATAGCAGACACCGGAAACAGCCGACGTCAGAACGTCTTCAAGGTACCAGCTGCCAGAGACAGTAGGCTCGGAGACTGCGGTGGACGCAGAAACAACCACATCGACAACGTCGGTGGTGGTAGATGCGACAGGCGTAGGCGTGGAGACAACCGAGGCCAGAGAAACCGCAGAAGTGGAAGTTGTCTGTCCCGTGGTGGTGGTGGCATCATTTGTTGTTTCGGCAGGCGAGAGAGAAGTGGATGTTGAAGACGTGGGAGACGAAGACGAAGAAGTCGAAGACGAAGAAGTCGAAGTCGAAGAAGTCGAGGTTGAAGTAGACGAAGTCGAAGAAGTCGAGGTTGAGGTAGACGAAGTCGAAGAAGTTAAGGTAGAAGTGGACGAAGTCGAGCTAGGCGAAGCTGGGCTAGTCGAGGTAGAAGTAGGAGCAACCGCACTCGAAGAGGAAGTCGAGGTCGAAGTAGAAGAAGCCGAAGTCAGGGAAATTGTAGAGACAGAAGCGGGAGAGACGGATGATGAAACCACGGTCGACGCAGGAGAGAGGCTTGCAGTCGTCGAACTTTGAGTAGCCTCAGTAGACACAGCTGGGGTATTAGTGGAAGTGGTTTCAGCTGCGCTAGTAACGGTAGTTTCAGGAACGGCCGTGGTGTAGGTCAACGCGGACTCATACACACTGGTGAAAGTGTAAAGCAGACCGAAAATGGTCGAGGTGTAGGTGGAGGTATAGTGGGTGGTAGTGACAGTGACAGTAGATGTCTGGTAGTCGGTGTAGGTCAGCGTAGGAGCAGCCACGAGATTGGTGCTTGTGATAGTATTGTCAACAGTTTTCGTGACCTTTATGACACGAACACCCCGCTTGCCAAACTCAATGGGGAAGGCAGCTGCAGCGCAGAGAAGTGTAATGATTGAAAGAAGGAATGAAAAATGCATAATGAGCGACTGGTGGTGAGATTGTTAAAGAGTGACTGGGGTGGGGAGAGAGCTGGAAGCTTGAAGGAATGAGCGTTGAGTTTGGAGACTTTGGTGATTAGATGGAGGTGGGGAAGATATGCTGCGGAGTCCCAGCTATATATGAGGAGCTGACCATGGATGCTGGCTGCGAAACTTTTTCGGGTGAAATTGACGCCGTGACTTGCAAAGCACATATATTCATGCAATGTGGGCTTGGCATATTATCCAGGTGGTCTCGAACCGGCACAGAGCCAGCACGGGTGGTCACAAGCTTTTATCTTCGCTTGCAGAAGGTCTGATGCATCGGTTGGATGTTGCGCGACGCAATCAGATTAGACGTTACGCACATGCACGGAGGTGCATAATAGCGCTGAATGCGAAACCCAAAGCGGACCACAGCGTGCGCCAGCATGCTGTCCTCTACTAAGAGACGCGGTTATTTGCAGAAGAGTGCTGTACTATCGGTACTTGGAAGAGGAGAACGCGATAGCGTCCGAAGTAGCTGTTGGTGAGAAACAAATAATTGCCACAAGATATAGAGTTGAAATGTAAGTGACTCGAAGTAAAAGTTAGGTTGCTGGGTTACATAGGCCCGATTCTACTTGGCTGAATGGCAGATTTGCCTTGCTGGTCAGATGTACACACTGGTGTGAAGCTTTGTCTTTGTCAATTACGCCAGGTTGCAACGTGCTGCAAGTGCTGGTCGAGAACCCCATGCGAAAGGTGGGCCAGCAGATTACGGGGATGTACGGACCTATATCCTGCATTCACTGCTGGCTGCCAAAGATTGGCCGTGAAAGAGGTCACGCACCACATGCGGTTTACAGTGATTATAAATAGAAGGGTTCCGTATACCAGATTTCCAGGCCACGACCACAAAAATGTGTCTTGGCTCCGCTTGTAAGAGGGCCCGTTTAGTAATACCTGCACAATAAAGTAAAGTCACGTGCCTGTTTTCAACGGCAGCGATCTGGGGTCATACTTCGAACTGTCATGATATTGCGGCTGGACTAATAGCAGCAATAAGAAATCGGAACAGAAACATTGAGGCGGGTGAGTTCGGTCGAAGAATGCGCGTGCCGTGGTGGATGCGACATTAGCAGTGAGCGCGTCCTGCACGGAAAAAAACCGGTGTAGCATGCCCGGACGCCCCCGTGTTTACCCCCGTTTTTCTTGAGATCTCCAGTTCCGGTCGAGCATCAACATGAGCTACTTCAATCCCGCCTCAGGGTCCAACCCCCTTGCGTTTCCCTCGTACAACCAGCAAAGTCTCCAGCAGCGTGGGATCTCGGGCCTTGTACCGGACCAGCTCCAGCAGCAGTTTCACCGGCAGCATCTCCCGCCCCACTTGCAGAACCCTTCGCCCGGCGCGAATAGCAGCAGCAGCACTAATGGCGGGAGCACCAACGGCAGCAGCAACGGTCACAACGACCAGAATGCCAACAATTCCGGCTCGCACAATACAATAAACGGCCACAATAACATCAACAGCCATAACAACATCAACAGCCACAACAACATCAACAGCCATAATAACATCAACAGCCATAACAACATCAGCGGCCACAACAACATCAACGGCCACAATAACCACAGCCACAACAACAACCACAGCATTCGCAGCAGCGGCCACAACAACAATAGCAACAACACCACCACCGCCAGCAATCGTAGCTCCAGCGCCATTGACACCATCAGCCACAGCCGTAGTGGGTCCAACAGCAACGCGGCCACCAGTGGGATATCCGCGGGCACGGACAAAGGCGACGACAAGAAGCGCGAGCGCAAAAATCGGCCTGGGCAGAAGTTTGGCGCAAAGAAAAAGCTGTGGGTGTGGACCTGGTTTGTCCAGGACCTGAGCGACCCCAACGTGGCGGTGTGCGACTACTGCGGCAAGATTATCACCCGCATGCCATCGGATAAGGGCCTGCCAAAGAAGTTGAGCGAGCATTTAAAGACGCACAAGCTCACCAAGGAGCTGCTCAATACCACGCGCGCGCTTCCCATGGATAGCGCGGGCCCCATGGCGTACGGCGCGGCGCAGTACAACGGCGGACAGTACATGCTGTATGGCAACAGCTATGCGGGTGCGCCTAGCTTGGCGATGGGCGCGACCATGGCCACCGACGCGATGGAGGGCGACCACGACGGCGACGAGCCCAAGGCAAAGAAGTACCGGCGCATTGAAGAGGGCGGCGGCAGCAGTACGATGGGCGGCGGCGGCGGATTGGGCGCGGGCGGTGGTGCGATGGGCGGCTCCGGCCCGGCGGACTACGGGCGGCGGTTCATTCTGCCGCACTTTGACAACGCGCCGTACCTGGCGTCCAAGTTCCACCGCCATTTGCTCAAATTTTTGGCCGACAACAAGTTGCTGATCCGGTTGCTCAAGCTGCACTCATTCCAGCAGCTTATCTACGACTTGCGGCCAGACTCGATCGCCGACTTGTTGGAGCTCACGGGGTTATACCTGTCGTTCGTCGAGGTGTCGCGCGCAGACAACAGCCATGAGGCCGATGCGTCATTGGCAGAGGCAAGCGTGGTGAGCACGTTGGCGGCCGAGCTTATCAAAAAGTGAGGTTGTCAAGTGAGATTATCCAGAATTGTGATCATCAAGATGTGAGCTATCAAGATGTGAGCTTATCAAGAAGCGAGGTCATCAACAGTGAGAACATCAGGTGAGAAAATTCAGAACTGAGGTCATCAAGAAGTAAGGTTATTGACAAGTGAGATCGTCAGGTGAGTTATCTCATAACTGAGGTCATCAAGAAGTGAGATCATCGGGAAATGAGCTCACCAAGAAGAGAGTTTATCAGGGAGTAGGACTGAAAAGACTTCAGTGGGCTTCTCAGAAGCGAGACTTTTCAAGAGGTAAGCGGCTCTCGCGTGTATTATTTAATTACTTCCTTCTACCGCCCGTTGCCGCGGAATACAATAGTGGATCACGGATCCAAGGTCTCGTCAAGTATTCATAGCGCCCCGTGCGTTGCCTGTAGTGTCTATTTTCTGGGGCGCATGCGCGTGCGCAGCTGCCATCGTAATGCAGATTGTCCGCATGCCTGCCTGGGCCGCCTACTGGTTGCTTACCGACCGCACCCAGATAGCGCCCTCGTCGTGCTCGCGCCACAAACGGCTGATGGTGATGCCCAACGTGTACTTCTTCTTCTCCACCTGGTCCTGCTTCATGCGCAACTTCTCGATCGCGCGCGTGATCTTGGTGCGCGTGGCGTAGTCAATCTCCACATTGTAGGGCGGAAGCAAGTTCGTGAGAAACTCAATTTCCTTGTTGATCTTGTTCACCCGCGCGGTATACTCCGAGTGCTTACGCTGACTGTGTTGTAGTTGCGTCATTCTTTCGCCGTTTCTGCGGTCCTGCGCCCGAGCCCGGTTCTCCGGAATGTTCCCGTACAAGTATTCCCGACTTTCGGCCGCCGGGGGTTGCGTGTCGCCTGTGTCGCGCGACACCTTGCGCACGGTAAAACGCACCGGCTTTCGCTCATTTTTAGGTAGCACCACACTACCTTCTTCCGGTCCTGCTGTCTTGGATGCTGGTGCCGTTAAATTCGCCAGAGTTCCGTTATTTGTTGGACTGGTCTTTGTCATTGGCGTTAGCGGTGTTTGTGCTTGCACTGGTAGTGCTGGTGGTACTATCGTTGTTGACTTTGCCGGTGGCGGCACGGGGATTTCGTCAGATTCGCCCAATTGGTGCATCGACAAGCTTTTGACGAGTTGTTCCGTAGACAAGCTTTTAATGAGTCGTTCCGTCGACTCCATACTCAGTGCAGAGCTTGCAGAGGGAGTAGGTGATAATGGTGCGGCGGGAACTGTGACAACGTCCCCTTTGATAGCCTCTTGAGGTTGTGTTTGAAAGAGGGATTGCGAGAGAGATTTCTGAGGAGAAACAGTTTCTTGAGGAGAAATGGTTTCATGAGAGAGAGTTTCTTCAGCAGTGAACGTATCTTGAGTAAGAGGCTCTGCACGAGCTCTTTCTCGAGGGCTGTCAACGTCGTGGGGATCTGCGCCCTGTGAATTCGGCGCCTGTGTTGTCGCGTCTTGAGCATTTGCAGCCACTGAGGTATCTTTTGCAGCCGCGTCACCTTTTGCAGCCACACCCTCTTCTGCTTTTGCGACCGCTTCTTCTGTTGCAGCCCCCTTTTCGTAATCAGCACCGTCGTTACTAGCGTTCGCGTCCCCAATAGTCGTCGCACTTACCTCAAAATCCTGGCCTTCAATGTTGTGATACACTTCCTCAGTTGAAACTCTTTCCGAGTATTCCACTGAGGCAACATGTCCTGTAGCTGTCTCAGCAATGGTTTCCGACATTTGTAGTGAGATGTGGCGGCTGATAGGAGGCGGTGAAACAAAAACAATTACAACCAGGTCGCGCGGGCGTGCACTCACCAAACGGGCATGAGGGCCGTGTGCTGCATTTATCATTGTTCGGGCAGTGCCTTGATATATGATTTGTTGAAATAGAATTTTTGGCCTTCCAAATCTCGTTGGTGATAATTCATGAAGTTTTTATCTATTCACGCATTTTTACCCACCAAAGGCCACTGACGGCTTCGCAGCCAGACAACACGCGTCATGTTGGAGTTTCTGATTAGTTAATCGGAAAGCAGATGCTCTATGAGTCTAAGTAGCACTATTGCATTTCTTTTGATAAGAAAGAGAGGCATAAACACATTGCAAACTGAAATATTTCGGATGATCTAGAGAAAAGACCCATTGATCAAGCTGCCGATTTTTCATTTCACCAAAGCACAACTCAGCAATACTGCACTAAGAAACATAAACAAGCATCTTTTTACTGGGTCGATAATTACCATCTCAGTGAACCTTTTGCGTCGCGTATGTGGGTGCAAAACTGAATTAGCCAACCTTCGGTAGTGTAGCTCCTAATCGCGACCCAAAATACAATCTCACAATCATCCATCATAACATTACAGGTTGTGCGAGTCTGTTAGCTGCACCAGCAACACCAGTGCATTCTTTTTGCTCACACCCAGCTGAATTAAATCATGACTTATCTTCCCATTGTGGAGGCGGTGGACTCTTTCCCCGCCAGCGATGACTTTTTCTGTCAGTTTCTTGCCCACGACGGCACTCTTCTCGGCTTCATCCCGCCCGAAATTGCCGACAAACTCGCGCGGTTTCCGCACTGTTTTATATACACTCCCGACCGCCGGCGTGTTTTGTTCGCGCCCCACTTGACGGACTTCGATGCGCGCACCGCCGCGTTGGCCAAACTTGCCGAAGAACTTCGCCAGGAAGACCCCGAATTGGCGCGCGCTTGGCGTTCAGAACTTTACACCGTCTACCATCCCCATACAGTGCCGTATGTGCTCGTGGAGAGAGCAGTTTCAGTTCTATTGGGAGTGGCCACGTACGGTGTACACATCAATGGCTATATACCCGCGGCGAAAACGACCGACAATGTACTCAAAATGTGGATTCCACGCCGTTCGGCTACAAAACCCACGTACCCGGGTATGCTCGACAATACTGTCGCGGGCGGGCTTGCACATCCGTACACCATTTGGGAAAACGTGGTGAAGGAATGCTACGAGGAGGCGGGCTTGGATGGCTCATTTGTTGAGTTGCATGCAGTAGCTGTCGGTGTCGTGTCATACATCTGCCAGCCTTCGGGACCTCGGGGTCCGCCACAGCCAGAAGTCGAGTACATCTACGATATAGCTTTTGACTCGGAAACAGATCACGTGCCGCGGCCGGTGGACGGGGAGGCCGAAAGCTTTGCGCTCATGACTATCGACGAAGTTCAAGACTGCATTATGCGAGGTGAGTTCAAGCCTAATTGCGCATTAGTCTTGATTGACTTCATGATACGCCACGGCGTGTTGACAGTCCAAAACGAACCCAATTACTTACAAGTGGTGTCGCGCCTTCACCGCCAGTTTCCGTTCCCTACCCGGAACTGAGACTCTCGGATGCAGACTAAATAGCCCAATGTGCAGTACTCAAGTACATTTGTCGCGCCTATCGTTATCGCTCCATGTAACAGCGATGTGGCTCTACACCCCAGTGTGCGTTAGGCTCTCAGATTCAGACCGTGTTTCAGGGATTTGCGTGGTTAAGGTGGAAGGGTCTCATCTCATTGAGTCCTTTTGCTTGAGTATTTGCCATTTGCCGCTTTCGCACCTTCGCATTCATGTCGCGGCGCCGCAACTTCATAACGACATAGTTTGGCACGATGCATCGTTAGCGGCCCACACCCCCATATTTCTGCCATCGGATGAGCTTTTCCAGTTTCTTCGTGAATCTTCCACGTTCAGCTTCAACCTCTTTCCCCTCGAGACTAGGCCTCGGGCCACGTTGCTTGATATACAGGCGGTGAAACTCAAATGTACAGGTATTTACACTGCCGAAGCGGCGTGGGCTTTTTCCCCATTAGAATTGGGAGATGCGTCAGTTTCAGATTTCATCTCCATAAGGTCATGTCCTTTCAGCTTTACAGTGCCCGTGGCGTTCGCAGATTTCGTTTCCTATGGCAATATCAATTGCATGTTGCGCGGTTCCAAGATCTCCGGGTACCTCTCCGACGTGAAGTACTTGGAAAATATGGCGGGGAGTATCGTCAGTTGTGGAGACACCTCTATAGGTATGGTGGCTGGAAACTTACGCAAAAAGAATGGCGATGGCGACTTGGTGGTTGTGATCCTGTGGCACCAGCTTTATCGTCAGCTCCAAGCACTCAACGAGGACGAATCTTTGCCTCCACTAATACTGCACCCTATCGGAAAAAAGTCGCCTATGCCTGCTCCTTTGAATACTGTGTCTCTATCACCATCTGCGAGATTTCTTGAGTCGAATCGGGTAGGCCCAGTTCTACCGGTAGCGGTGTCCACGAATGATGGAGATTCATGGGGCTCGTGCGTTTTACTAGACGATAGAACTATAGCCACTAATTACCATGTGGTAAAACGGTGGCTAGATTCGGAAGATGGGGTTTGTTCAATTCTTTTACCTGATCGTACAATCTCGCTTGGAGGAGACAATCAGGTGGTTGTTCCTTCCAAAAACCTAGATTTGGTGTTTTTGAGAGTCTCAATGGAGAATCAGCTACATCTCTCTCAGGTGAAGTCTACTAAAATAGGAAAGAAAATTGTTCGGAAAGGCGATCTCATTAAGGCGGTAGGATACGGTCTCTTCTTGAACAGGCGTCAATTGGAGCCACTTGCGTCGAAAGGACGTGTGTCAGCCGTTATTGAGGCACGTCCTTTCTCAGCCGAAGACAAGATGCCGTGTATGTTGATTGCTACTGCCCTGTGCTGGAACGGCTCTTCAGGAGGAGGGCTTTTTGATTCTGAAGAAAACCTCGTTGGAATACTCTGCAGCAATGCCCAAGTATTCGCTCCGTCAGTGGACAACGAGCAGAAGGCGGAAAAGATACCTCTGTTTGCTCTTTGCATACCAATTGAGCTTGTAATTGCTTGCTACGAGAGGGCATTTAAGGGAGGAAAGCCAGAAGCAGAAGAGTCACTAAGGGTAGGATCGACACCCATTCTGCTGGAAGTGGACCAGCTTTGGCGATTAAAGTCTTTCCACAGAGAGACTTTCCGAAGAGCGGCTAAGTTGTAAAGCGCCGATCGTCTTTTACGAGTATGTTGCGCTGGATGCAAAGCTCTATTATAGTACATACACGCCGTCGAACGCAGTCTTCGTCACTCTGATTTCGGGAAAGAGTTTTTCCCAACATCCTTCATTGTGTTCCGAAGTGGAGGCAATAGGAGATTACCAGCGGCAACCGGACCGGCTATGGGCCCCCCCGAACTGGGAACCGGCAAGTTCTGCAAAGGGGGAAGGGGAGATTGCGCCAAGGCCAGCCCGTTCCGTCGAATTTTCTGTTCTTGCAAGCTGGGGGACTCGTTCATCAACACATAATTACTGTTGCTAGAGGTGGAGATTGAGGGCAACACCAGAACCGAGGACTGGGCGATGGAGTTGGACCTTAAACGTTGCTCTGTGGTAAAAGGCAACAGCGCCAGATCGATGGAGCTGATGGACTTGGAGCGGCGGCTGCGGACCAAAATCGACTCACTGGTGACGTACAAGTCCTCGATTTGAAGACGGTCGTTGTTCAACGAGAGCACAAACAAGTCACTCAAGAAACGGCTGAGGTTTGCTCGCAATGTGTACATGGTCTCGGTCTTGTTGATAAAGCCGAGCCAGGTATCGCAGACCTTGGCCAACTTGGCAAAAATCAGCAAGAAAAACTCTGGGGTGTACGAAAGCGGGACGGTGTTGTCGCCCAACATGTAGAGCAAGCCCTTGAGCACCACGTTTGTGGACAAGGAGTTCTGATACTTGTCTTTGTCCGCCACCACGTCGATCAAGACCTTGACCAACGAGACCTGCCATTCCAACAACAAGTTGTTGAGGTTAGTCAAGTCGACAATGTCCAAGTCGGCCACTGCGATAGGCAGCGGGATGTGGGCGGAGCCAAGAAAAACGCCGTTGAAGAGGAGCGGGAAGCTGACAAGCGCCAAGTTGGTGAAGAGCTCCGGCGGCGGCGCGGGCGCCAGGCACGCGAGGGACGAGTTGTGGGCGAAGAAGCGGAGCAAGTCGTTTCCGAACTTGTGGAAGGAAGTGTGCAAGTTCTCCTTGACGAACAGGCCAAAGTTGAAGGATGCGTTCAGCTCGCGTAACGCCAACGAGAGCAAGTTCCAGTGGCACGGGGCGTCCATCTTGAACACGTGGTCGTGGAGCACGGACGTGAGGTCGGGCGGGGCATCGGAAACGAGCTTTTCCTTGAGGCAGGAGAAGAGGTCGCCCGGGGCGGGCGGCCGCAGGTGGAGCGAGCGGCCGACGCCCACGATGGCCGCGTGCAATGCCGCGCCCAGATCGTAGATGCGCAACGTCTTGCAGCAGAGAAAGCTGTTGAGCTCGTTGGACAAGGTGCAAGTGACAATATCGCGGTGCAACGGGTCGGCGAGCGGGGACGCGGCCAGCGCGTAGCGGCGCATCACGCCCGACAACGGCGAGGCGGCCGCGGGGTCCATGGGCTGGGCCAAGAACCACGCGTAGAAGTTGGGCGGCATTTCCTGGGCCCGGTGCTTCGACACCAACACATAGACGCGCCACAAGAGCTCGAGGTGGCGGTGCACCATGTGCGGCTGCAGCGTGAGGCCCTGCAACATCACCGCGGCGGAGTCCTCCAAGTACGGCACCATCAGGCTGTTGTTGAAGAAACGGAGGTAGGTGTAGGTCAACAAGTACAAGTTGCGGAGCATGTCGCCCCAGCGCGCCGGCAGGCTCTGGTGCGGCACGAGCCGCTCCACGAACACGGCCCACGCCTTGTTCATGAGCACGGTGGCCGCCTCCTCCGCGTCGTACTCGCCCGGCACCGCGAGCGCTCCGGCGGCGACCACGGTGTAGGCCATGCCGAGGCGGAACGGGCACACCGTGTCGCCGGGCGCAAGGAAGTACTCGCAGAACGCGGCGGCGGGGAACCCGGCCGCGGGGTCCGAGGAGAGCACGCAGTACCCGGCGAGGAACATTGTGTCCACGGGATAGCGCAAGTCTGCGGGCTCGAAGAAGCGGGCCAAGGCTTGTGCCACGGCGCAGAGAGCGGTGCTAGAGGGGGCGCCGCCCGGGCTAGTGCCTGCACTATTTCCAGGCCCGCCGTCGGCCCCGTGGGGCCGGTAGTTGCGGTACGCATTTGAGTGTTCGTTCGGCCGGGCGAGTTCGGGAGGGGCGAGTATCAGCCGGTAGATTTCATTTGTGAGATCGTTTGACCCGGGCTCGTTGGGCCCGACGTTTGGTTTGACGCCACTGACGTTTGGTTTGACGTTACTGACGTTTGGTCCGACATTGCTGACGTTTGGTCCGACATTTTGCTTGATGTTTGGTTCGACGTTTGGTCCGACGCTAGGCCTGTCATTCCGCCCATACCCGCTCCGGTACTCGTTACCCGGGTGAGGCTCGTTATCCCCCGGCCGTGCCACCAGCAGCGTGAGCCCGGTGGCCTTGGCGGGGTCACTTTGTTCCGAACCGTCGGTCTCCTTGATGGCCCGCAGCGACAAGCGGATATTGTGCACGGTGCGGCAGTGCCGCTGAAGAAGGTCGCGGCGGACAAACGCAGACGGGCAGTAGACGCAGTGGAACGGCTTTTCGTTTGTGTGGGAGCGCTCGTGGCGCTGTTTGTGCTCCGACCGGGAAAAGGCCCGGGAGCAGAATCCGCAGACGTATTTTTTCTGGGGCGGGGCCATGCTATGGATGATTTTCCAGGACGGCGTCAAGTCAGTCAAGTTAGTCAAGTCAGTCAAGTCAGTCAAGTTAGTCAAGTCAGTCAAGTCAGTCAAGTCAGAAGGTCAAGCAAAAACGATGTCAGAAACGATGGTCGGCGTGAAGCACCCAGAGTTAAAGAACAGTTTGGGAAAGTAAAAAAGACCGCTGTGGATTCCCGCACCTCTTTACAGGGAAGCATAGAACAATGCTCCGCAGTCCACCCTCGGATTTGCCCCGGCCCCACATCCTTCGGAGACACCTCTGCTCCGGCGCGACCTGCACACAAAGTCAGACCACCTCGGTGTTTCCTCGCAGGCGCTGGCGGCCCGCACGCGCGTGCTGGATCTGCTGCTCGCCTCGCTGGCGGCCGCTGCACCCACCGAGTCGCCGGAAGTGCCACAGTCCTAGCTGGACCAGCGATTTCAACCCGCATGAGGTCTCGCAATCATGCACGGCGCGATACTGCACACAATATACGAGTCAAGATGATTCAGTAGCGGGGTGGGTGCGGCAGGGAGCCGCTGTCTCCGCACTTTCGCGGCACCGGAAGAGAGTCACGTGCACAGTCACGTTCCACGCCCGGTGGTTCGCTGTGCCCGGCAAAATTGCGCCGCAGAGGAGAACAGCGCTGCTTGGCTGGATTTGCCAGTTCTCGCTTCGCGCGACTCCCGGCCGAGGCGATCATTACATCACTTAAGCTGACGCCGAAGACGGTGCACCCGCCTCCTTTGCGAGATGCACAGGTGTGGCCTCAGGCGCGATCGCGCCCCGCACTTTTGTTCCGATCAACCGGGGGCGGTATCACAGGCTCGGCCGAAATGGTTCGCTAAAACTAGGCATGGTTCCTTTGGAGGCTAAGTCCGCGAAGTTGCAGTAGCGCGACGTTGTCAAGAGACGTCGGAATGTCGTTGCGAATGTCGTGAATGGCTGATTGACTGCGATGGCTGACTGTGATTGACTGCGATTAGGAACTGACTGCGATTGAATGCGAATTAGGGTCTGACTGCGATTGAATGCGACTTTGATCGTGAACTGACAATGAGTGCCTCAGGGCACTTGTTCATACCAATTAGACCGTGGTCGCCACTAGTGGTCACGAGCTATCACCGATTGCTACTACTGCCACTGTCTTCATCCGGTGCCTCAGGAATCTACAGAAATTGTCACGCGGCTGGTTGCGATGTTCAACGCAGAAGTTGGAAATTGGTGTCGTCGTTATGATGCGGACGGTGTGTCGGTATTATCAACGGAATGTCGCGTCGCAATGTTGGAGGTTGCTACTATCCAGTGCCATTGTAACCTTGCATGATGCTAGCTGGCCGCATCATCAAGTTTGCATCATCGGTCTTTCCACTTGCTTTTGCACTTGTTCCATGTTGTCGCGTTCAGAGCCTGATTTCAACCCTCACAATCTGTAATCTGTCGTTTGCCTCTCCACTCTAATCTTCCCCTCCGTTCCCCACTCTTATCTTCCCCTCCGTTCCCCACCGGTGATCACTTCAATCTAGCCTTAAACTTTCATTTCTTAACTATTCATTATTGATCGCCTGGAAAATCAGTTGGCTCTTTGATCGTTTTAAGCAGTTGGCCTAAAGTTCGGTTCACCCAGCTGGCTAATTCTAAGGCAAACTTCAGTCAGCCAAGTGCTCCCGGTGGTGAAAATCTGTGGCCAAGACGTTAGCACCAATTTCCCTCCGCCCCCCGGATTGCTCTTTTCAGATGCAGAGCCGTCTCTTGCCCCATTTTTTCTTGCGAAATTAGCCGAGATCAGGCACAGTATTCTCTGGTGCAAGAGATGCATTGTCACCGCACCACCCTATACACAGTATTGTCAACCAGTATTGTCACACTTTCATCCCAGCCCACTATGCTCCATCCCGTATCTAGCGGCGATAGTCTATCTACGCTTTTGACTTCCGATAATGATGACGCAACGTCACTCTTCTCGCTGGAGACCCTCTCTGTTGCTGCGTTTCCGGTGTTTGGCAAACCGCTTCTGACGTACTCAAGAATCCGGACTCTCCCGCTTGTAGTCGGTCCGATCAAAATGGACATACAGCTTTTTCTGTCCGTGGCGGCAATGAAAAACGGCGACGGCCCTCTTTTCTCGGTGCAGCTGAACATGCTTCGCTTTTTCAAGAAAAATGCTCCTCTCCTCACCATTTACATCCATCGTGACGGAACCAAAAGTGAGTTCGCCAAAGTCTACTTCAAAATCCTCCGCAACAACCTCACCAGTTACGTTATCATGTTTACCGATGGCAAAAAGGCCATACTTTACAACAACGCCCTAAAGCCCCATACAGATGCAATGTATAAGAACACCAAGCTCCGCATGGTGGGGATATCCAGTGCCTCTGCCTTTAGTAATAGCTCGCTTCGGCTTTTCGTCTTGAAACCCGAATCTCCTACTCTTGTTGATGGATTGCCTCTCTCTTCTTTGGACGCCGCGCAATCGATTAAAGATGTGGATCTTTCGAAAAATGATCCGACTCCACTTTTTGATGCGGTGGTACAGCAAAATCGAACCAAGGTTCTGAAACTCCTTGGTGCTTCTAATGTAGTGGTCAACGTTCCACTCGTATCTTTCACCGACCAGGGTGACACCAAAATCGAGGGTGTTCGGGTTGCCGGATTGGTCCGTCTTTTCGAATCCACCATCGACAGTGGCGAGACTGAGCCATCTCCAGACTCGCTAGTATTAATAACCATGTTGATGACTTTACTCGAGCAGGAGACGCGCAAGCTGAGAGGGAGCAACAAGCCGCTGTATGTGTGAGTAGCATAGTGCATAAATGTGTGATTAGCATAGTGCACTAATGTGTGAGTAGCATAGTACACAATTTTACCGGAGACACTAAAAATTCCATCGTTGTGTGAACGAAATTAGACATGTCGAAAAGATTTAGAGTTTATGTCGCAAAAAGTTCAGAGTTTAATATGACAAGAATGTTTCGACAATTTTAATACCAAAAATGCTTGATAGGGCTGTTGCCGAAAAATTTACGTCAGCAAAAACCTCTCGGTGGCCAAGCTGGCTAAGGCGCGAGACTGTAATGGATTTGTAATCTTGAGATCGGGTGTTCGACTCACCCCCGGGAGATTTGCTACGCCTTTATGGCCAAGTTGGTAAGGCACCTCACTAGTAATGAGGAGATCGTCAGTTCGAATCTGGCTGAAGGCATTTTTTTACTTGGAAGAGAAGGCGACAATAGGTACGTAATCAGCCACGTTTAAATGAAGAGGCTTTTTGCTGTTCAAACTTCACTACTCGTATGTGACCGCTATAGTAAGTGACTCCACTGTTGTAAACGTTGTCACGTCAGTGTAGTGGGCGCAACAATTGTCACGGCGCGCGAATCGATGCATTTAGGGCTTGTGCCCTAGGCACGCGGTAGTCCTGGGCCGGACGATGCCTGCATACCCGCCGAGTTGTCGCACCTCCAACCTCATTAACAAAAAATTTTCCACACATTCTTAGTTTCTCTACACAGAAATCTTCAGCAACAATGGGTATGTTGAACAACATTTCAAATCCAGAATCCGTGTTGGGGTCATTCTCACAATACAGCTAAGACCGACCTTCGTTTCCTTTCATACCCGTCCTCACTCCTTGGCCTAAAATTCCGTCCATTTCCGACTACCAAGAACCACGGATTCTGCGCCAAATGTCTCGTTGCACCACTAACCAATTTTAGTTAACGTTCCAAAGCTCAGAAAGACCTACTGCAAGGGTAAGCAATGCAGAAAGCACACCCAACACAAGGTTACCCAATACAAGGCTGGTAAGGCTTCTTTGTTCGCCCAAGGTAAGAGAAGATACGACCGTAAGCAATCCGGTTTCGGTGGTCAAACCAAGCCAGTTTTCCACAAGAAGGCTAAGACTACCAAGAAGGTTGTCTTGAGATTGGAATGTGTCGCCTGCAAGACCAAGGCTCAGTTGGCTTTGAAGAGATGTAAGCACTTCGAGTTGGGTGGTGACAAGAAGCAAAAGGGTCAAGCTTTGCAATTTTAAATGTTTACCCACTTTTCATTGCTCTTGCGACGGGCTGCTGTATATTATCACTGTCCGGTTTGCTATGACTTAATACTTTCCAATACAGAACCTGAGTAACTCTAATGTAGCATCGTGCAATGGAAAACTATAACGTAGCCTCCTGGAACTATAGCGTTGCCTCCTGCTATGGACGGATACTAAGTTGTCTGTTTGCGCCGCGTTATAGTCGGTAAGAAGCACTGAACTTGTTATGGGAAGTGAGGTTCGGTGAGTACAGCTGACGCAATGGATCTCTCGAAGTAGAGCTTTATGTAAAGCTTTTAGTGCAAAACTTTTGTACAATTAAAGCAATTGAGCAAAACTGGCTTTTGGAGGGGATTTGTAAAAATTGGCTACATTTGTTGAAATATGGTGCGATGTCAAAGCTTTGAGTAATCTTTATTGAACCGATAATTAGCGCTGGCTGAAAAACACTGAGGTGTGATCCAGACTTATGAGGCGACGGACAATTGTAAAACCATATAAAATATCATCAGCACCAGTGCTTTGTTGCTACTCCTGTTGCTGGAAGATGCAACCACACTCTCTACTGCACCGTCCATTTCTAGGCCGCAACAACAGTCCTGCATTATGTCACATTGACTTTTGCCAACGCCTTAGATTTCTCGTCAACCAAAGGGAGCGGTCCAGTGACACAAGTTTCGTGAAGAAATCCTCACGGCTTGCTTGACATATAATTCGACCGCAGTGCTGTTAATTATCAACAGCAAGGCACCACCGTGCCTGGGAATGAGATGTACGGGTGTCGAATCGCGACTTGACGGCTCCAACCAAAACTCGTTTTCTCTGTGCTACTTCTTCCGTTAACTTCTTTCGTTTCCAATAAGTTTGTGTACTTGAAACTTCAAGTCACATCCACCCGCCTCTGCAACTAGAGGCACTTCGATACTTTCCCTCTGGGTACACCACCACCTTTGCATTGGTGTGCACTCTGCAATTTGTTTAGATCGACCATTTCGACCCGCTAGCAGGTTCGCATCCCTTTTGCCCCGACATCGGTGTACAGAGCTTCTTGCATCTCCAAATGGATCACAACTACGCGGAATATGCCAATGAGGCACTCCACGGCCAGCCCATACCTAACTTGGGCTTCCACACCAACCAGGACAAACACGACATCCATAACAACTACGACATCCAAAACCACGACGAATCGTTCATGGACGAAGACACCGCGCAGTTCGGGGAAAACGTGCCCTCCTGGAGTGACGCAAATTCCCCGGAACAGCTACACACGCCTGTTCGCAGCCAATTCCAGCCGCCGCCAACATTCCAGTTGCTGCCCACATTCTCCGGAAGCTCTTTCGAGAACTTCCAGGCACTGCGCGCCGACAACTTCCAGCTGGTAGACCTGAGCCATTCCGCGGCTTTCCAGCCTCCCTCTGCGTTCACCGAGCTCGGTAATTCCTCTTACACAAACTTGTCAGAGACCAGCCACGCCAACTCGGCCCACTCGTTGCACGAGGGCTACGCCAACGCAGTGACTATGGGCTATGGCCAAGCGGAGAAGATTCACTTCCAGCAGAGCCAATATTTTGACCAGGCGTCTCAGGTGCAGAACCAGGCAAAGCTCCAGGGCCAGAACCAAGGCCAGAATCACATCACTAGCCGCCAGAACGAGTCTCTTCTACAGACACGGGCCCCCACTGGGGCTGCGCAACAACTTCAACAGCAAATGGCGTCAGCACAGGCCCATGCTCTTCAGCAGCAGATACAGGCGCAAACGGAACAGGCGGCGCAGATGGCTCCGCCCGCTCGGTTTGCCCGCCAACCCCCAGAGGCCACACCGCGCACCCCACCTGCCCAAGTCACCGACTTTGATGCCAAAAGCAACTACGTGTATTTCAACAGGCAGCCGGCGCTTATGACTAAAATGGCCCAGGACAAAGCTGCCGCAATTAAGTTGAAGCTCGAAAACTACTATCAGATGTCTGTGGGCCACGCGATAGAGCGTAACCAGCGGCGCTTGGACTTGGAAAACAAGCTTTTGTCGCAAGAGGGCGGCATGAGCGAGGAGCGCAAAAACCGTCAGTTGCAGAACTTGGGCCGCAAGGAGTCGCAGTTCTTGCGTCTTAGGCGCACGAAACTATCGTTGGAGGATTTCATCACGGTGAAGGTGATTGGTAAAGGTGCTTTCGGTGAGGTGCGTTTGGTGCAGAAGCGTGACACAGGAAAGATCTACGCCATGAAGACGTTGCTCAAGTCGGAAATGTACAAGAAGGACCAGCTCGCGCATGCCAAGGCAGAGCGTGATGTGTTGGCGGGCTCGGATTCGCCATGGGTGGTCTCGTTGTATTACTCGTTCCAGGATGCAGTGAACCTTTACTTGATCATGGAGTTCCTCCCTGGTGGTGACTTGATGACAATGTTGATCCGGTGGCAGATCTTCACAGAGGACATAACTCGGTTTTACATGGCCGAGTGCGTGTTGGCCATCGAAGCTATCCACAAGCTTGGGTTTATACACCGTGACGTTAAGCCTGACAATATTTTGATCGATATCCGGGGCCACATCAAGCTCTCGGACTTTGGATTATCAACTGGATTCCACAAAACCCATGACTCAAACTACTACAAGCAGTTGTTGGAAAAGGAGCCTGCACAGCTGGGTTCACTGTTGACGGTGCCTGGAAAAGGAGGTCAACGGAACTCCATGATGGTGGACGCAATTCACTTGACCATGTCAAATCGCCAGCAGATGCAAACATGGCGTAAGTCGCGTCGGTTGATGGCGTACTCCACCGTGGGAACACCAGATTACATTGCGCCAGAAATTTTTATTCACCAAGGCTACGGCCAAGAGTGTGATTGGTGGTCTCTAGGTGCTATCATGTTCGAGTGTTTGATTGGTTGGCCGCCATTCTGCTCGGAAACTCCCCACGAGACCTATCGTAAGATTGTCAACTGGCAAGAGCTGCTAATTATACCAGAGGACATCCACTTGTCACCAGAGGCTGAGGATTTGATTCGCAGCTTGTTGACGTCTAGTGACCGGCGGTTGGGCCGCCACGGAGGCGCCGACGAGATCAAGCGCCACCCGTTTTTCCGTGGAGTGGACTGGGAAACCATTCGTCGTGTGGATGCTCCGTTCATTCCGAAATTGCGTTCTATCACTGACACGAGATTTTTCCCTACGGAAGAATTGGAAAATGTCCCAGACAGCCCAGCCATCAGCCGTGCTCACCAGCAGCAGCTGGAGACGGGCGAAAACATCAAGGAGGATCTCCCATTCATTGGATACACTTACTCGCGGTTTGACTACTTGACGCGGAAAAATGCGTTGTGATGAAAACTGAAAACAGGGCACGGCGCCACCCATATTTGTGCGTACTTCCGCTGTACAAGGGCCAACGACATCCTGGCTAACCTTAGGGGATACGTGATCAAGGATTTAAGCAAGGGCGCACTTGCCATTTACACAAACAATGGTGTGGTGCGCATCACTGCAACCATTGCGGAAATTAGTCGGTCCAGCTAATGAGCTGACTTGAAGCCGACGAATCCGGCGTTGCCGCATTGTCTCACACACCGCAACAATAAAGTGGGTTCGCGCTTTTATGCGCTTCATTTCACACAATTGTCCGACGTTGTCCCACTCTACACGTGCGTTGCTTCCTTGCATTTCTATGCATCCGGCAGTCGATACACCCACATGCATGCGCCGGCCCGGCACCGACTACAGCACCCCCCGCATATACCATAACCCACCATAAAACATAACAACCCACCACATAACCCTACCAATTTGCCTCCCACAGCATCGATGCCGAACTGAGACATCCAGCGGCAGTCACTATTGCCTGATGATGTAGAGTTGCGCTCGGAGGCACGGGCTTGTGACCCATGCGCCCTGAGGTCATAACCCAGCCGCGCCGTTCCGAGCATGTCACGACATAGGTCTGTTCCGGAGTGCCCGGCCGGCCGCCGGCAAGACCGCCAGGTAGCCACCGTCTGGCAAGTTGCCGCGGCGCCGCTCTACGCGATCACGTGTCCTCGGCAAACCTGGGTGCTTGCCGCCGCGGGAACGCAATCTACCGAAACGGGAAGGTGTGTGTGTGTGCTGGTGTTTTGGTTGCGCGGCGCATATCGAACCACTATTCTGCTGTAGCATTTGAGCCGGGGGCGGCCATCGCCGACTCAAGTGCCCCATTGCGGCGGCACGGGTCTGAGCTCGGCCCATTCCCGGCACAGGTGTATGTGCGCCAGCCCGCGCAAGCACCACGGCTTCCGCAACTTCCGATCGTGCGCATCGGCCTAACCGTTTCGCAGCCCTTTCTGCAGGACCGCTTCCCGCTGAGTAACATATATATGTGCCGCCATTCCCGCGGTCACTTGCCTCAGCATTGCCTCCGACATGCGTCCTTCTCCTCTTTGGCTCTGCGCGGCTTCCACTGCGGCGGCGGTGGCGCTCAATGCGCCCAATGGCGCGAACGACGCACTTTCCCCGGCGGCGCTGAGTAAGCGAGACATGGACATGTCCATGGTCACACCAACCGAAGAGGACCCCGACTCCTCGCCCCACACAAACTCTAGTCTGCGCGAGACAGGAACGCCTTCAGGACTCCCGTCGGGAGTGCCGCCGGGAGTCCCGCACTCCATGAAGCACATGCACGGAATGCCCATTCTTCAGACCGAGCTCACTGCGGAGGAGCGGCTTTACTGGGAAAACTACTCGACGGCGACCTACTTCAATGCGCCGTCCAGCCACAAGCACGCGTTGTACGCGCACGTGGCGCTCTACTTGGTGGCCTACGTGGCGTTGTACCCGCTCGTGCTTGTTTTGTGGAGCACGGGCCACCGGTTGTATTTCCCGGCGCTCACGGGGCACGCGGTGCTTGTGGTGGCGCTGGTGTGGAATTACTGGGTGTTTGCCGCCTCCATCACCCCACTCTACCCCCACAATGCCTTCCACCCCATGACGTGGCTTCTATTCTTGGGCACCATCGCCCACTGGGTAATGGCGGCAGTCGCAGTGGTCCACCGCTACCTTGACGACTACGAGAGCATTGATTCCGATGCGACCGATGAGATGTCCATGAGATCGCCCGATCTCACGTTGCGCGACTCGCACTCGCCCTTTGACGAGTACGAGCTTGACGCAATGGGCGCGCCCGACGGCCATCTCCAGACGTCCAATGGCGCCATGCTTGGGCTGCAGCCACCGCGCTTGCTGCGGGTATTGTTGCGGCTCCCTGGCTTCCTGGCAGCGGCCCGCGTGTTTGGCCAGTCTGCGTGCCAGGCCACGAGTGTGCTCAATTGGGTACTGTTTGCCTACTTTCTCGTTTACTTTCCTACTGGCATTGCCACCTACGCTGTCTACGGCACCGATGGCACCATGTTCAACATTCTTGCCCACTTCATCAAGGGCGGCGTGTTTTTTGTATTGGGGTTGGTGACTTTGGCGCGGTATTGCGGCGCGGGCGCGGGCAAGGGCTGGGCGTGGAATCATCGGTTTGTGGGCGCTGCCGGCAGCGCTGGCTGGCTCCGGCTACAGCCACGTGGTATTTGGACCATGGAGTTTGTGGAGTCTGCATTGATTCTCTTCTACGGCTCGACTAATATATTCTTGGAGCACTTGGCCGGTGCAGGCGGCGAATGGACGGCCAAGGACTTGCAGCACGTGCTGATCGCGTTCATCTATTTGGGGTGCGGGCTCTGCGGTGTTTTGCTTGAGTATCGCCTCAGCGAATGGCGATACGAGAAGGCGGTGGACAACTTAGCAGCGTCTGCGGATGCCAAAATGGTGGCGTCCGTCACCAAGGCCACGCCGGGATTCTCTCCCAACCCGTTCCCGATCTTGACAATCTATTGGACGGGAATTCTCATGTCCAAGCACGAGCAAGCGTCTGCCTTGTCGACCGAGATCCACATCCAATGGGGCCAGATGTTTACGATGGGATGTGGGTTCAGGCTCGTGTCGTATATTTTCCGTCTCCTTGATGCCAGCAAAAGCCGGAAGTTGTGCGCTCCACAGGCGCCGTTCTCCGAAGTGTTGACAGCGTTTGCATTGATTTGTGGTGGGTTGATTTTTATGGAGTCGTGCGACCCGGTGGTGCACCTGTTGGAGTACCGCGGCTACACGTCAATGTTCACGCTCAACGTGTCGCTTGGAGTTGTGGCACTCGTGATGGCGTGGGAGATGGCGGTCTTCTCGCTCCGGGACGCCATTGTGGCCCGTCGGCAAAGGGCAAACTAAAGTTGTGTTGGCCAGCACAAGCACGCTGATGATGTGCCCCTGCTTGGGGCAAGAAGGCTTTGCTGCTTGGAAGAGGTTAATGTTGCTCGGAAGAGGCTATTTATTGCTCGTGAGGAGGCTATGTGTTGCTCGGAAGAGGCTATTTATTGCTCGTGAGAAGGCTATGTGCTGCTCGGAAAGAGGCTATGTGCTGCTCGGAAAGAGGCTAATTACTGCTCGGGAGGAGGCTATTTATTGAGTATTGTCGAATGTAATAATTAATTGAGACGTGTAGTGCACGGGGCCATTGGCTGGCGGTGGATATCATGGCCCGAACGGGCCCTACGAATGGTTCGCCGGTGGCAATTGCACGGTAGCCACAATGCGCCCGAGGATCAGGTTCGGTGGCTGAACCCAAATCAGCTATGTTGCATCATCACCGTCTTGGGTCTACTCGTCCACGATGTTGCGGATCACAGAGACCTCCGCGGGCCCGGTGCTGCAGCAGCCGCCAATGACACGCACATTGTCGTGCTGGGACCACTGGCGCACGGAACTGGCCCAGTGCTCCGTTGAGGAGCGGAAGGCGTAGTTGGCGGAGGCGTCCGGCACAAAGCCCAAGTTCGGGTACACCACCAACGGCGCCGGCGGAACGGCGAGGCGCTCGTAGGCGCGGTTGACGCCCACGATGAAGTCCTCCACAATGTCGTACAGCACGCAGTTGCAGCCGATGGCCACCAAGTCGTTCTGCGCCACCGACGGCGGGCGCGAGGCGAGGTACTGCACCACCTGGCTCAACGGCGTGCCGTCGGCCAAGTGGAGGGCGTCGCGGCAGCTGAAGCAGAGGTAGTGCTGCTTGTGGTGCGTCTCGGAGTAGGTTTCCTCCAACAACTCCACGAGCGCCTCGACCTCGCCCATGGTGGCCAAGGTCTCGAACGCAATCAAGTCCACCGCGCTGTTGGTGTAGAAGCGCACGATTTCGCGGTGGTAGTCCTTCAACTGCGCGCGCGAAATGCCGCGGTAGTCGCCGGTGTACTCCGCGCCGTTGGCCAAGTACGCGCCGTAAGGGCCCACGGAGCCGGCCACTAGCGCGCGCGCCCGACGCCGCGGCCGCCTCGTCGCGCGCCTCCACCGCGCACCGCACCGCCTGCTGCCAGAGCGCGCGGCTCTGCGCCGCGTCCATCCCGCCGTGGTCCGCCAACGTCTGCATCAGCGCCTGGTACGTGGCGGTGATCACCATGTCCGCGCCGGCGTTCAAGAAGTCCGCGTGCACCTGCTTGATCAAGTGCGGCGCGTGGATGAGCGCATTGGTGGACCAGAGCGGCAGGCCCTTGACTGCGTAGGGGCTGTCGGCCGGGAGAAGCTGCTCGAGCTGCGTGCCGAGCCCGCCGTCCTGCACGAGCACCGCTGCTTGCACCGCGTGTTTGAAAGATGCTGGGGCCATTTGAGAGTTGAATCTCGGTGCGGGGCAGAGGGGGGCGCCGGGCTCTTTATATACGGCGGCGCGTGATGCCGCGCTGGATACAGGCCGCGGCCGCGCCGAGAGGAAATTTGGGGCGGCATTTCTCAGCCGCGCAATGTGCGCGCCGGCCACTACGGCCACTACCACCGTCCACTCCCACGGCGCTCACGGCGCTGCTATACGGCGCCAGTAACTGGGGGTGGCGCTGTTTTTACGCCCCTCGCGCCGTTCGCAGCAGATCCGCCAGAAAATCTTGTGGCCGGCATGCGCTTGGGTTGCGGCGGGTTGGCCGGCTCGCTCGCTTGACTCATTCGCGCGCATGGACGTGCGTCGATCTTTGACTCATCTGCTGATGGCCCGGTCTCGCACCGCCCTCTGCCTCTGCCGCTGGCCATGCCGCGTCGAAACTCCTGTTCTGCCACAAGGCCCGACGTCGTGGTACCCAAGCAAAGGCATGGAAGGCCCAACTCTCGTCCGTCGCTAGTCATGCACCTTCTTGACTGCAGGACATGTTGCGGGCTAGGTTTCGGGGCAGAGGGGCTCCGTAGAACCAGCCGAACACATGGCTCACTGACAGGAAGAGGAACACACTGGCTGGCTGGACCGGACAGATCATCTTTACCGGCTGCTGTTCATTCTGAGCTAGCTTGCCGTCAGCTTACTGTGCAGGCTTACGGTTCAAGCTTAGTGTGCAAACCTACTGTGCAAGCTCACCGTTCAAGCTTAGTGTGCAAACCTACTGTGCAAGCTCACCGTTCAAGCTTAGTGTGCAAACCTACTGTGCAAGCTGGTAAGCCTACTGTGCAAGCTTGCAAGCCTACTGTGCAAGTTACCGTTCAAGCTTAGTGTGCAAACTATCGAAGCTTACCAACTCTCTGAAGCCCACTGTGCACTCCCGAAGCCTACTGTACAACTCTCTAGAGCTCACTGTACAACTCTCCGAAGCTGGCTCACTGACTCTCACGGGAATTCACTGTACTATATCACTGAGGCTCTCTAAAGTTCACTGAGGCTCTAAAGTTCACTGAGGCTCTAAAGTTCACTGAGGCTCACCCAACTCACTGAGGCTCACCAAACTCACTGCTCACTAAACTCACTGCTCATACAATATCACTGCTCATACAATATCACTGAGGCTCATTGAAACTCATTAAAAATCAAGCTCACTCAAGCACACTGAAGCTCACTGCTCACTCAAGTACACTGCTCACTCAAGTACACTGCTCACTAAACACTCTGAAGCTCACTACCCACTGACGCTCTCCCACTGCTCACTAAATCACTGCTCACTAAAGCTCCCTAAACTCACCGAAGCTCCCTGCTCACTACCACTCCAACACACTTAATCTCACTGCTCACTAAACACACTCACACACACTCAAACACAAAATCTCACTGAAGCTCGGTGAATAGCTTGTCTCTACAGCTTGAAAGGCCAAGCCAAGTGAACACGCTCCACTAGCATCTATATCCCAGCAAGCTCAGAATCTGTACTGCCGCTTCCCCTCACTACTACACCACTAGCTTTCACTCTGGTCGAACATGTGCGCGGTACTCAATGCGCTTCTTCACTTACTCTGGCTTCTCACGAATTCCTTGGGTATTCTACATTTCCCTTACCCGCGCTTCTCTTGTCATTTTACTACTCGCTGTATGGCTCATGCTCTCACTAATCCGTATGGCGTAAACCCTCTGATCCGTATGGCTCATTTTCTCACTAATCCGTGTGGCTAACACCCTTGATTCGTATGGCTCATGCTACCCTTGCCACTCCGTAACCCAGATTATGGTATCAGCAACTTTCACAGCTGCTGAGGCTTCTCGAACAATTGCGCTTAACTCTGCGAGCCACTTTCTGGCCAATCCGACTCCATATCAACTTCATACTCTTCAGTTTTACGACTAAGCAGTC
Source organism: Clavispora carvajalis (assembly GCA_030581635.1). NCBI lineage: Eukaryota > Fungi > Ascomycota > Pichiomycetes > Serinales > Metschnikowiaceae > Clavispora > Clavispora carvajalis. The sequence goes on along the minus strand of JAKTTV010000006.1, from coordinate 406,375 downwards.
ACTCATTTGCCGACCTTGTCAGTGCTTCATTACTTGCGTCTGTTCACGGGATATTGTTTCTCTGCTCTCCACTTCCCTCACCCACTTCGCAAGCCATTTTCTCACCCAAATCTCGCCGCCTGCACACATTATTCCTCCACCACTTCTTCTCCCCATGGAAAACGGAAAGAGAAGCAGAGACGACTTCGAGGCCGGCTCCGGCCCGCATATCGACGAGTATGATGACCCCTCCAAAAAGCACCACGTGGATCCCGTGGTCGAGTTGATCTCCAACATCTGCAAGGATATCCGCAGAATCGGCGAGAACTCCAACTTGGCCAACCAAGTCGACGACATCTCGTACATTCTGAACCCGATCGTCGCAGAATTCGAAAAAATCGATAAGTTGCGTGACGCCATTCTCAACACCTTGTACGCGGTGGTGCTTGAGCAGCCCCAGAAGATTCCCAACATTAGTGTGTTGATTTTCATCTGCAATGCTAAAAACTTCTTGGTCGCCAAGTATGTGATCGAGTTCTTCCACGCCAAGGCGCAGGACCTACTAGACCAATTGCGCCCAGATGCCATGGAAACCGACAATGCAGAAAAACAGGTGAAGAAGCCAGCGGAAGACGCCGGGGTGTTCAACAACTTAAAGTCTGTGTTGAAGTTCTTGGCAACGTTGTCGCCCATTATCGAGCTGGGATCCGTTTCCAACATCATGAAGCAACTCTTGTCGGCCGCAATCGAGTTACAAAATGCTCTGGCCAACAGAAGCGGTACTGCCGAGGAGATCTTCTACAATGTGTTGATTTCCACGCCCTACTTGTTCGCAAATGACTTTTCGCAGGCGACCGTGGACTTGGCCAACGAAATCGTGGAGTTGGCTCATTCCTTCAAAATCGTGGAACTGGACCCCGAGAGAACAATCTCCATCCTCGAGCCCTTCGACACCAAGAACTCAAACTTCTCTGATAAGTTGCCTTACAAGCCGCAAAAGATCATCAACCTCATCTTGGGGGCTTTGGTCAACTTGCAAGGCCCCGACAAGGACTGGAAGTCTTTCCAGGATGCTTTGTTTTTGAACTTTAGCGAACTCGTCGATCCTTTGGTTACTGACGCATTGCAGAACAACTCCATCTCCAACGATTTGGTGAAGCACGCTTTGCCTCAATTGTCTATTCCATCCACCGAGGAGTTGGCCAACTACAAACCCACGGGCGTGATCGACAACTTGTGGTTCGAGCACCCGCGCTTGCTTTTCCAGGTTTACAACACTACCGACTTCGAGACGGTTCCCTCAATCGAGTCGTATTTCGGTTTGTTCTTCAAGGACTTGTCTTTTGACATTTTGACAAACTTGTCCTTCAACCAAAAGGAGGCCTCCATTCAGTTGTCCATTTTGGACTTGTTCTGTTCGAAGAACCTTTTCAGTCCTCCGGGCTCCTCAGTGGACCAATTGTCTCTCATAGCGAAGGACAATGCGTCTGGGGAAAATAGTCCTCCACTTTCTACGTGGAAGGTCGAGGACGTCGCGGTTGAAAGTATCTTGACAATGATTTTCCAGCTCCCCAAGTCTCTCTATCCCGAGATATACTACTACACGGTATTGATCTCCTGTTGCCGTGAGAGTCCCGAGTCTATCGCTCCCGTCTTTGGAAGAGCCATTAGGTTCTTCTACAACAACTTGGAAACATTCGACTACGAGCTGAAAGTGAGATACATGGATTGGATGACGACCCAAATTTCCAATTTTGATTTCTCCTGGAAATGGGATGAATGGGTAGCAGACTCTGTCAAGTACTCACAATTGCAGTACCACCCAAAAAAGAACTTTATTAAAAACTTGATCGCTAAAGAAATCAGATTGTCTAATAAGGCTCGTATCAAGGACAGTTTTGTGACGATGGTCCAAGGTGAAGATGGAGAAAACAGACTCATGGCATTGGACGAATTCTACAAGTACTTAGACATCTCCCTTTTCCCCAATCCCACGGAATACATCGTCAACTACGATTACGATTTATACGGCGGAGAAAATGAAGAGTTGAAGAACACGATTGTTAGTGCCATTGCCCAAAAAAAGGAAGCTTTGGCGCTGAGATTGATGTTATCCCCCCAAGAAGAGCTCGTGTACGAATTCTCCAATCCGGCGTTGCCCCTTAATGAGGTCGCAAACAAGCTATATGACTTCATCATTGCGAACTGGAGATCAAACGAGCAGTTCAACAATATGGTTAACGAGACTTTGGAGGCTATCAAATCTTCGGTGGTCAATGTGGATGCAGACAAGGTGTTGATCAACCTCTTGTTCCAGACGTACGCCTACATTGGATCCAGATCTATCTACTCCGTTGTGAGTATCTTAAACAGGGACATTGCCAAGTTGAAGTTTGCCAGCGGTGTTTCAGTCACAGAGGAGGACTACAAACAAAGTGGCACGGAGTTTCAGTTCCCGGACTTGCAATTGAGCGCAGAGCAATTGAGTAGTAGACAACAGTGGATCATCGAGTCGATCTTGAGAATCTGGATACAACAGCCCCAGGTTGCGTTTTTGATTTTGGAGTACCTCATTGAGTTTGGCATCTTGGATCCGCAATACCTTATCCGCAAGGCGCTTGACGCGGAAACACACCTTATCATCAACAATGTTTCGTGTATGGAGTCAATCAACCGTGTGTTGAGCACTTGCGCGATTGGAGACAGCTCCAAAGAGGTGATACTCTTGTTGTTCAACCTCATTGTGAACAACTTGAATGAGACGTTTGAGAAAATCGGCGGTGAAGAATCTGCGGAGGTGGAGATTGTCGCAGACTTCACTGACGATGATAGGGAAAACGCCGAGTTGATGGCCAAGATCGACTTGCAGTGGTTGTTCTACGAATATCGCGGGTTGCTCAAAACTTATTTGAGGAAATTCAATTTGCAACACTCGGACTACTCGGAGGAGGTGAAGCAGATATTCGAGAGCATCCGCAACGAGCCGGTAAAGCAGGATGTGTTGAGATGGATCAAAGAGTTAAACTACTAAACGGTGTATATATGTTTGCAACGTAATGTGCACCATGCCTGTGTTGCCTGTACCATTTAAATGCATTCTTATGGTGATGCACTCTTAGCTGAGTATGCATTCTTAGTTGAGTATGCATTCAGTAGTATCGTGCAGATCGTTCAACTAGTTCCCGATGCGTGGCTCATGATCTGCCGGCGCCGACGCAGCTAATCTGTACTTAAGTATGGGTGATATGTATTGATAATTGACAGCTACTTTACTCATTGTTCCTGCTCACTCAATAGTCTTAGTGATTCCATGTTATGATCAGTATTGATCGTTATTGATCTTGTGTAAGCATTGATTGGTTTACCAGGATCACTCAATGGCAAATATCTCGTCAGTATTGTTGCCGCACCCACTACCCAGCATTGCGTAATCTACGAGAATCTGCAGGAGCGGCCCCAGACAATATTTCTGTACTAGTCACTTTTCCAGCACCCATGTCTGATTCCAGCTTTGCGGTGGAGACCACCAATCTCTCATACGTTTTCGGCAACAAGCGCCGTGGTGTCGAGAACATCAACTTGCAAATTCCCTGGGGCACCACCAACCTTTTGGTGGGTCCCAACGGCGCGGGAAAATCCACCCTCTTGAAGATCTTGGCAGGCAAGACGTTGATCAAGGAAGGCAAGTTACGGCTTGGCGGGTTCGACCCGTTTGAATTCTCGCTGGAACGCCATTTGCAGCACAACTCCGACATCAACAACTACATTTCCTACTTGGGCACCGAGTGGGCCAACAACGAGGTGGTGAAGCGCGACATTCCGGTGAAACTTCTTATTTCGTCCATTGGAGGCGAAACGTACTCGGCCAGACGGGACGAGTTGATCCGCATCATGGACTTGGACCCGGACTGGTCGATGGCCTACATTTCCGACGGAGAGCGCAGAAGAGTGCAATTGGTGATGGGTCTACTTAAGCCGTGGAAGTTGTTGCTCTTGGACGAGGTGACGGTGGACTTGGACGTGATTGTGCGGCTGAGTCTCTTGGCGTTTTTGAAGCGCGAGTGCCGCGAGCGCAACAGCTGTGTCATCTACGCCACCCATATCTTTGATGGCTTGGGCAAAGACTGGTGCGACCGCGTGATCCACCTCAACGACGGCAAAAAGGCCGACGATGTGGCCATCGACAACATATCCTTCACCCAGGACCACGAGGAGGTGCAGATCTCGCGCGATTCCCGCGGCGTGGTATCGCGCATCAAGGTGGCGTTGGCGGAGTCGTTGCATCCGCTTGTGTTGCGCTGGCTCAAGGAGGATTTGACGGAAAGAGGCTCGCGAGACGACGAAAAGGCCAAGATGGCCCGCAAGGTGAACGAGTGGAACAACGCCCGCGACGGCCACTACTTCAGCGACAACCGCGTTTCCGACTACTTCAAGGCTACCCGCGGCCCTAACAACTAGGCCGTGAAGCAGACCGTGAGGCGCAAATGACATTGCGAGTGTGCCAGGGGCACTCTCTGCCGGTCTCAAGTGTTGTGTCCGCTGCGGACGTGGTTCAAAACACCCTTCTGCTTGAGTTGAACAGCCCACGATGGGTGAGATTATGTTGACAATGCATGTGCCAGGCCACACCCATAATTTGCCGTATTTGTTAACCGTAGTTATGGTTCGTATTCGTGATCACTGAATCGTATTTGTGATCATGAACTGAATGATATACATAATCATGGACTGAATTTATATCCATAATTATGAACTGGATGATATACATAATCATGGACTGAATTTATGTCCATAATCATGAACTGAATAACATACATAATTATGGACTGAGTTCATATTCGCGATCAGGGGCTGAATTCATATCCATAGTCATGAACCAAATTCGACATGATGATGAGCCAAATTCATATTTGTGATCGTGGACTAATTCATATGCACAGTCATGGAGCAAAGTCGTGGACATGAAAGCGAACCAAGTATTTGTGATCATAGACTATCTCATATTCATAGTCATGAACCAAATTCGTGGACATGAGAACATACCATTTTTGTGTTCGTGATCATGAACTATTTCATATCCATGATCATGAACCAAATTCTTAAGCGTTTCACGAACCGTATCCACAAAATAATGAACTTAACCCGAATGAACCGAATTCATATACCAATCATGAACGGAATTCGTTTGAGTAATTATGATCCAAACCGGTACACGATAAACCAAATTCAACGTAACCGTGACCCAAATCTGCTTACGTACCACATTCACTCACGCAATCTTACGCCTTTGAAAACACTCAGCCCTGTGCAGAAAATTCCCGCTCGAGTTCCAAGAACTTGGTCAAGTCTTCTTGTTTGGCCAAAAGCTGCTCCATGAGCCATATCTTATACCGCGCATCCACCAACTCCACCAGAGGCGTGGAGTCGAGAAACTTGGACGGGGAAAAACGGAAAGGTTCGGGTTTGGCGTACACCGTCCGCTTGTTTTGCGTCTCGTGCTTCAACGGTGTTGAGGGCGCTCTTTTGGACGATTTGGGTTCGGAAGGAGGCATGCCAGGCGGATGTTATGATTGGGGCCACACGTGAGCGTGTTGAGTCTCGGATGCACGGGTGTGTGCTGCCTCTGTAGCGTGCGAGTACGCACTGTAGCATTCTGTCTAGCGGAAGCGAGGCTGCCCGTCCGATCCCATTTGGCTTCGAGTCAAACTCAGCCATAGAGCATTTCGTACACTGATTCTCACAGCAATAGCGCTTTGTGGCATCACAACATTGGTGCCTTGCGACATTACAACATTAGTGTCTTCCCCCATCCACGACATCAGTGCCTCCCGACATCGATGCCGATGAGTGCCCGACATTGATGCCGATGAGTACCCCACATTGATGATCCCGCGACATTGATGCCCGACATTGTGGCCCCGGAAATGCCTAAAATTCACTCCCCTTGCCCATGGCTTGCAATGACCAGCTCTCAAAACGCAAACCGGGCCCGATCAGTAGAACCACCTGCAGACCCTTCGCCGGAGCCCGCACTACCTGCAGGCACACAGAGCCCTGTAAACGCATACCAGCTCTGGTGTTCCAGAACCACCTGAGCGGCGTGGAACAGGTGGAGAAACGCTGTTGCAGCAAATCCAGAGTCAGCGGCGTCCCCGTTTGGCGGAGAAAAATACCGGGTGAAGGCTGGTGCTCGTCCCCGCCATTCACTGGTTTACACACGTGAGTGCGTGGGGACACGTTGGGGAAAAAATTTGTCCCGAAAAGTTTTTCTTCTTCTCCACCTTACCCACAATGTCCAACACCGAGAGAACTTTTATTGCTATCAAGCCAGATGGTGTCCAAAGAGGATTGATCTCTTCCATCCTCTCTAGATTTGAGAACAGAGGCTACAAGTTGGTCGGCATCAAGTTGTGCCAACCAACCGAGGCTTTGTTGAGAAACCACTACGACGACTTGCAAGAGAAGCCATTCTTCCCATCTTTGTTGTCCTACATGTTGTCTGGTCCTGTTTTGGCCACTGTCTGGGAAGGTAAGGACGTTGTCAAGCAAGGTAGAGCCATCTTGGGTGCCACCAACCCATTGCAATCTGCTCCTGGTACCATCAGAGCCGACTTTGCCATTGACATGGGCAGAAACGTTTGCCACGGTTCCGACTCTGTTGAGTCTGCCAACAAGGAGATCGCCTTGTGGTTCAAGAAGGAGGAGTTGGTTGAGTACAAGCCAGCCATGTTCTCTTGGATCTACGAGTAAGCGTGCTTGCGTGTAAATATTCAATTGATGCGATTCATCAGTACGGTGTAGGGATAGAGTTTCGCTGGGGAACATTGGGCGGAATGTTGGCGTGAGCTAGCGGGCTAGCGGGCGTGGGGCTGTTAGGCGGTGCAAATTGTCAGTAGAGCACCGATGCGAGAGTCACGTAGACCCAGAAGGACTTTGGGGCGGGCAATCGCGAGTCTGTAGCGACTAGTCGATTGGCTCGAGGCCGGAAAGTACTTGTAGGTGTGGTACTGCACACCGAGCGAAACAACAACTACTCCATGGACCAGGATCTATATAACCCGGGCGAGAACGATGACAGCGTGATGGAGGATATGGAGAACTCCGACATGGAGATTGACAAAAGCCTCAATGGTGACGCAGAGCCGGAGGAAGACGAACAAGAAGGGGAAGGAGAAGAAGGGGATGGAGAAGATGAGGAGGGAGAGCAAGGGGAAGGAGAGGAAGGGGACGGAGAAGAAGGGGAAGGAGAAGACGAGGAAGACGAGGAAGACGAGCCGGACGAGGCGGAGGATGAGGACGAAGACACAAGGGCCCCGCGCCAGACCCAGTACCACAGCAAGCCAAACGCCGCAGCGGGCAGCGAGCCGGCGCAAGACCGTGACACCCACAGCTTGCGCGACAGGATCCTCGCCGGGATGCGGGGCGCCAAGGACTTTGACATTGTGCCGGTGGTGGCGATTCCGTACGCGCAGCCGAGCCACGCGCTTGCGATCTCCGAAGGGCCCAAGTGGCTCTTGACCGGCGGCGAGGACGGGTTCATCCGCAAGTACGACTTCACCGCGTCGATCGAGGGCAAGGCGCCGCTCACGGTGGCCCAGAAGCACAACTTGATCGACAGCATCACCAAGGCGGGGGTGATTGGGTCGTACTGGGAGAACGAGCAGCCGCTCACCAAGACGCAGATTCTCAACGCGAACGCCAAGCTCAAGGAGTCGGACTTTGGCTCGGGCGCTGCGGTGTACGAGCCCCGGGTCAACCCGGTGTACTCGTTGGACGTGGAGCGCAACGGCTACTGGTGCTTGTCCGGGTTGCACTCGGGCGGCATTTCCTTGTACACCATGATCTACAACGAGGGCGCGTTGCACCACTACTTCCACCACGGCGCGCGGCTGCTGCCGCCATCCCTCGCCTCGGGCCACCTGGACGCGGTGTCCGTGCTTCGGCTCAACTCCGACCAGACCCGCTTCTTGTCCGGGCTGTGGGACAAGACCGTGCGCGAGTGGGACTTGAATAGCGGCAAGGCGGTCAGCTTGTTCAAGGGCAGCACCGGCCAGATCTCCAGCATCCAGTTCCGCCCTCACGGCGCCGCAGACATCTCGTTCAAGCCGGACCCCGAGTCCGCCGAAGCCGCGAGCGACGTCGACTCGCTTTTCGGCGACAGCGAGGACGACCTCAGCCACGACAACCCCGACGAGCCGCCCAAGGCCCGGAAGGCCGCGGCCCACAACGTCTCGAGAAACAGCTCGATCTTCATGTCCTCCAGCATCGACGGAACCGCCAACATCTGGGACGCGCGCGTGTCGGGCTCCAGCGCCGTGCTCAAGCTCGGTGTGCCCGAGGGCTGTCCGCCGTGGTGCATGTCTGCGATGTGGTCCAACGACGGCGACAAGTTGTACATGGGGCGGAGAAACAGCACCGTGGAGGAAATCAGCATCCGGAAGCCCCATGTGCGGGGCAGCGGCCTGACCATGGTCCCCAACATCCTGAAACGACTCCACTTCCCCAAGATCTCCGGCCCCGTCACGTCCTTGCTGACCATGCCCAACGACAACTTTCTTCTCTGCGGCTCCAACGACAACATCAGGTTGTACAACCTCGGCTTGTACGACGACTTCCACCTGGAGTCGTCCACGAAGAAACGGGCCACGCCGTTCTTGGTCATCCCGGGCCACCACGGCGGTGCCTTGAGCAATATGGTGGTGGACGAAACCGGCCGCTTTATGATCAGCACGAGTGGCAACAGAGGCTGGGGGCATTCCACCTACGCGGACGTGGTGTTGGTGTACTCCATCGACCACGACTAGGCTACAGTTTTATCTACACCCTCCACGCCTGGCCATGGGGACTGCTCATCGATTATAATAGACACACGAAGCACACGGACACAAAAGTGTGGATCTGGATGAACGGCACGAGACCCGCGCCTGCCAATTGTCAGCTCCCGAACCCTAGGTTCCGGAGCGTTCCTAAACCCACTTGGGTGAAATCCAACCCGGGGCGGCCCATGTCTAGGAAAGCATATAAACTGCCCACGACCTGCGAAACCCCATATCCGATGTCTCTCCGAAATACAGCCAAATTGCTCGTGAAGGCGCCAACATGGCCGGTGAAAAGGTGGAAGGTTCTTGCGTTGGGCCATTGCAGGTGCTTGAGCAAGAAATGCATGAAAAAGCCGACTAAACCGACCGTCAAACTGATCTTGTACAAATCGTTTAAAACACCCTCCTTCTTCTCTCCGGGTCCCAGAGAACCATCCGTGCGGTGTGGAAGAAGCAGCTTGAACATCGATGATGTTTGTATTATATCGCGCTTGATGATTTGTGATGCGCCCGAGATACTGGAGATCGAAGAGGATAGCAGGTATGCAGAAGACATTTCCTCATCGAGAGATGCCTGAGAGGTTGCAAGAGAGTCTTGCTCAAGTGCGTTGCCCATTAAAGTCGACTTATTGATTGTTTCTCGCTGCTGCTCCTGCTCCTGGGTTTGAAGAAGAGACTCAAGCAGTTCATTTGCAGTGCCAACACAAGAATTTGCGTCAAGAGACTCAACCTGTAGAATCGACGAGGTGCAGAGGACCGAGTGCTTGTTGAATTCGCCAAACCACACGTTGAATGTCTTATCTGAATCTGCGAGCGTGGTCAACAGACGAGAGGATATTAGGCGCAGGGAAAGGAGTAGAATATCACTTAGATCGGAGTCGGTGATCCTAGAAAACAAGTTGGTGGGAGACAACACCGTATGCACGAGATCCGGATCTAGAGTTGCAAGATCGTCCTGATTGGAAATAAATAGTTCTTGGAAAATTGATTCTTTGAAGTGGAGCATTATCGCTGCGTAGATGTAGACAGAAGCCGCCACAGACCGGTAGCTGAGGATAAAGTCCCACAACATCAAGAGGTGGGAGACGTTGCCGATATCATGACTGAACATGGTGATGACGGACAGAAGTGCCTGAATAAACTCATAGTCGAAGTAGGTGCCGTTGGACACAATGAAGGAGTTGCTAGTGTGACGAACAAGCTCGAATAGAAGCAGGTCCTCGGACTTGACGATACAGGGGATGAGTTTCAAGTGGTTCACCGAAAGGCCAATATCGGTAATCATAAAGTCTCGCAAGTGATCCACGGTGAGCCTCTCCAAGATCGTAGCCGCGATGTCATCCCCGCTCGGCATGTCATTGCAGACCACGAGAACCACACTGGCGATGTCGTGGTATCCTTGGTAGTAGTTGAGACATGGGTGTTTGCGCAAAACGCGGACAATGAGCGAGAAGAGCCGTTCTCGCATGGCCTCCACGTCGTTTTTGGAGAGAATCGCAGTGAAAGAGGAGCCGACAGAGTGGCTGAAGGAAGTGAAGTGCAGCATGACTGTGAACAGACGGTTGATGTCGAGCAATATCTGGTTTTCGTCTTTATGAGGGAGCAAGTGGTTTGCGGTGGGGAAGTCTGTTGACGCAAGAACGCGGTCGGCCTGCGGGCTCTGTGGGAGACCCAAGAGCATTTGCCATGCGCAGACTCTCAAGTCGGAGGTGACCAAGCCCTCTGGGGTCCGAGCTAGCAGAGACACGCGGGAGATATCCCCGGCTTCAAGTGCGTCCAGGACCAATTTGGCCTTGTGGGCGCGAGTGCGCTCGAGAGAGTCTTCGGGGGAGGCCACTTCGAGCTCCACCCACTCGTTTTCCAGCTGGGCCGAGGACTGTGCTTGCCTGGCCGAGGATTGTGCTTCCATGGGTGTGGAAGAGTTGTAGTAAAGGTGTGGGAGAGTTGTAGTAAAGGGGTGGAGGTGGAGTCGTGAAGGTGTGGAGGTGGAGGTGTGGAGTTGTTAGTGGAGGGTTGGTCTGCAAAGCGGAGTGGTTTGTCTGGATTGAAGTAGGTTGGTAGTGGTAGAGGTTCGGGAGTGCAGCCGGATGCAACAGTGATCAGCCTTAACGAAGGATAACGCACCGGGAAGATAGTGCGACAGACGGCATGGAAGCCTGGGATAGAAAAGCCATACAGCAGAGTGAGAACCGGTAGCAACAAGCCACGCACTTCCGGTGCAACATCCCGCCGGCCTCCCAGGCCCCATATCAAGCCCATAATCAGGCCCACGGGTCCCACGGCAGTCCCACGGGTCCCACGGCAGTCCCGTAACCCTTCCGCAGGCCGCCCCTGCAGTACGTTTGTCTTACATGCCGCGGCCCCACTACCAGATATCATCTTCCGCCATTTCCCCAACGGTGCATTCGCCATGACCCACCTCGGCCCCGACGCAATCACGCTCCGCATCGACAACACCGCCACCAGCTTCCACTACATCTGGTTGCGCGACAACTGCCACTGCACCCAGTGCTACTTTGACACCACCAAGCAGCGGCTCCTCAACTCCGCCACTATCGACATGGACATCCGGCCCACGGAGTGCACGTGGGACGGCGCCGGCTTGCAGGTGGTGTGGAGCCAGCACCGCCACCGCTCCACGTACAGCGCGGCGTGGTTGCGCTTGCACGCCTACAACCCGCCTCTCGTGCCGCGCGACCTCAAGGTGGCCGGCGAGAAGCAGCAGTTGGCGCGGCAGTACTGGAAGACCGCAGACATGGCGGGCCGCATGCCCACGGTGGACTTCCGCGCCGTCATGGCGTCCAGCGACGAGAGCGACGGCGAGCGCGCCATCCGCGACTGGTGCGAAAAGATCTGGAAGCACGGCTTTGCGCTCGTGGACAACGTGCCGGTCACGCCCGAGGCCACCGAGCGGCTCTGCGAGAAGCTCATGTTCATCCGGCCCACGCACTACGGCGGCTTCTGGGACTTCACCTCCGACTTGGGCAAGAAGGACACCGCCTACACCAACTTCGACATCTCCGCGCACACCGACGGCACCTACTGGTCCGACACGCCGGGGTTGCAGTTGTTCCACCTCTTGGCCCACGAGGGCACGGGCGGCGTCACCTCGCTCGTGGACGCGTTCCAGTGCGCGGAGCAGTTGCGCGCCGCGGACCCGGCCAGCTTCGACCTTCTCTGCCGCGTTCCGGTGCCGGCCCACTCCGCCGGCGAGGACAAGGTGTGCATCCAGCCGGACATCCCCCAGCCCGTGTTCAAGCTCGACTTGCAGGGCAACTTGCTCCAGGTGCGCTGGAACCAGAGCGACCGCTCGTGCATGGACTCGTGGGCCGACCCGGCCGACGTGCCGCGCTTCTACACCGCGTTGCGCGCCTGGTACCGCATCATCAGCTCGCCGGAAAACGAGTTGTTCTACCAGTTGAAGCCCGGCCAGTGCTTGATCTTCGACAACTGGCGCTGTTTCCACTCGAGAACCGAGTTCACCGGCAAGAGGAGACTCTGCGGCGCCTACATCAACCGCGACGACTTTGTTTCGCGCTTGAGGTTGTTGACCTTGGGGCGCCAGGCCGTGTTGGACCTGATCTAGGCTGCACCGCTCCTGTTGGTGCGGTCAGCCTCATGCAGCCGGCCCGGTGGCTTCTCTGTGTACCGACGGGTATGCGTTGAACCGGTCTGTTTCGTAGTTTATATACGTCGATGTCTGCGCGGCAGTTGTACTCCGTGGGGACAGTGTTCTTTCGGTTCCAGATTAAAAGACTTTGTTCAAGTACGATGCCCTGACGTAGACGGTGCACCGCCAGACCCACCAACCATGCTGCCCCAACACCTACCACCCTCGGGCTTCCCGGTCACCTACGCAGTCTTACATTTACGACGTCACCATATAAGTAATGTCACGCTTTTATTTGGCCTAATCAGTGGAAGATAGGAATCTCGTCCCAGTCCCATGGGTCGTTGAAGCGCAAGTCCACGTCCAACTTGGCAATGGTCTCCAAATCAGAGTGGGAAAGCTCGAAATCGTTGACAGACAAGTTCTGCACCAAGCGCTCGGTCTTGTTGGACTTAGGAATCACAATGATGCCTCTTTGAGTAGACCATCTCAACAAAACCTGGGCTGGGGTCTTGTCGTGCTTCTTGGCAATGGACACAATGTCGGAGTGTTCAAACAACGCAGAGCATTGGCCAACCTTGGGGTGGTCCAACTCCACGAACGACTGAGGACCGAAGGAGGAGTAAGCGGTGACGGCAATGCCCTGCTTCTTGACCCACTCCACAAGTTTGGGTTGTTGCAAGTAAGGGTGGTGCTCGATTTGCAAAACCGCAGGCTTGATGGTGGCGCCTCTGAGCAAGTCGAGGATCAAGCTGCCGTTGCAGTTGGAAATACCAATGGACTTGATTTTACCCTTTTGCACCAACTTTTCCAAGGCTCTCCAAGTGTCGAGAAGTGGGACGTCCTCGTAGTGGAACTTGTCGCCGTCGCCGCAGTAGAATCCTGGAGGGTACTTCTCCTCGAAAGGAACAAACTTGAACGCAATTGGGAAGTGGATCAAGAACAAGTCGAGGTACTCGAGGTTCAAGTCGCTCAAGGTCTTGTCCAACGCCTTCTCCACGTTGTCTGGGTGGTGGTAGCTGTTCCAGAGCTTGGAAACAACAAACAACTCGTCACGTGAGGCCAATCCGTCGGCAATGGCGCGGTTGATACCTTCGCCAACCTCCGTCTCGTTGCCGTAGTCCTCGGCACCGTCAAACAATCTGTAGCCCACCTTGACCGCGTTGTAGATTTGGTCGGCACAGGTGGCCTTGTCGACTTTCCAGCAGCCGAAGCCCACCTGAGGCATTTCGTAACCCGAGTTCAATTTGATGGTCGCCATTGTTGTATTTTTTGCTGTCGTTTGACTCGGGGAGAAGCGGGCCTTATATACTCAGGTGTGGAGGTGAGGACCCCGGTCCGTATGCAGGACGCAAATTAGGGGTGCCGCAGGCGCAACTGTCGAGGGCAACCCTGCTAAGTTGCATCATACGATAGGTTTGGAGTTTGCTAGTCTCGAGTGACTGTGCGAATCGGGATATTTCGACTGAGGCGGTGTTGGCCTTGCCGCTTGGTGGTGGCGGTCGGTGTGGGTTTTATGCTCTACGTTACCCGAAGGAGCGTTCCCAATACGGCAATGCTGAGCAGTGGGGCGCAACGGCGGAGAATAACTGCACTCCTGTCCCACAATAGTCCACTCTGCAGCACGCAATAGCGTCCTTCCCTTCCGCAAACATCACATTCGGGCCGAGACTATGTAACGCAAAAATAGCAGTTTTGGTCTCGGCACATGTCTCCGTAAGGCTGCCGTGTAAAAGTTTAGACTATCCACCTGAATTCACGCTATGCATACTACATGAAACTAGATGGGTTGCAGCGTTGCTGTGTTACATGGCTGGGGGCCGATCGAGTTGAGAGGCACGGGTTTAAAGGAACGGTGGTACGGGTCTCAGATACCCCAGCTTCTTCCCGTTTCAGCACTAATGTAAACAGCACTCGCGGCCCGATAAACATGCCTGAGTTCAAAAAACATACGCTCTCCGACCGTCATCATGTCGATTCCGTTGATCTTGAAAGTTCGCCCAGGCGAAAATTCCCACTTCGACTGCCCCACTCCCACAGTGGTATCGTTCCAAGAAAAACACTACAAGTTCTCTGCTATATACCATGATTCCATTCCAGATGCTTCGATAGACAAGCTTACGTCCTCAATTTCTGCATTGGTGTTGATCGGGCCCACAGGAAGTGGTAAAACCACTACGTTGAACGAAATTCTTCGGCGTAAGATTCAAACGCTGGAAGAGTACTGCTTCACCGTTTGTGAGGTGAAGGAAAACAGACAGCTAACGGATTTACTTGATAAAGGAGCTAGCAAGAAGTACCTCGCTTCTGTTCCTTTGGAAAAACAACTCAAGAAGCACAAACTTACATCCGAGGCTATCCTGAAAGTGCTTGCGATCAGAGAGACTAAATCCACCGAGTCAAACGCAAACTCCAGCAGATCTTGTCTCATTGTGAACTTGCACACTAAGTCTCACACCACGACTATAGTGGACATGATGGGAAACGAGAAATTTTCTCAAACAGGCTCAACCTCAAACGTGTTTGCCAACACCAATGTATCTGCTATCACCCAAGTGCTCTTGTCCAAGACGACCAAGACCAGATCTTCTAATTTGGTGACGAACTTGATTTTCAATCGCTCCAACATGACGAAAGTCAAGTTTGTTTTACATTTGCACCAAAATGGAGATCCAGATTTAATCAAATCGTCTTTGTACAATATTGTTGACGTGCTCAAAAACTTCCGAATTCCAGCACCAACATCTTTGTCAGATGAATCGGTAAAGCCGCGGACCGTTCCCAATTATGCAAGACCAACAGCAGCCTCGGGAACACCGAAGAGAAAGATACCTTCCAAGGTGCTTAAAGTTGTTCTGGCGAGAGAGACTCCTTCCCAACCTAGAGTTGTGAAAGCTGGCTTCGGAACAAAAGCATTCTCAACTCCATTGCGCCTCAATAATAAAGGGGGCCAACACATTCGTGCTGCTCAAAGCAAAGTTGTCAACAAACTTACACAGTCCTTGTACGAAGAGCAAGTACGGCGTTTAAAGGAGGACAACGAGGCTCTTGAAGC
Source organism: Clavispora carvajalis (assembly GCA_030581635.1). Lineage (NCBI taxonomy): Eukaryota > Fungi > Ascomycota > Pichiomycetes > Serinales > Metschnikowiaceae > Clavispora > Clavispora carvajalis. The sequence continues at coordinate 390,912 of JAKTTV010000006.1, read as the reverse complement.
AGCAGCGAAAAAGCACAAAGAGGATGCAGATAGTTTTCACCAGAAAATTATCACTAAATTCTCAGAGTTTAAGCAAGACCTGCTACTGATTAGAGCTGAGAGCGTATTTCCATTAAAGCAACAGTTGCTTCTGATCAAGAAGAGTCTCGATCAGATGGAATCAGACGACTCTTCTTTGAGACGAGAGCTTGAGGCAAAAAAGGCGTCTTTGGAGTCTGCTCAATCTTTGGTCAATGAAAAAGAAAAGCAGATCTCAGACACACAGTTGCAACTTTCAAGAGCGAAGGAAGATTCTTCCGAAATGCAAAAGCAGTATTCAATTGAACTAGAAACTCTCACGAGTCAATTGAAAAGTCAGAAAAGTCTTTGTTCAGACCTTCAGAGGGATTTTAACGCGAAAGCAGAAGAGTTGCAGGTCCTTAACAATCTGTTTGCACAGACAACGAATTTGCTCGCGGAATGTCGAGAACTGGTGGAGGAGAAATCGCAAATATTGAAAGTGTTAGAGAGCGATTTACAGCATAAGGAGAAGATGCTAGCCGATTTCAGCGAGTCTGAACTCGCGAAGGAAAGATTGATAGAAAGCATGAAGGTGGAAGAGGCAACTTTGCAACAGGAGAAACAAACATTGGCCGAAAAATTGGCAGCAGCCGAAAAGGAACTTTGTGTCAGCAGAGGATTGATTAGCAAAAGCAAACAAGAAATTGAACTTGAAACCAACAAAGCCCAGAGTGCCGCGGGTCTATTGTCAGATGCCAGAAAAGTGGAACTCGGACTCAAAGAGAAAGTCGGCCAGCTCTTGCAAACACTTGAGACCATGAAAAAGGACAAGGAAGATTTCGCCAGAAAACATAGTGACGTTGTGTCTTACAATAAGTACATTGTGGAGAAATACACTGGTGTTTTGCAAGAAAACGAGACAATGAAGCAGGAGCTCGACACAGTAAGAAGTCTTGCAACGCAGACTCTGAAAGCTATGGAGGAGCTTGAGGCTAAGTTGGCAAAGAAAACTGAGGAGGAGCAACTCAAAGATGGGACTAATCCCGAGACTACTGAAGCCGATTACCAGCGAAAAATAGAGAAAATGGAGTCTCAGCACAGAACAGAGATGGCGAGGCTCCAAAGGGACAACGAAGATCTCAAGCAAAGGTTGGAGAACGCGCAAGCACCTGTGAAATTCAGTCCTGGTCAAATCTTTGACGATTCTATGCGCAAAGACATTTTGAAGCTGATCAAGAAGAACATCAAGAGCAATTCCCCTACGAAGGCCAACGTTTTGAAGGAGTCCAACACGATATCAGGCGATAAGAAGAAACTTAAAAGGAGAGCCTCAAGCTACAACGCACCGACAAAGAGCCCCAAGTTGCAGACAAGGGCCTAAACCCTTCAATTCCTCAAGTTATTAATATAGAGTATATCTTCAATTCTACCGTGCGAACCTTTGTAAAGAAGCCTTCTGGTGCGAACGAGCACTTGTGTCCAAGAGTCACGTAACGGATACGCCAATTGCATGGCAGGAGGTCCTGTTGCAATCACCTATTTGGGGAAAGCGGTTGCACGACCAATACGACTCGAATCGGAATACGCGTGTGCTCTGCATTCGCTATGTAACTAAACGGTACGTCTATCGCTGAAGTAGCGCACCACAGGTCCCATTCCCGTGACGTCAACGGTCTTCTCAAACCAGCTCAACATCAACGCACCCTGCTTTGCTCCATAGGATGTGGTCATGATCTTGTAAATGTACTTCACCAACGTGTCCTGCTCGTCGGAAGTCAACTGGCTCACAAACTTGGAAAAGTCGCCGATGCTGTGATTGTTTTTGATGGACGCAAGAACCTCGAACACGGTTTCCGCGTGCAAGTTTTTGGTGGCCTCATCGGCCACGTAGGGTGGGGTGTCCAAAGCTGCCTGCAACGCAGCCAAGAATTGACCTTTGGACAAGGTTTGTCTAATGTGCTGTGCAAGCGCAGTGACCTCTTCGAGGGATACTGGAGGCAAATCCGGCACCAAGTCCTGTTTGGACAAGTGGTTTTCTGGCTCCAATGCGTCGATGTCAATTCTTCTCCAGTCCTCCATTGTTGTTGGTGGAGGTGTATAGGAGACGACGCTTATGAGGGTGCGTCGTGCCAGGCACATATCTGTGGGGAAGGGTAGCACGTCCCACCCCACGGGCCTGGCGCCCTCTACACTGGTTAAATGTACTGGATCCTTCTCTTGTATTGCCTTACACTCATTTTCTTGCCTTTTTCCTGTCAACCACCTCGTCCTCGAGCTGGTCGTCAAGGTCTCCCACGTACCCGTCGATAAATGCCAACAACTCGTCCTTCAACTTGACAGAGTCCACAACAAACACAACGAGCCCATCACTGCCAACCTCGTACTTGATGTGGCCCTCGTTGGGGTACGAAATCTTCTCGTCCAATGCATCGAAAAACTGGTCCACCTCGTCGAATGTCTGGATAGCGTCAAGCATTCTTTCTTCCATCTCTCCGTCTGGCACATCAGGGGAGTTGAGCACCACCACGGCTCTTAAAGGGTTGTCTAACCCTTCGTGGCCTTCGGGTCTTGGGGGAATATCGATTTCCTCTGACATTGACGGAAAACAAAAGTGGTGCCTGCACACATCGAGAAGAGCTTCTGGCGATAGAGGTGCGACTTCTGTTAGTGAGCAGTACGGCCAACGGTGATCCAAATACTCCAGAGCATAACTTTCTCGCACGAGGCAAAATGTAGGGTGAGGAACCGTATCGGCCTGCCTGCAATGCGCAAGCGTAGATTATGGGATACGGCTGCGAAGAAGATCTCGAATGTAGCACCTAGAGCCTCCAATACTTGAACCGCAAAACTTGAACCGCAAAACTTGAACCGCAACACTTGAACCGCAACACTTGAACCGCAACACTTGAACTGGGCACAGAAGCCACTTGGAGTTGAACTCAGTCACATGTAGGATCGGGGGTCGCCCGAAGGAGACGAAAGCGATCCAAGTCGGAGCAACCTGCAAGTGAAGTCAGACAAACATCAAGATATTTCACAAGACGTGCCGCGGCGTCAGACACACGGTTCTCATGACACTAGTAAAGCCTAGGCAAAGCTACTCGAAATACAGATACGGATTCGCACCACCGAGGCAGCGAACTCGGTCAGAAGCAATACAATATATTAGATGGACGTATACCCGGCGCCGGCAGAAAGCCAGTCTGCACGGCCAAGGGGAAAGCGAGTGGATGGGACCCCGTCCCGTAGCCGCCAGCTACAAAATCGAGCACTTTTTGGCTCTCCGCACCTTGCGAGAGCCGGCCGCGCCGGATCCCGCGCCCAGAGCCTTGAGCGGCGCCGCACGGGGCGCCACCGCCTCCTCGGCCGCCTCGGGTGGGTTCAACACCGCCTTGACGGCGTAAGTGAAGAGCTCCTGGATCCCCTGCTGCGTGGCCGCAGAACACTCCACGTAGTCCACCGCACCCAACTCGCGGGCCAATTTCTTGCCCTGCTGGAGCGAGACCGGCGCCAGGCCCTTGGCCTGCAAGTCGTCCAACACGTGCATGTCGTCACGCAAGTCGGCCTTGGTGCCCACGAGCAAAAACAAAATGTCTTTGGCCGAATGGTGCAAGATCTCCGGAACCCACTTGGTTTTGGCGTTGTGGAAGGAGTCCGGGTTGACCACCGAGAAACAGCACAAGAAGATTTCTGTCTGGGGGTACGACAACGGGCGGAGCCGGTCGTACTCCGCCTGGCCGGCCGTATCCCAGAGCCCAAGCTTGATGGGTTCTCCGTCCACCATAACGGACGCGGAGTAGTTGTCGAACACCGTGGGGATGTAGTCGTTTGGGAAGGTGTTGGTGGTGTAGGAGATCAAGAGGCATGTTTTGCCCACGCCGCCGTCGCCGACCACTACCGCTTTGATGCTTCTCATGGGGATTGTGGTGGAAAAAAAATGCGCGGTGCAAAAAGTGCCGAGATTGGTAGGTGCAGTTATGGCTGGTTGACGGTACTTGCGGCTGACGGGCCGCTGCTTGCGCGGGCGTGACTGTAGCTGACACGCTGTGCTTATCGGGGTGGTATCGGGGAGTACTACTGGAGCGCCGGGGCCGGCGGCGGACGGGGCAAACTGGAGCGGAATCGGCCGAGTATTCTAATCTTGGGTTATGCGCATAGACGGACAGGCCTTTTGTCCGAGTGCTGGTTGCAGATATGTGAATCGAGATTGTGCCAGAAGGACTGGGCCGACGATCTAATAACCTATATCTGTCCGAGAGCTGATATCTAAGGTCTGTGTTCGCAAGATATACCAGAATGATGGTTTATCTTATCACCCAGCCGAATGATGGTGCGACACAGAAAGTATCACCAAGCCGAATTAGAACGACAAAAGATATCACCAAGCCGAATGACGGTACGACACAAGAAAATGGTGGGACACAAGAATGGATCACAGCATAATGTTGTGGACTGCCGTCGGCGTGGTTAGCAAGCTTACAACCAGAAGCTTTCCAAGAGTTTTGGATAATTCTCTTCTTCGTTTTTAGATGAGCAAATTCCCGATGAAGCCGTAGGGCCAAAATCGGTCGGACTCTAGTTTACCAGCGCCCCGTCGGGGTCTAGCATATTACGTGACAGCACACAGAGCTTGAGGCTAGCGAGGCGCGTCATGGTGTTTTGCAGTTTTGTAATGTTACGGCGAGATTGCGCCAATTCGCAAACTGACCGATTATTTCCACAGGTTGGCAACTAAGAAGTCTCAGAATCGAAATCTCAAACCTCACAAGGGGTCCACAATCCTCAGGATATCCGTAGCAGAGACAATTACTGACGGCGAAAACATGTGCTCCGTATATAGACTTGCCTCTTCTGAAATCCGCAACCTGAAACAATGGGAAAACCTTGCGCTACTTATTTTCTTGGGTCTCTAGACTGCCTCATTGAAAGTTTGTCACAATAGCTAATAACCTCTTGTTCTGTTCTTGCGCCGAGCTCCTTCGATCAACCTAAACACATCGAACTGTCGTAGGGGCGGCTCAGCTTGGGTCAACCCAAAGTTTGTAGCTGGCGTATCCTCTACTTCAGGCATGACCCATTTCATCTATAACGGTCCAAAGCTGCTTGTGTTTGGTGAGATCTGCTGACATGTATGCCCCTAACTAACTAAATAAAAACTCCGGTACATCACCAAAGGTTCCCGTGTGACACGGTGACAGTCATCTTGACCATATCAGGCAACAGAAGGCGAGGGGCGAACGCAATCAGATCCTAAATGTCTCGGCCAAATACGACATTTCTTGCGCTTCATCCAGCCCGCGGTTCTGCCCGGCTCTGGGCCACCGGGAATGGTGCCCTGTTTTTGCCGCCTGGAGGCCCTGCACCCCAAGAGCGTACCTGCACATAACCGTAAATCCGTCTGCACACAGTCCGATAGTCCACACCCGTACCCATGCCCGCCACATATCGCGATACCGTCGATATATTTCTCCATCATGGCTTACGAAGACCTTGTTCCAGTGGGCTCTGCCCTCATCATCTTTGCAACCTCTTTTGCGCTCGGATCCATATACTCCAATTTGCCATACGACTACTTCACCTTGTGGTCGTTCAAAGCGGACGGAGTGGAGAGATCTGTGGCCCACTATGCTGCTTGGGCCAATACGCCTATGAGAGTGCACCACCTCTTGCACGTGGTGATTGCCCTTGGCTTGGTCGGCAGCTTTATCAAGTTGTTCAAGCCACACCCCGATGCCAAGCTCTTTGAGTATGGGTCTTTGGGCTTGATGATGTTGGCGGTGATGATTTACTTGACCAATTTGCGTATTGGTGTGAACAGCGCGTCGACCGGCCAATGGGGCGAGGTGGATGCCACCACGGGTATCAATGTCGTGGCTGCTTCGCAATTCATGATGGTGGTTGCGTTGGTTGGTGTTTTGGTGTTGCAGGGCGGGTTGTACTACGCCACCTGGTACGAGCAGAAGATCCAGGCGGAATTCTTGGCGAAAAATCCCGACGAGGCGCCCGTGGAGGTCCAGGAAGAGTCGGAGGTGGCGGAGGCCTCCGGCGCGCGGACCAGGTCCAAGACCAAGGTGACCAAGACCAAGACCAAGGCAACCAAGAAAGCGTGAGTGTTTACAATAAACGGTCAGAGATTCGAGGGATGTAGTTCAGGGAAGGCGGAGACGAGGATTGTGAGTAGATGTAGAGATAGGAAGAAGCGTGAAGGTGTATGTGAAGATAAAAATGTGGAGATAGAATGTCGAGCTTGGGCGTGGAGTTATAGCGTGGAGCTTGGGCGTGGAGTTATATCGTGGAGGTTGGATGTGGAGTTATAACGTGAAGGTTGGGCGTGGAGTTATAACGTGGAGGTTAGGTGTGGAGTTTATAATGTGGAGTTTGGGTGTGTCATGATGTGAAGCTCGGAAGTGAAGATGTGAAATGCAAAACGTATGTTAGTGCCGATGGTTGTTTACCTTGAACTAGTAAGCCATAAAGAATACGCCCGTGGGCGCGAGAAAGGCCACTCAATCTCTTTACTAAAAGTGGGAGAATAGCGCACTTCAAACAGTGAGAATATACCACATAGTCGGGGAGTCAAAATATTACGAAAATTTCACTTTTCACCCTGAACCCGCTTCGAAGTATCGAGAACATTGACCATGTTGAGTTATTGAGGTATTACAAAAGCATTATAGTGTCGAGCTTTAGCAAACAACTAATAAAACTTGTTTGCAAATGAAAGTGTCAAGGTATGTTTGCAAATGAAAGTGTCAAGGTATGTTTGCAAATGAAAGTGTCCAGATATTAGCATGTCGAAGCATCAGACGATTGCGCCAAAAAGTCAGCCAGAATAAATTCCTGACTCATGCAGCCGTGAAGCATTGAAGCATTGAGGTCTTGGAGCGTGTATGCCTACAGTTAGAGCGGACCATTATTTCCCAATACTTAGCAGTTTGCAATTGAAAACACTCTATACTGAAGATTGGCGATGCTGAAAATGCTAAAGTCTTTTGCGCAAGCCTACAAATTCCAAGCGTCACTGCCCGAACAGAGGTGGATCACCCGAATTCCAAGATGTTTTTCGCACCCACTTGTATCGCACCACCAACCACTTGGTTGCACTACTCTCACACCACCCTCACGACATTGTCGCACCTCTCTATCGCACCCACTTCCCAAATCATCCATCGTTCGAATAGACAAAAACACCGCATGCCGACAGACTCCACTGCTCTTGCTTGAAAGCGTCAACCAGTGCGGAGTGTGTATAACCGCGCCTGCACCAACCAATTAGAGAAATGGCAAAAAAAACTTACTCCACTAAACCACATCATGGGTGTTGCCGACAAAGTCTGGGGCGAGTACCCTGTCTACTACAAGCAGCCAATCAGAGTATGTGCGCCGAACAAAATTGTCCAAAGCAAGTACTAACAAAGCAGTGGTTCCGTTACCATGCCCACACCAAGCCTCACTTTGTGTTTTCCGTCGTGATGGGATTGGCCGCTCCGGTCTTTTTGCTTGCTACTCCTTTGAGAGAGAAGTATATCTACGCTAGCCACACCCCAGTTCCTCACGTTTACCCTTTGCCAACTAGAGCCAGAGACGCATCTTTGGCGGGTTACGACGACGAGTAACAATGCACTATTTATAAATACAAGTTTTGACGACATGGTGTAGAAGCCTGATCTGCAGAAGAATTGGTGCAAGTGACAGAAGTCCAGGTGGTGAATAGTCGCTCGACGACGCTATGTCGTGATGTCTGAGCCGACTGAGGCAGTGACTTGGTTAGCCGAGAAAGGGGTTCGTGCGCAGGACACCTCTTTGCCGCTTACGTGGTCTCAATTTGCGCTTCGAAGTCGCGGTTTTACGTCGAGAAGTTTTATAGTCGAGTGATTCTACAGTCCAGTAGTTCTGCGTGTCTGGCTCTACAGACATGATTGTCAAAAAGTCGCAGAGCCGCGAAGTCGCAGTGAAGTAGCAGTGTCGCGAAGTCGCGGTCGCAGTGGAGTACCAGTGAAGTCGCAGTCGCACCCGTAAGTCTCTCACAGTAAAGTCTCCCGGCCGCGGTAATGACCAACTACGGAAGCCTCGAATGTCGCTGTTGGGAAGCCACCGGTCTCGAGTAACCCAGCGGTGTACCCGTCCTTAGCACGTGAGTCTCGATGTAGGTCGTGCGCGCGCCTCCTAGTCAAAAAAAAATCTCCACGACTTTCACCAGCTTCAATGTTCAGAACAGCTATCTGGGGCAGCGCCCGGGCGCTTGGCGTCAGACCGTTTGCGCTCCCACAGCAGTACACCCGACTTTTTTCCGGCTCCCCCCACCGGGCTGCGTCGTTATTCGGCGACGTCACCCAGGGAGCGGCAGTCGACGCGGAAGCAACGCCCGTCGCCGAAACAGGCGAGATTTTCCCCGAATCCGACACCAAGTTGCAGCAGCACTATGCCGAGGAGACAATGCGCACGCAAGAAGTTGCATCCAAGTACGTCAGCCCACTCAAAAGGCGTCTTTTCGACTTGAATGTTGCCCAGCACGGTTTTTTCAAAAACCACCATGTGGTGGTGGATCGCGACAATGGCAAGCAGTACAAGGTGAGTTTGACTCAAGAGGAGATTGATGTGTTGGAGCCTACAATCTACTTGCAGTCGTACCGTCTCAAGTCGTCCACCAAGAAGGCCACGCTCGTCAACCGTTTTGTGCGTGGCTACAATGTGAAGAACGCAATCAACCAGTTGCACTTCAACCCGAAAAAAATGGCCACGGAGTTGGAAAAGTTGTTGAAGCGCGGGTTGGACCAGGCTCGGGCAAACGGCATCGATGAAGACGGACTCTATATCCAGGCATTGTGGACCGGTTCCGATGGAGGCTACGTCAAGCGTGCCGACGTCAAGGGAAGAGGCCGGACGGGTATCCTCGAGCATCCTTACATCCACGTCAAGGCCATTTTGAAGACACAGCAGACCAAGGCCCGGTTGGCTTGGGAAAAGGAACAGGCACGCCAAGCTGCGAAGCCTCGTCTGTACTTGAACAACGAGCCGTTGAACTTCAAGGTGCGCGCCTACTACAAGTGGTAACTGGGCTGGCTCACAAGCCTTGTGATATAGAATGTACATAGACATATACAGCATGAAAGAGTTGGGTAGGGAAGTGCGGGTGGGTGTTAAGTGCGGAAAGGATCAGTCGGATGGGATAAGTCGGATGGGATAAGTCGGATGGGATAAGTCGGATGGGATAAGTCGGATGGGATCAGTCGGATAGGATCAGTCGGATGGGATCAGTCGGATGGTATAAGTCTGATCTGATAAGTCGGATTTGATTAGTACGGCTTACTGATTATACTTACGGCCCGGCCTAATTGCCCCAAGAAACAAAAGTGGATAGTGAGAATCTCTTTCGCACGAAGACCACAGACTGAAATGCTGGAGCTAGACCGAACGGCAATCCAGAACTGTTTCCGTGTGCACAATTGATTGAGAGACGACACGAGCCAAGTTATGCTTGTAGACTGCAACATGTGACACTTGATACAACAAAGCTCAAAAACTCACCAGCAAGATCCATATATCACATGTCCCCAAGCAGCGTGGATATCAGGAGCTTTCGTATTTGGGCTCTGTGGTATATGGATGGCCAGCTTTACATTACTAATTTCTGGAAATTGAATTGGACCAGGAAATCCCGGTGCCATGAAGTTCACACCCAGTCGCTGACGAAAATCTAAGAGACGAAGCTACGGGCTACCAAAAGAGCCTTCGCTGGCTTGTTCCACAAATGTCCGGGGCACAACCTAATACAGAACTTGAAGTACAAGTTTAAGAACGCACAGAATGCAAGACAAACACTCCCCACCGGCTAATCAGAGGCACTGGTCCGGCCAGTAAGTAAGCGCCAAACAATCGCCCTATTGTTGAAAATCAAAAATAGCCCAAGTAGCAGTACTGCCTGTACACGCAAGCAAGCAGACCGAATCGTAGAGTAAGAGCAGTGAGGGTATTATGGGCACCCGAACAGAGCCTGATGCAAATTGAAGGCTAGAGATGCGCATGTCAAGTTGCAGAATACGAGGTTACACATATTGCATAAGTGAGGGGGTGGAGCGAGTGAGGTCAGGTGCCGGGTGGCGCTTTGGTCACAGGCTGCAGCGACACCCACGCATGAGCGACACAGTGATACGATGCCACCGCTGCACCGCGACACTGCGACATGAACGCTCGGCGACACCGCGACACCACAGCCACAGGTGCGTCAGTTGCAGCCAAGCAGCTTGTCTCACCTCGTTATCCGTGAACCAAGCCCGTCGCACCGCCCGCTGAATGTCGGGCGGGCGACATTCCCCTTCGACCGCAAATGTCGCTCTGTGCCTAGAATCTGCCGCCGGAACCGTGCCCGATTACAGGCAAATGTCGTACTCCAGGAGGTCGGGGCAAGATTATGCGGGCCTAACTGCGGAGCTTAACCGCCCCAATACTTAAGAATCTTTTCCCGCCTGCTTTTTCCCGCACCTTGTTGCTTTTTCTATTCCTGCTCTTTTCCTGTCGGGTTTCTTCTGCCTGCTCCTGCGCTATCTATTCCGCATTTGGTTCCGCACCACTTCCGTGACACCACACTGCAAAGACCATCCTTGAACCCCTAAACTGTATCGTTAGCTAGCCAAATCCCCCTTCAGACGCATCGGTGCTGTCTTCAACTTCTGGCTTGCTACTTTTCCACCCCGTTTGCATCCATCGCGCTGTTTTTGGGTGGCTGCAATTAAAAGCCCCTGAACCGCCTATTTTAGCGGCCCACACACTTGGCCACCATGGGGTTGAAAAACACGGACTTCTTCGAGAGCAAGTCCTACGAAGGCGACACGCACATCATTGTGTGCAACGAGTGCCTGACGCATTTGTGTCTCTCGTCGCTCGTTCTTCTGGACAAATTTTGCAGCCAGCTGGGCGACGCTTACTTAGTCGACCGCCTCATCAATGTCACCCCCGATGGTGAAGACCGCAAGACTCCCATGCGAACCGGGGTATACCTCATCAACAAGATCCGGTGTGTCCAGTGCGCCTCCACCCTCGGCTGGGTGTACAAGAAACTGTTCTCCTACTCTGAATTATACAAGGAGGGAAAGTACGTGATAGAGCGCGCCTACATTCATGAGATTCCCAACGTTAGCACAGAGGCCTTGGTGCTGCAAGCTAGACACCTGCTGCGGCGGCGGCTGTCAGTAATGTCCAGTGTGTCCGCTAGTTCGGATGAGTATTCTATGAAAGGCAACGCGCAGCATATGCGTATGGCGCGCGTCCCTCTTGACCCGGTATTGCGACTGGCTATGGTTGGCATGATGGACAATCACGACGATGTTTTTGTTGATACGTAGCGCTAGAGCAGTGTTTGCTCAGCCCCGGTGACAGGCTGTCTGCTGTCTTCACGTTCCTCTTTCTCAACGTCGTCTCCTCTACTTTCGCCCTCACTAACTCTTCATTCTCTCGCGCTGGCGCCTGGTACGTACTAACGAGTTTCCGTTTATTCATGCAGTAATGCCTGTTATGCTACTTTGGCCCTCTTGGCCCCTCTGCCGTCCGTCTCTACTTCTCGCTTCTTTTTGGCGGTCAACCTCGTGTACACTAGGCAGTACGCCGACGGATCGCTCAAAGCACTCCTCTCGTCAAGTTTGTTGATGTACTCATCGTCGTACGTAGCCCACGTACCATCCGGCTGAAGGCAGTGGGCAATGTAATGCCCAGACAGAATCAGCCGGCCCTCGTGCACAATCACCGCCATGAGTTGGTACTGGCTCTCCTCTCCCGTGGTGGTGTAAGGCGTCAAGTCGACGTACTTGCGGTACAATATTGGCTGTTTCACTTTCGACAGTGAGTTCCCATTGAACTTAAACCGCTTCATGTGCACCAAGAGCGTCTGCGGGCTCTCGGCTATAGTGGACTTCTTGGTGGCCACTGTCCGTTTGTGACATTTATCGCACAAGTAGCCGGAGGCGTCATCACTCTTTTCTTTGCGGATCGTTTCGAGCGAGAAGAAGTCGGCGATACTCTTGTCGATGGAGTAGCGGCCCGCCGGCACTTCCTCCGCGGCCTTGCGCTTCTTGTTGAGTCCGACCGAGAGATCATAGAACTCTTGCTGTGTTTTGCTTACGGTATGGCACTCTTGGCAAACCACCTCTTGGTCAAGCAAGCCGCCAAAAATGTCGTACAACACCAGCAGGTTCAACTTAGCACCGCTCGGGGTCAGGTCCTCCTGAAGACGAGCCATCAAGCTCATGAAGTACTCGTGCAGATCCTCCTGCTGCCATTCGCTCATCATGCAATTGATGTCCTCCAAACGCTGCACAATTTTTTTGGGGTTCACGTATTTGCGGCTTCCGCTGCCGCTTTTCCACATCCGCGACGAGAGCTCTGCAAGTGTGTGTGTGACTGAGCGTGGCTTCACCTGCGTGTGTTTGCCGTTGTTCACTTCCTCGAGGTAGTGCTGTACCGCAGGAATGTGAAGCATTGCTTGAATTGCCAGGTTCATATAGCACGTTACGCCGAAGTTCAAAAGTCCCATTGGACGACTGTTGAGATATGGAGCGGTCCAGCTCTTGGTGATGCGGCCGCTACCGTTGGCGCCGGCGTCGTTGGGACGGTAGAACCTGGAAAGTACTTCGGGGGTAGGCTCCTTCTGCACCGCCGCGGGTTCGGAGCCGTCTTCTGGTGACGTTGGAGGTGTTTTCTTATCGGCGAGAAGATCCTGCTTGAGCTGCAACCGGTCGCCGTCCACATCCTCGCCCACGTCGCCTTCCACATCGTCATTCGCATCTCCCTCTATGTTGCTGTCCAATTCGCCGTCCACATCGCCGTCCGCGTCATCTTCAGCATCGCCGTCCAAGTTGTCTGAGCCGCTATTGCTGCTGCTGGAATCGCTTTCGCTGCCGCTATCCGCGGTATCTTCGTGTGTGGGATCGCCGAGTTTGAACTCAGCATCGCTGTCGTCAGAAAGTTCGTTTTCGTCACCTTCTTCTTGAGCATTGGCAGCTGCTTCGCCATCGCCATGGACCTTGCCATCGACAGCCTCTTCTTCGTAATCATCACTATCATCATTAGCCAATTCGTTTTCGTCCACCAGCTTCACTTCGGGTGTCCCCTCAGTGGAACTGCGAAACCCGTGAAAAGATGAATCAGTTTGAAATTCAGACGCAGATTCATATTTGGACTCGTCTTCCGAGGAATCTGGCTCTAATGCGGCCGGCTTGGGCATCTTTTTCTTCTCAGCTTTGCTCATGTATTTCTTGCCTGTGTAAGCAGCAATGGCCTCAGCCATAGACTTTGGTCTTTTAACTTCCACTTTGGCCGCTTTTGGCTTCAACATATTGGGAAGGAGATTATCGCTGGACTTTTTGCCAAGGACTATGTAGCCGGCAGTCTGATCGCCGTGCGTTTCTTTCTCGGGCTCTTTAGCTGGAACAAAAGTTAAAGGGTTGCTGAGAATCCGGTCCACCAACGGGTTGGACATGACGAATCAGAATCTATGGATGTGCAAAAAAAGAAGGATGGAAATACGATAGCGGAAGGTTATATTTCAAAAATTAGCTTAGGATGCGTTCTCGGACGGCTTGTGATTTGATTTTCTAGAAAAAATATATCGATGCGATGGTTTTCCTGCAGCTACAGAAAAGAAGGACGCGGTTTGTCACTGCGCCATGCCAAACTGTGGGTCGCATACTATATAAAATTATAGATGAAACGCTTCTTGAGTTTGTAGGCTAAGAGCAATGGGATGAAGATTAGTAATGGTGCATTGTTGCAAAGCAAATCGTAAACAACGAAATTTTTAACCTCAAAGTTGTATGGCACAGTTTCAGACTTGTTTTGGCCCACTCAATTGTATTCGAGCATCTGCACGTCTGACAATTTCACGACAAGAGATCGCAATGGCTAGCCGTCATAAAATTCTAGCAATTTTAAGTATTTTTACTAGTCCGCCTTCACTAGTAGCTCCATTTCAAAGCGTAATTGAACATGATCTTATTCATGACTACAGGACATGCATAAATGCCAAACCAGTACAATTATAACCCTTGGAACACACGACGTTGGATGCAACTTGTGAGGAATTGCAGATATTCTGCTTTGGCAACATTTCTCATCATTTCACGATTTGCCTTAATGTCCGCTTGCGTGTGTACAAACTGATCACTGAAAGCACCCTCAGCTTCACTAAGTGCTAGCCGCTTCCGCCGAAGACCGATGGACACTCTGTTCCACGAGTCGGAAGACGAAGCACGGAAACCTCGTTTTTGCCCTGCAGCAGCACTGTGACGGCGCTCAGTAGGAGTTTCATTCCCGCCGGCAAGATTCCTTTCTGTATTTTTGCTGCCCAGAGGTGTAGTACCATGGGAAATATTCAAATGAGCATTTAGCTGCATTTCTGAGCTTGGAAGCTGTCTGTTTTCTTCGTCTTCATTATACTCACTATCATATTCCGCATTGCCATTGTCACCATAGTCATCGAAGTCATCGTCCCTATCGTCGTCGTCGTCTTCGTCATCTTGATCATCATTATAGCCTTCTCCATTACGCAATTCTTCATCCGTATCAAGACCAGCTTGTAAGGACTTGTCGTCCCTCATATCTTCGGGACTGCAATCGACAATCAATTCTGTTGGAAAATTCTTGCAACCAGACTTTTCAAGTCTTCGCGCTATTAAATTCTCACAAAGTTCGTGCAAGTGTTTCCATTCCTTTGTTTCAACGGCTCCCTGTCCTTCAAAAGGAGATCGAAGTATCTGCTGAATGCTGATACTTACCTGACTTTGGTAATCCTTTTGGCCCTCGACAGGAATAAGTAGTTTGGTGACCCATGACTTATCGAGAATGAGGTCAATGAATGATTCATCATAAACAGCTTTGTAAAATGAGATATCTAACGGATAGTAGTCGTTAGCATGCGTGCCATAATCTTGTTTTTTGCTCTTAGCCATACGAGGCATGACCTTGGAGATCAGATCCAGCTTATCCGTGGAAGCGTGACCCGGAGGATATGCCCGAAAAGCACCTATATCAACTTTTCTATGATGGGAAGTCCGAACAGGATCCACAACAATGGCAAGGTATGGATCCTGGAAATTCTGATTGAGACTCTGCGTCGCCACGTCGATTCCGCTAAGCCAGCACCCATATCCGGGATGCGAGTGGTACCATCCGACAATGTGCTCCTCTCTACCAACACTTTTTAGTAGCTCCAAATATTGGACCATATATTCATATGCTTCGTTCTGAGCGTTTACTCTTGTTTCCGTTCCCTCCACAGGTAGAGGATATACGTCACACACGATAATGGACTGTCCAATAATTTTTCCAGTTAACATACCCATGACCTCGATTGAGCCCCCGCGTTTGGCATGAACACTCATTTTAGTCAACGCCAAAGTGCTAATTACCGCATTTTGAAAGAATTTAGCTGAATTTTTCCATGGACGGGAGGCGAGCTCTGCGGGGTCAGTTTTCATATCGTACAAATCGATCGAAGCGGTGCGCGATATAGGTGGCCGCTCGCGTCCATCAGTCATCTCGAGAGGAAGAGTTTCAGCACTGGAATCCCTAGATGCCCATTTAAATAGAGACCGCTGGAGACCCGACATGATGGTCGATGGTTCACTGTCACAATGCGGGCGGGGTTTAAATAACTTGCATTCAGACGCGATACTGTACACACATTTGAGCCGTACTGGTTCACATCCGGGGAACAAAATAATACAAGCCACCCTCGCTGCCTCCTTTAGAGAAATTGGCCTCAGATACTATCGCGCTTCTACGTGATTTCAGATGGTAATCTCGGCTAGTCCCCCATGCATTACTCGATCTTTTATCTGGAGAGAGTTCGCTTCCAAGACTGTACTTTGTACGCGAGGTATTCTTTTTGCGTAAATTTATTGGAGGCGGCGCTAGGGCCACGGGCAAACGAGGAGACATGATCAACTTATGGGGATTTTTGCGGGCGATTTCTTTGTACTGGACGTGAATTGTTTTATCCATGAACATTGAGTGGTTATCCCGCTCAACTGCGCTTGCCGCCGCTTCTTCAGTGGAGTATGTTACAAACGCGAAAGAAGAGCTAAGCCTGTTGATGACAGAGACCTCTTCGATTTCACCGTGGATGGAAAAATGTCCCGTGATTTCTTTTTCAGTAACATTAGGACCAAGCAGACCGATGTAGATTGATGCCCGATCAATGTTGGAGTTATACGCGTTGATGTCATCAATGTTTTGCGCCCACTCAACGTGGAATTGAGTATCATCCGATAAACTTGCAAACGCCCTAATAGCATCGTCTCTGTAAGAGAATTTGACAAACCAGCTTAGACTTGTCCCGTTGTGCGGGACGTGAATAACCTCCCCTTCTGAGGTGCTACCGAAAAGAAGTTCGATTTCTCCAAACTTTCCGACCGATTCTTTCAAGGTCTGTAAACTTAATGGTGGAGAGACTGAAACAAACAATGTACGATTGACCTTTGCTGCTTCGCACCTGAGTTTTCGTCCCTCTAATTCGGCACCATGACCTAACTCGATTGCGTTTTTACAATCCTCATCATTTGAGTATTGAGCAAAGGCGTACGGGCGGTTTGAGGGATCACGAAGAACTTTCACAGATACCAATTCACCAAAGTCGCCAAAAAGTTTAGTCACAGACCGACAGAGTTCGTCGTCAGTTTTACTTGCCCGAAGGCTGGCAACGAATACGCAAGCGGAAGGTTTCCCCTTCGTCTTCGTCTGGGTTTTTGGAGTACTAGGATTAACATTTTCCTTGTCCGTTTCTGGGGAAACAGGAGCAATACATTTTTGAGCGGATGAAACCAGAGGGAGAGCTGGGCCGAGTTGATTTTGGTAAGCCATTATAGAAGATTGCAAGGTATGATATTATATGAGATAAAGATATATTTCCAAAAATAGACAATAGAAACGAAATAATGGTTAGGGAGAATAGAAGAGGGAGGAAGCCCGGCATTTAAACATATGAGGTTGGCTGCAAATGGATGCGCGTTTTGCAACCAAATGTCAGATCGCAGGAGGCGTCACTCACTACAAGAGGAGGGCGAAAAACTGGAAAGAAAATGCGCAGAGCGCGGTGAAATAGGAAGCCTTGTGGAGAGCAGCTTTTCCCAGTACCGAAATCGGCGAATTAAGCATGGCGCGCTTGAGGAACGCAATGGGATACCTTGCCCATGGAATATGGTGTAGTTTCCGTATGTGTAATGCGTGGAAAATGTCGGTGAGATCGTTGAAGAGGCGACATTGGCCGATGAAGTTGCAGAGGCAGAGATAGTGGAGGAAGGAGTAACAGAACTTACTTCCGGAGAAGTGGTCAACGAGATTGCAATCAAAGATTTCTCCGAGCTTGTATATGGCGCAGTGAGCTCGAGAGAAGCTGGCGATACCAGTTTGCTTGCTCCTAATTCCAGACATGAAGTTACAGTAAATACGGTAACAGTATCATCCACCGTTGTTTCCCCTATCATCTCTGCAGACGGAGAAACTATAACTGCAGGAGACAGAATTGTTTCTGGTATCGCTGTCAGTGGGGTCGCAAGAGTAGTTACGGCCTTTGAGGTAAAGTGAGCCGAAACAGAAGGGGTAGCTATGGCCAGTATTGCGCTGCTTTGTGGCTCTTTAGCAGAGTTGGTGGTTGAGGTAGAAGCGATACTCGGCGTTGAGGAGGAAGTGGAAGAAAGAGGAGGTGAAGAGGTAATCATGACTTCGAGGGAGGTTGGCGTCACCCCACCCGCTGAAGAAGATGTTGCAAATGAGCTGCGCACCTCAGTAGTCAGATCTGAAGAAATTTGGAAGCTAGAGGGTGAGATTGTAGACGACAGATAAATAGAGTCACTCTCGCCCAGATAGCTGAGTGTGCCTTGGAGAGAGGAAGCTGTGGTTATAAGCAGGCAATCCGTACATCCGTAAAAATCCGTGTTGATCTATAGTTAGTAAGAGAGGGTTAGAAGCAAGAAAAACATACTCGGTCTGCCCCAGCTAAGATAAATAATATAAATAATATAATAGTTTTCGAGAAGGGCATTTTAGGGTTGAGAGCAGAATTAATAGGGGTGAGACTTTTTAAGTAAAGAGCGAGCCAGATAAAAAAGAGAGGTATAAGCACGCTATAGTAAGCTTGTAAGAAATTGAAGAAGAATCTGCGGCTGAGAGCTCATCCAATGGCTGCAAAAACTTACCGCTGCTTCACCTCTATAAAAGGACTCACGCGCTCTCCCCACTTTTTGAGGCTTCGGAAAATTTCGGTTATACTTCCTGCACATTTAAGTAGCACCGGACTCCAAGGCGAAGTTGTATGCAAGACGCAGAATCGCCGGGGTGTTTATCCGTATTGCAATCCGTCCTCCAGTGGCCCTGAAATTCGACCTTGCACTTGGCAGAGTAGCAATAAATCTTCCAATAACCTACGTTTACTTGGCCCGAAAGAAGTTTTCGCTATATCGCTTATAAGCCCCACCAGCCGTTAAACGTCAACAAGCGTTTCCGACATAAAAGATGTGCCAATGTCGAGGAACGATGCTCAGATTAAGCGCTTCAGGGCCCGCGCCAGGGCTAAAATATTTGCTAATATTCAAATGCGAGTAGCACTGCCTTGGAGTCAAAAGTAGCGGGGATAACAACTCAGCAACATCGTGTCAAATCTCGCGGCCTCCGCTATCGGAGGTCCCGTGGTGGAAATTCCTGCATTTCAGCGGACATCGTGTTTCTCCACTTCTCCTCAAAGCGGCGCTATGCAGGCGGAGGATTTCCTGGAGAGGCTTTTTTTCCCTGGTGTTACCCCATATTTTTTTTCGTGCGGGTTCATCGTTAGCTTTTTTCGTGGACAAACCCGACGTTTTTTCCCTCCCTTAGACTTCAAGCTCTTCATTTTCACTAGCGGTATCAACCCGCTGCTGCAACTTATCCTTGCCCCCCTTTTCCTTGACTATAGCCCCAAAACTGGAGCACATTCCCCGGTCACTTTTTTTGCCGCTCATCAACCACTTTACGTTTCGCCGCCATGATGTCAACGAAGCAGGAACCGAGAAGAAAAGATCCCGCTTCCAGGCCGTACAAATGTCCTATGTGTGATAAAGCTTTTCACCGCCTTGAGCACCAGACCCGTCATGTCAGGACTCACACCGGCGAGAAGCCACATTTGTGCTCCTTCCCGGGCTGTAGCAAGCGCTTTTCCCGCCTGGATGAACTCACCCGACACTCACGAATTCACACAAATCCCAACTCTCGTCGCAACAAAAACCTATCCAAATCATCTATGGGTCCCGTCCTGCCTGTGGCCCCATTTTCCACTTCTGCGGGTGTCACATTGCCTCCTGTGTCGTCAGTCCCTGGAGTTAAACAGAGTCCACGTACTCCTGAAGATGAACATTCTATGCCTGTGGGTCCGGAAAACCAGGTTGATAGCGGCTCTTATTCTTTGTCATCGTCAGCATCTTCTACTACTTCCTACGGGGGATCCGGTATAAAAAAGTCACCTGACTCCAAACTGGAGCGGACCCCCGCTTCTGCTAAGCTAGAGGAGCTTCAACGCCCGTCACTCAAAAGCCCTTCTCATTCAACCATGAATATCGACATTTTGGCTTCGGCTGCCACAGAAGAGTTAAAGGTCATGAAGAAAACGGGCGGGCGACCCCTAAACGGCGGCGAGTCCCAGATGAACTCGCGGTCACTTCCTTCCCTCACAGACTACTTCGATCCGGGAAAAAGCGATATACCAGGTATCATGCTTGGCATGTCACTGAGTAACTTGCAATACTTGTCCAAAATGGCGACCGCTTCAAGCAAAAACCCAAGCGGTATGTCTTCTCCTAAGCCATTCACGACACTTCTGTCGCTCCAAAAGATGACACCTCTCAACGGAGGTCCAGTGTCAGTGCATCAACCAACCCCGTCTCGGGCGCACATTACAGAGGATACCGATTTGGAGTACGTTAATCAACGCTTAAAGAGGAGCAGACCGAATTCACCAACATCACGTTTCACTCTACCGAACTCACCTGTCCTTGGGCTTTCCACTTCCACGACACCTCTCATCTCCGCTAATTCATCTTCTACAAATTTAACGGGATTTTTTATGACGCCAATGACTGTGGCTCCCCAAGCTCAAACGGAAAAAGGTCATTCCACACAAGGACTCCCGTCGAAGACTCCACCGCCAGCACCAGTAACAGACTCTCGCTCTCCTGGATACGAACTAGCCGACCTGGCAACTTCCACCAATTTACCTCCACTACGCAGCTTGAAACTTGACTTGCCGCAAAATCTTTCAATGATGGAAGGGATCCGCGTAAACATCGGAGAAGTGGCTCACGAGCTACCTGCGGATAATAAGGGGAAACCTGCACCGCTTCCAGTCCCACCCATGGGCGATACGCAAATGAAAGACGAATAACCGGACTATTGTGTGCTATAGAGGATGTATATTAAATGTATTATAGGAATTTTGTATTTTCACGGCGATAATCAAGGACCAGGTTATATGATGGTTGGCCAACATTTACTACTGTCAAATCATTTATCCGTAAATTATATCTATAAAGATGGCAAAAGGAGATCCACAATGCCTCTTTGGCGATGCGATTATTTGATTGTCTAATAGCCGCCAACTGCCCATACTTCAATTTCATCCTCATAACGATCGGAAAACATGGTTTCTTCGTCTCCACCTGCTTCCACTCTTTCTCTTTCCACCGTAGCTAATCTACTAGCTACCCTCTTGGTGTAGTCACCGATGCTTCTTGGTTGAATAACGGTTCCGACAACAGAGGTAATTTCACCCTTGGAGGCACTTTCAAACCATTCGTTAAAATCTGACATTGTGGCGTCCTCAACCAAGTTGAAGAGAGCCAAATACGCCTTTTCTGCTGCCAAACGGATTGGAATAATGCTGTCACGCAAGCAGCCGAAGACCGACGGAACCAAAACGTTCAAGTTATTTTTGATGGCGGAAGCAAATTTAAAGCGAGCCACAGTTCTAATAACCACAAGCGATAATCTTCTGGTGTCAGTTGAGCTGGAGACAGGCTGAACTGCATTCTTCGCCACTTGTGCCAACAACCGAGAAATCAACTCAGGGCTAATGTTGAAGGGAGTAGAAGCCTCGAGCTTACCACTTTGTTTAGGAGATCTGAGCTCTCCTTCAAGCAAAGCAAGCTTACCGGCCGCAACAGTGGCATTATCGCTGATGTATGCCAGCGAAGACTCGCAGCACTCAATGACAAAGGATACCACCTCTTCAAGCAAGCCGGTTTCGAAAATGTGCATTGGGGACTCTTTCAAAAATGAGTTGATGGACAAGACGGCAAACTTCAACTCGTCATCGCTGGAACGCTTGCTCAATACCTTATCCTTTAAGATGCTGGCAGCTTCTTCTGTAGACAAGACTTGCGACAAGGATCCAAGCAAACGGGCATACGCCACCGCGGTCTTGTCAGTTACCACGCTGATTTCTTCTTCCACGAGACCCACAATCGACGTCTTGGAAGCCTCGCTCATGTTTTGGCCACCCTTGACAATTACTTGCAACATGGCCTTTAACATAGTGTTTTTGATGGCTTGATCATCCGCAGCTTTCGCAGTAGAGACCAACTCAGTCACCAACGAGTCAACGCGAGGTTGAAATTCGATTAAGACACCCAATGCCATGACTGCACCGTTGCGCAATTTCTCGTTGGATGCGTCCGACAAAGATCTCACGAAAGTTCTTTGAAGCTGTGGAATGAATGGTCTCAAAAATTGCGGAATCTTGAGCAACAAATTAGTCAAAGCGGTCAAAATCGCCGATTTAATGTCCGAGGACACCCTTTCACCAATAACACGGATCAATGGACCAGTGATAGTGGTGGCAAAGGGTCTCAAATTGGCCGAAGGGGTACGGTCGATGATCTCAGCAATGGAAGACGCCGACAACTCCCTTTGGTCGCTGCTTCCGTACATCAAACCATGAGAAAAGATTGGCAACACACAACTTGGGCCCTTAGGCAACGCAAAACCAGCTAAGGTCTCGCCACGCACGCCTGCAATGGACAAAGCTTGGTGGGCTGGCTTAACCAACTTTTCCAACATCAGCTTGTCTTGGGCCTTGACCAAAGCACTCAAAGCCTCGAAAACACCTTGAACCACTTTTTCGTCGGGATCACCCAAGGACAAAATGAATTGTGAAACCATGTCAGGCACGTACATAGAGTAATCGAGGGAGGTGTTAGCATAAAACACGGCCAAACGTTCGCATACGGTAGCGCGATGATCGGCTTCCTGGTGCTTGACCAAGTGCATCAACTGTTGCATCACTGGATGGACACCAGCATCATCATCAATCGATAACAAGATCTTGTCGAATGCGGTAGTAGCCTCTTCCACTTCTTCTGGAGTGCCGGAATTTTTGGCAGAAATCACCGCCAGAAGCAAAGTGTTGATAATTGAAGACAAACGCGAGTAAAGGGCCGAGCCTGCAACTGAGGCAAGCGATGAAAGCGCCTTGATCTTGAAACCATCGATAGGGGGAGCCAAGAGTGTTGGAATCAAAATTGGGAAAATGACATCTGCCTTGGTGGCCATGAGCTCTTCCAAAGCCAACAAGGCGTTGTCAGACGCATGTGAATCGTCCAACATGTGCAACAAGTTGGGCAAAATTTCATCGATCACCACTTTACCTAATCTTTCTTGAAGTGCCTCGAAAGCTTGGGCAGCGGCCTCTCTGACCCCGCCAGAATTGTCAACTAAAGCTTCCTTGATGATACGAATGAAGATATCCTGGTATGTAAGCAATGCATCATCAGAAGCAGAGTTGATCAACTCAGTCAAAGCAATACAGATACCCTGTTTGGCGTCAGCATCGCTTGAAACAAGTGCTTCTTCTAAAGTAGGCAATAACTTGGCCAAAGCATTAGCTCCGACTCTGCGCACGACCTCTCCAAACGTGGCCGCAGCAATAGTACGGTGCACTTCATCACTCGATGCCAAACGGCGAATGATGATGTGTGTCAAACTAGGAATGATTTCTTTCACGGTACGAGGAGTGTTGGCAACCAATGCCTTCCAAATGTCGATGGCAGCAGCACGGACCACCGCAGTAACATCCGAACGGCAAACAAACAACGCACCCAAGATGCGGTCACGACGCTCCTGGCCCAAAACCTCAACAAGAGACCGATTGACTTCCACCTGATCCTCGGTAAGCTCATTCTTACCCGAGATACCGGTGACTTGGAACAACAAGTCTCCCGAAAGCTCGACAGAGGAAAGACGAATACGGTAAGAAGAGTCGGATAATCCCTTCTCCAATTCGGGAAGCAAAAGATCCACAGCCTTACTGGCGTAGTTTTTAACAATTAATCGTCCTGCTCTCAAGGCCGTGTCACGGATCTCTTCGTCGGTGTCAGCCAATCCCGACAAAATAGGCGGAATGATCTTGGTCAAGTAAGGAGCAAATTGTGATCCAAAACACACAGGCAAGAACAACAACAAAGGCATGAAACCAGCACGGACGTGTGATTGAGGAGCCAGGGCAGATTCTAAGATAGTTGGCAACATCTCATCCAACTTGGTAAGGCCGAGACCACAGATGACCTCCGCAAGAGCTTGAGCCGAACCGAGACGGTCACCTGCCTTGGAAGCATCGTTCAACGTGCCCATAAGACGAGGAATCAAGTCTGGGAACCTCTCCTCTCCCAATTTTTCAACTAAAGAGCCTAAGGCTCTAGCACCAGTAGATCTAGTGGCAGGAACAGGGTCAACCATGGCAATCTCTAACTCGGCAATCAAAGACGACAAGTAAGGAAGAAGGTCTGTGCTGTCCACCAAAATTGCCATGTTACCAACGATCTGACAAGCCTTCTTCTTAGTAGAGGCTGATCTGTCTCTCATACCTCTGTGAATGACATGGATGATAAGAGCCAAAGATGGACCGTCAATGTAGTGAACAAACTGAGTCTTGACCAACTTTTCCAATGCTTCATCAGTGTACTTTGTTGGGTCACCGATAGCCTTGATCAAGTCAGGAACGATAGCCTGAATTTCTGGGTTACGAATGACTTCACCAAATCTTTTCAAAGATTGGTCTGCAGCCTTACGTACCTCCTTATGGGAATCGTTCAAGACACCGACAATCTCTGGTACAATGGTCGACAAAGACGCTGACAATTGGGTAGGGTCAAGGTAGGCCATGGAACCAAGCAATTCAACGGAACCCTTTTTAGATCTCCAAGCAATGTCGTCTAAGTTTCTGATGGCCAAAGGAATCAACTTTTTGACACCAAAGCTTGTTGTGCTCTTCATGATTTGTCTCGCAGCCATGTCAGTGGCCTCACGGACCAGAGGACTTGGGTCACCTAAAGATTTTAAAATAATCGGCAACGTTTCAATTACGTATGGCTCGAAAAAGTTACCCAAGCTTTGGGACAAGCAGTCGAGAACGAATGATACACCTTCTCTCATACGCTCATTCTTCTTGTCATCTGCAGCTGCAGTGATGTTTCTCATCACGTCATTAGCAAACAAAGACTTAATCCCAGCACCCTTTACCAATCCAGCAATACCATATGCGGCACCTCTTCTCACTGCCAATGTCGGTCCGTTCCAAAGCTTTTCGAAAAGAGCATCCAAATGATCTTGCAATTTCGGTTCGAAAGATTTTACCAAAGGAGCAATACACTCGGATACGGCATACTGTGCATCTTCAGAAGGGGTATCAAGAGTGGCAAGCAAACGGTCAACGATGATCGTCAATCTCTCATCAGAAGTCTCCAAGTGGCGACCCAAAGAACCATATAAAATGATGACGGATTCTCTGATTCTGTCTTGCTTCTTTGAAGCGGTATCTGCTTGGGCAAGACACTTCTCGAATACAGGAATCAATATTTCAACATGGGCCAAACCATGTTGCTTAATAATCTCAACACCCACTTCAAGAAGCTCCTGACAAACCAAGTCTTCTTTGTCACCTAAGGTCTCTTTTTCAACCAAAAAGCTAAAAATCTTTTGGACCGATTCTTTGCTTTCACAAATGGGACTCAAATACTTTAATGACAAGGCGATTGTCGATCTAGATTCCCATTGATCCAACTCCAAGGCATGTTTATTGACGGCAAGGCCGAATTTATCGAGTTCTGGAGGCGGAGGAATCTCCTTCTCGTAAAACAAGGCAATCAAGTTATCCAAACTCTTGTCGAAGATTGTTTCATCAGAATCTTGCAAGACCTCAATACTGGCAACTATAGCCTTAGCAACGGTTAAGCGCATACCAGGGTCTTTAGCATCGACAAACTTAAACAATCTTGAAGGGGTGTCCGGAAGAAGTTGGAAGTCATTGTCGTCCCAAATGGTTTTTGCGAGCTCGGCAACATTGGAATCGTTGTCATATGACAATATCCAGATTTCGTTCGAGTAGGTCATCTCTTCAGATAAATCAAACTGCGAGTCAATACCTTGGAGAATAGCAGTCTTCACAAATGTGTCGGTAGTCATGAGGTTGCTCAACAACAAGTTAACGTCTGAAAGCACAACATTGATGGAAATTTGCTGACAAACAGTTAAAAAACATTCCTTCGCCATCTTTGCCTTAGAACGGATAGCCATCAACGAAATTAACAGCCTGAGAATTGAGTCTCTAGGAAGGATGTCGTCTTGAAGCATTGATTGGGAAGAAATGATGTCAACGGCCAAGGAGAGGTGTTCTTCTTCAGGGTCCTCATCGGCGAACTCTGAAATGACTACCAGCTTGGTGGAATTTTTAATTGCCACCTCCCTTCCTATTTCCAAGATCCTGGTGATCAATGGAAGGATATAAGCGAAAGAAAGCGTGTCAAAATAATCATCAGCCAATATCTTGACTCTGAACAAAACTCTGCTCAATAAGCTCACAAGTGGCTCCAGAAGATATTTTTCTTCGATGCCCTCGATGTTATTCGCTCTCAAAATAGCGACACCGACCGATGTTTTCAAGTAACCAAGTCGTTGGGTGAGCACATTGGACAAGCTGATAAAAGTGTTAGTTCCAAAATGGCCAAAAATCTGATGCGAAAAGGGAGACTTCAAAATCTCCAACATGGCAATTGTTGCAGTGGAAAGCCATTGCAAGTCCTCATTCCGAAGATAGCACGTTCCTCTAACGCACAATTCCTTGATGATGTAGAAAGAACGGTAAAACTTCTTTATGACAAGGTCGACAGATTTGCGTATTTCTGACTCCTTGAGCAACTGCTCTTTAACTAAAACTTGCTCTTCTTTAGTCAACTTTGCTGTTGCTTTGTTTTTCTGTGAAAGCTCCTTTTTCAAACTTTCTTCCCATTTTCTGGTCTCATAATCCTTAGAATTTTTGTCTTCCGCTCTCTTTGGCTTGGAGTTCAAAACATCGATGACCAATTCGCCTTCGGGCGCCCTCCAAATTTGAAGGGTAGAGGAGTCGATTTCATTGAAATAAGATTTATTCAAGTCCTTCGACAAACGAAGCGCGATCTTTGCGGGGATCACGTCGGAATTAACAAAATCGGCCGTTGAGATTGCTCTGTATGCTGCAATGTAAGTCTCAGACTGAATTTCAGATTCTAAGATTGTTTTAAATTGTGCATCGAGGATGTAATCTGCAAACTCGCCCACAATATCCTTGGGGTCTAAAAATGCTCTCAAGGCTAATCCAATCCATTCCTCCTTCACGGGTATCTTGGAGTGGTGTGCCACCATGATTAAGTCCGCCAAAGACTTTTTGGCCACTTCTTTCTCGGTAATTTGAACTAAAGTGTTTAAAACCGGGGCCAAAAACTTCAAGTTATAACTGAGATCACCGAGCGCTCCCGAAGTATCGAGAGCAGTCACAATCTGTAAAATGGCCGAAACGAAAGCCTCGCTTACTCTTGCGGGATCTTTAGCGAGTAGAGATTTCAATGAATTGAGCGCCTCGAGTCGAGTCGCGTAATGAACATTGGATGAAATCAAGAAGTAAGCATAGGCAGTGGCAAATGACAAGGAGTTTGTAACATGAGGGAAGCTCGCAAGTAAAGCTCTCAAGCACAAGGTTTGGTCAAACCCCACCAACTTGGAAATAAGTCTTGGGCTAGTCAAGAGAGAAATCTTGTCACTGGCATCGTCCAAAGACGCAGAAAATACAGATTCTTGATCTACGTCGCTTTCGCTGCGGAACCGAGTCAAGAGGATGCAAAGGTACGCACTAGCGATGCCTTTATTGGAAACCACCAACAAAGGCGACTTTTGCGCTTCGGCAAGTGATTTGAGCAACGAAGGATAGATTGCCACCACAAGAGATGTATTCAGTTCGTTTTGTGGTCGAGAAACCAACAGCTGAGCCAACTGGACAGCCCAAATGCTGCGGAGAGGCAACTTTGGATTTTCCAAGCCCTGCTTGAATTGCAGTACGACTGCAGAGATTTCAGGATCACCGGAGGCCAACGCCGCCACGTAGTCTTGTACGAGCACTTCCACCAATGCCGCGAGGATGTTCTCGTTCAGCTCCTTGGCGGTGAACGGGAGAATGGAGTTGAGCATATGACTCGTGACTGCGGAGTCTTTGCATGGCAAGTGCTTGAGGGACTTTACGAGGAGTACCTTCGCGTCGGCGTTGGAAGTGCCCTTGAACGCCTTGAAGACGTCGTCGGTGATTTTGAGAGCATCCAGCACCAGGAGACCGGGCAAGGCGTTGGTGAACACTGCGCTCAACGTGGCGTGTGCACGCTCTCGCACCGCGTCTTTGGGGGATTTTATGCCGCTGAGGATGTGGCCCAAGAGCTTGGAGGAGGCAAAAGTTGCACTCAAGTCCAACACGTCCGGGGTGGCAAAGAGCGGCACCGTGATGTGGGTGAACGCGGTTTCCGACGAGCGCATGATCGCCTTCTCCACGGCGGGAACGACGGTCTGCACCACGTCTTCATTGTTGAGGAAGTGTGCCGCATAGGACACGGTGAAAGTGCGAAGCGCAAGTGTGGAGGGCGGCGCTTTGGCCAACACCACCTGCGCAGCAACAAAGTCGAGCACGCGCTTGTTTGCAGCTGCCTCCTTCATGGCCGCGTAGAGCGACGGCTCGGAAGGCTGCAAATGGGCCAAGGTCTCGGCCAACACTGCAAGGTACACCAACACCGCCGACGCGGGAATAGCAGCGCCGAGAACGGAGTCGACGAGCGCCGGAGCCGCCTGCTGCCTCTGTTCGGGCGAGCCACGCGTCAACAAGGCCTCGAGCGCCCGTTTCGTGTGGGCCATGGCCGACTCGAGGAGTCTCCTTCGGTGCAGCGGCACTTCAGGCTGGAACGAGGTGGAGGCCACGCAGGAGCCGAGCAAAAGCGCCGTGGCCTCGGCAGCCTGGCCCAAGACGCCGTCGGCGGCCATGAGCGCAAACAGGTTGGCCCACGACAACAAGGTGAGAATGTCGGCAGGCGCCAAGTTCGAAGAGTCGTGCGCCGCCTTGTGGACAAACGACACGAACGCCGGCAAATACTTGGCGTCGCTGCGTGCGTAGCTCTGCAACACCTGCAACGCTGCGGTCCGGGAGCTCTTGTCCTGGTAGTAGGGGTACGTTTTCAACACCACGGGCGCTAGTTTGGCCAAAGTTTCTTGCTGTGCGCTGATGGCGGCTGCGTCGCCGGAATCCAAAAGATGGCGGATTTTGGCCAATGCGGGCAACCGCTTGCTGGTGAGCGAGTCGTGGAGAATGGCATACCCGTCGGTGTGCAAGTCTTCCCACAGCGTCATGGAGTAGTAGTTGAAAAATTTGACCTACATCCAGACATCCTCCGCACCCAGATAACCGGCCCACCCGTACACCAGGCACCGAGTCCACGTCCACGTCACCGGATGTCTGGTTGATCTTGCGACCGATTAATTTCCGAAATACTTGATGCCCGCACTTCTTGCTCTCCGCAAACAGGAGTCGGCCGCGGTTGTGAGGAAACGTGCGTTTGCCTGCCCCATTGGGAGAGGCGGGGCTGAAGACCCTCATGAGCTTTGTAGACAGGACCACACGATCAGGAATCCTGTTGGCGACGTGGCCGTAGGTGGCAGTTGCAAGGTGGAGCATTTCAAAGATCTGGGAAACAAGCAAAAGACGAAGCTCCTTTACTCAATTGATTAGCCACTAGGCTGCTCTCGGGCTGACATGTCGCATGTGTAATTTTCACCCTGTCTAGCTTCTTGCTGTCACCCAGTGTGAACTTATGTTCTCCTAAAGTGGCTTTGAATCTGTGACCATTGTGCCCTAGTCTGTTGCTGTGAAACTTATCATCTTTTTTTACTGTAACTTTTCTTACTGTGAACTTTATGCCCTACAGTTACCTACTGTACCTTTGCCCTACTGTACCTTTGCCCTACTGTACCTTTGCCCTACTGTATTTCCAAGGTGCAAGCCGTGTGAATCAAAACGAAGTCCACGCCAAAATTATAAACTTGGTGGAGGTACAGGCAACTCTCTCATCAGAGGCATGCCTCTACGTGCCTAACCAGCGAAACGCAGACTAACCGGCCTTAATATTGCCAGGCCTTATTGATGAGAATACGCCGACTGTTTGGAAGTTCTTTCACAAGTCCGACCAAAACCGTTTTGTAAATCTCTCGCTTGAGCATCAGCGTTTGAGCAGTCACTAGGTTAAAACAGGATCATTTACTAAAGAGTCAGTGGCACTACGAAGCAGCACACCACAAGCCAAACGATTTTTCGCTAATTGCAATTATCCGTCATCTACCCAGTATGCGGCCAGTGGACACACTGGAGTAGCTAATTGAGGAAAGTGGCTTTTCGCCATCCACATAAGCAACTCTGACGTCAGTAACACTACCATGCACATAAGTACCTTTTGACGTGCAACGCAGTGGTTGAAAGAATCAGTGTACCAGTTGCACCTGCACACCAGCCACCACCACATCATGTTAGTGGAAGAGATCCCCAAACAGACGCAATCCAACGGGTCGTCCATCTACTTCTCGTCTCTGGTGAATCTTTCTGCGCGGCCCTTCTCCAAGGCGTTTGACGGCGACGAAAACCGCACCGGCAAAAACAGACCCAAGGTCAACTACAACCTCACGGATTTGCTCAATGCCCAGACCCAGGCAAACTACAGCAACGGCTCGGTGAGCAGCGGCGTGTTCAAGCTGTCACAGCAGATGCAGCTTGAGCGGCTCATATCCAAGCGCTTGGGCGACCTTGGCAAGGAAACGCCCAACAGCAACTTTGAGCTCTCCAAGACCTTCGGTTACACCAGTGTCCACAAGACGCTTTCGGCCAGCGACAAGAAGAAGGTGCGCTTGGGCAACACGCCCTCGACCAAGCGGATCTTGGCGGCCCGGCGAAACCTCAGCTCCTACTTTGAGGAGGAGAAGAACTTGATCTCCATCAACACCATTTTGTCGGTCAACTACCTGTTTGCAGAGCAGCACGACATGCGCCAGGCAAAGAAGCAAAAGACCGAGCGCCGCTTCAAGCCCAAGGTCAAGCTCTGTTGCGTTTGCGGCGGCCAGTCGCCCTATCTGAGATGTGGGTCTTGCGGGCTATATTCTTGCAGTGTGAGGTGTAATCGTCTCCACTTGGAGCTGCGGTGCACTTGAGGTTTCGGGTCTTTCTGCGCCCCCGACTTGACACCTGGTGCGGTCCACTCAGTCTCCACCGCCCACGACGACCTGTTGTGGGCTTGGTGCTTGTTATATCATTTTTTGTGGCTTGGTGCGGTACCATCTGCGGGTATGGCCTGTCTCTCCACCTAGCTGAAGGGCTACGAGATCTTGAACTGCGCCACAAAGCAAGGGACCTGATTACCTGGCTCAGAGGTGAAATCATACGAGGTCCCTGCTCGTTGAACAATCTCTACGGCCGTGGCTGTTAGTCTGTTTTACAATGCTTGAACGCTCCTATAACTGGTTTAACCTACATCAGGTATGGTTCAAAACTCGTGGACAGACTCTCAGGGAAGACGGCCGTGAATGACGGCCTAGTACATACACAATCGGTCTACCAATTACGCGCAAGCAGGGACTTCGCCGGTCGCTTTCAAGCTACTTGCGATGCTCGTTTGCGAGCCTTCTGTAGTCTACACCAGTCAGCAGTTCATAGTAACGTGTATTATACCAACACGTGATGCAAGTCGTCAGTCGTGAATAAATTAATGGCCGTGCTTGAAGCAGCAACGCTTGCCGTAGCGGCACAGGCCGTATTTCGCCCAGTTGGCGCAAGGTTTGGAACGCCAGTTGGCCGGACGCAGCACAGACTTCAAGTCCTCCTCGCCGTGCGCAAACTGGCACTTTGAGCCGTACGGACACACGCCCATCTTCATGTAAGACACGCAGAGCTCGGTCTTGTACAACTGAGTGTTGACGTTTTTTCCTTTAGCCAGGCCCGCCAGCGAGTGCGACCCGCGGCGCTTAGGCAGGCGCGGTGCGGCGCGCAATCCATCAGCGCCGGGCGCGGGCTCGGGCGCGGGCGCGCGCGGCGTTCGGGGCGGCTGGAGCCGCAACTGGTCAAATTGTTGGTGCACCTGCACCAAGTCGCGCTCCACGTCGGGCGAGGCGCGGCCCAACTGCATGGCGAGGTTTTCCTCCGTCAACGGCGCAAGCAAGCTGTGGGGCAAAAGCAGCTGGGCGTATTCCAACGACACCTCGCGGAGCATGGCTGGCGCCAGCGCCTGGAATGCAGGTGGGCGTTGGGGCGGGTTTTGCGTCTCAAGCCACAAGTCGGGCAAGAGATCATCTTGCGAGTCGGAGAAAGTGGATGCGGCCGAGGGCGACGACGTGGTGGAGTACGAGACTGCGTTGTACGCCGGGAACTTTTCGTTGAATGAGGGAAGGTAGTGTGAGTGAAGCATTTCCATGGTAGGCGAAAGAGGCGGAACGACTAGTGAGGGAACAAAGATATTAGCGAATTAGATGTGAAGGGGAAGCGGGGATGAAGCGTGGGACGGCCCGAAGTAGTAGGAAAGGAAGAAAATAGCGGGAGCACCGACGGTGAGTTGGGTAGATTTCGCAGTCGATATATATGTGGCTTCAGCGTATGCACTAAAGGAGGAGTATGCTCCGCCGCAAAGAGGAGAAACCGGATTAATTCGCGAGGGGAAGAGAGCACGAGTGGAGAAGGGCAAAGCGGAGTATGGGTTACCCTCAAACGGAATGTGGGAGTTAGCGGGGATATGCGTGTGGAGAGCTTCGGCCAAAGCGCAGTTAATATATAATGGCTCAGGTGACGGGACACCACGAGACAATTATCCGATCGGTGTTATATGCGGTTGGAAAGTGGCGCTATCACCTGCAAGTGGGCCGATGCCCGGAACGACGTGGGCGCGAAATCCGACACCGGGTTTGCCCTCGGAACTGCTGCGTGGCTCACTGCGTGGACCGCGCGCGCGCGGCGCCCAACCGGGGGTCCCCGGCCCAGGCGGGGAGCAATACGTCGGTTTCCGGGGGCCGTAGGACATGCCGATTCTCCGCTTGCATCTGCAAATTGCGGAATGTCGTTCCACCTACGAGTTCTCCTTGGGCAACGGCTAGGGGCACTTGTTGTTGCACCCCTCTCTGCTGCTGAAGGAGAGCCTTTCACATTCCATGCACCTGTCTGCGACGGAGGGGAAGTTGCCGAAGTCGGGAACCGGTCTCCGTGTGCAGGGCAGTGTCTACTATCCCCGGATTTGCCTATTCCAGAACACCACTGTAGCAAATCACCTACACTCGCCCGGTTCAGCGCCGCGTATAACGTTCCAATGTCGTGGGTGCCGCAAGCGAAGCTTCGTAATTTATAACAGCATGAGGCGAACCCTTTGGCGGTCGATCAAACACTGAATTTCGCCCTCACAAAGAGAAATATTTCTCTGCCATTTTTGGCGTGGCTCTCTGGCATCTCCACTTTTGCTCTCACTGCAACTTCTGCTTTCTCCTGCGGGCGTCTTCAAGGCCTCGTCCTCATTAGTGAAATTGCGGCCGGATTGTAAATCTGTCGGGGGCCATTCTCCCCGTGCATGTCTCCGTTCATGGGATTGTCACCCCATGCGTCTGCTTCGGTGCGTCTTTAGGGAGGTACTGATGTTCTTCATCCCAACATTCCTCCTCTTGCCGAAATGAGGACTATCCTCATACGCCTGTGCCGCCTTCTCCTACATGTGTAACAATATCCCCCACGTATCTTCCAAAATCCTCCACACGCCTTCCAAATTTCTCACTTAGCCTTCCCAACGACATGCTTGTGAGCCCGGCGTGCGACATTCTCGTGGTGTCGCGCTTGTACTGGAAATCACAAAATGCAACTTCCCGCCTACTTGAGACCCAAATTGTGCTCACCTCTTATGCCTACCTCTCTCGTCTTTCGTATGTTTTTTA
The DNA here is from genome assembly GCA_030581635.1 of Clavispora carvajalis. Classification (NCBI taxonomy): domain Eukaryota; kingdom Fungi; phylum Ascomycota; class Pichiomycetes; order Serinales; family Metschnikowiaceae; genus Clavispora; species Clavispora carvajalis. Next base: position 357,615 of record JAKTTV010000006.1, on the reverse strand, counting down.
CGTTCCCTTGTCTCACCTCTATGCACCTTAATCTTCCTCTTGAGCCATGTCTATATGCATACACTCTGCGCGCTCTATTTACCTACGCGATCTACACGCGCTACTACTACCCTCATGGTGATCCAGAACAACTTGAAGGAGGCCAAGGCATGGGTGGCGGCGGAAAAACCGCAAATCCCGCCAGCTTGGCTTCCGGAGCTCTTGAAAAAACCCCTACATTCGGCTCTGCCGTTTACCTTCGGTGCCGCCAGCGGCCTACGATCCAATCCGCCACAGAACCAAACGCCGTTACTTCCACATCGCCAGCATCCCAATCCTCTACCGAGACCACCGGGGAAACCCGTGCCTCAAAAACAGTCACACATTGCATTCAACCAAGGCCCACAGGAAATCCCACCACCCCCGCAGAAACCCTTGAGCCTTCTGGTCCATAACCCGGCTCCAGATCCCCCGCAACGCGCCGGGGGGCTTTCCCACCCCCAAAACCAGCCCCAAAAACCCTCGTTTGGGATTGTGGGCCAAACCATGCCTCTCCATACCTCTACTCAGGCTTTGGTTTTGGATAACTTGTCTGATTTTAGTGATAACGATGACCTCAAACTAATCGACACCGCGCGGTTGGGCTTTCCCCCCATCAAGCGCCAGGCCGCTATCGACGAACGTCCCCCGAAAAAACAGAAAGCGCTTTCTCAGAAAACCGGCGGCGGGAGGCTTGCGAACGACATTGCAGCTCCTCAGAGTGCCAAGGAAATTCCTCACGGAAGCATTGGGAACATTATGGGGGCTCGTGCAGCACAAAGAGCCACAGACCGTCCGTCCCCTACTACTTTGCAGCTGCCGCTGCTTTCCAATGATACTAGTGTACTCCAACTTCAAAATTACATCCGCGTCTGTGAGAGCAAAATTACATTGCTATCCAAATGGAACGCCATCAACGAATCCACTTCACTTTCACTTGACGCAAAGAATTTGTGGCATGCCAACAACTTCGTTCCGCAGTTAAAGAAAATAGAGGCATCTCAAAAGGCGCTCAGATCGTCTTTCACGTTTCTTGAGCCGCTTCCGGCCACCCAAGATCTCTCGCGCATATCGCACTCGGATCTCTCAGCATCCGCTCCTCCTTCATCTTTGATTTCCTCGCCGATTTTGGATAATGAGAACCGTGTGCTAGAGCTGGCCGTGAGGGACAGCCGTATGCTAGAGCTGACCGTGAGAGACAGCGTAAAAACAGAGATCAGGCAAAAAGTCACTCAGGCCCAAGTCACGGGGGAAGCTCAGGTCGTCGAGACGGAAACGGTCAAGGAAAGCGAGACAATCGACTTTCTTGCCCCTGATTCTGATCGTCGGCCCGTGCCACCCATCTCCCCTAATGTGGTACAGGTATCTGATACCGCAGAAAATGATTACAGCACCAATATCGCCGAGGCACGCAGAATCATACAAGAACGTCGGTCTGGACGCGTGGAATCTGCGCCTCAAGTTTTCGATGATGAGCTCGAAGACGACTTTGGCGAAGATTACATGGACGGATTAAGGTCTTCCCAAGTCGATGACAATGATACTGACCTCAGTGGTTTTGTGGCCAAAGACGATGACGACTTGTCTTCTGTCGATGATACATACATGACGCAAAGGGCCACACAGGAAGATTCGCAAGACAAAAGTGATGTCGACAACATAGAATCCGACGCTGAAAGTACGCGAGACGACATGCTTCTGGAAATGAGGGGTATCGTTCTCTCCCAAGACGTTGCTGCTCGCTTTGGTGTCAAGTACGATAATGTCGAAGCCATCCAAATCTCCGACGATGAAGAGGAAGAGGACAATACCGCAGATTTCACCACTCAGCTCAAAGAGGGCCGCGATGAGATCGTAGAGATTCTTTCTGAGGACGAAATTCCTGACGAAGACCTCAATGCATTGGCTGAACTACTGCAGAAGGTACGGCCTAAAATTGAAGTTGTGAGCGAAAGCGACTTCAGCGACGATGATGAAGAATTGATTGAACTTTCTAAATCAGTTGGCACAAAGAAGCTGGAGAGAACAATTCCGCCAAATTCAGGGCACTTTATCGATGAGGTATACGAGGTACTCAACAATGTGTTTAAGCTTCCTGATTTCCGGCCCAATCAACTAGAGGCGGTTGTGGCGGCTTTAAACGGGAAGGACGTTTTTGTGTTGATTCCCACTGGAGGAGGCAAGTCACTTTGCTACCAACTCCCAGCCCTTGTGAAAGGTGGAAAAACTAAGGGTGTCACTATAGTCATCTCCCCGTTGATCTCTCTCATGCAAGATCAAGTGCAACATTTGAAAGAGAGGAACATAAGTGCTGCAATGATCAGCTCTAGAGGAAGCACGGAGGAAAAGCATGCTGCTATTCGCGAGTTGACCAGTGGGCAACTTGATTTGGTTTACTTGTCCCCTGAAATGGTGAATTCTTCCAACATGATTCAGAGGGTACTCTCCAAGTTATATGACAACAGCATGCTCGCACGCGTAGTTGTTGATGAGGCTCACTGTGTGAGTTCTTGGGGCCACGACTTTCGTCCTGATTATCAAGGGATGAGCATGTTCAAAGAAAGATTTCCTGAAGTGCCGATAATGGCACTCACGGCTACTGCAAATGAAAAAGTGCGGCTAGATATAGTGCATCATTTACGTATGACAAACTTGGTGTTGCTCAAGCAAAGTTTCAATAGAACCAATTTGTTCTACGAAGTTCGAAGCAAACCCCCGAACTTTTATGAATGGATTCGCGACTACGTTATGGGCCAAATGGCTGGGAAAACAGGTATCATCTATTGCCACTCAAAACAGTCTTGTGAAACAACTGCCCAAAAACTCAACGATTGGGGCATTCAGTGTATGTACTACCATGCGGGGATGGATCCAGACGAACGGTTTGAGGTGCAGACCCAGTGGCAGCACAATAAAATCCAATTGATCTGTGCAACCATTGCGTTTGGAATGGGTATTGACAAGCCGGACGTGCGATTCGTCATACACATGTACATTCCCAAATCTTTAGAGGGTTACTACCAAGAGACTGGTCGTGCTGGAAGAGATGGTAAGGACAGTGAGTGTATCATGTTCTATTCATACAAGGACGCACGAGCACTCCAGAGCTTGATCCAACGAGACCGCAATTTGGAAGAAAGCGCCCGTGAGAACCATCTTTCGAAGATTCGGCAGGTTGTGCAATATTGCGAAAACAAAACCGATTGCCGCCGAAAACAGGTGCTCCACTATTTCAACGAGTCTTTCGATCCTATTGACTGTGGCCGCCGGTGCGACAATTGCTGCAGCGATGTAGTATCTGTATCCCGCGATGTAACCGACCACTGCTTGAACATAGTAAAGATGGTGCAGGCTTTGCAGCATGACAAGGTTACGGTGATCCACTGTCAGGACGTGTACAAGGGATCACGCAGTAATAAGATTCTAAAACTGGGGCATCACGAGTGTTCCTATCACGGGAAGGGCCGCGACTTGGATCGAGGCGACATGGAGAGAATTTTCTTTCACTTGCAGAGCCACGACTGTTTGCTTGAGTACCAGGTAATGAAAGGTGGGTTTGCATCTACCTACGTGAAGTTAGGGCCAAACGCAAACTCTGTGTTGAAGGGTTCTGAGCGAATCCAGCTTCTGTTTGCGAAAAACTCCCGCCCTTCAACTGCGAAAAGCAATAGTTCCTACAAGCAGCCACCCCGTCTCAACGCTAGCGGGAATGGCACCGGAGTAAGCCATTTGCGGTACCAAGAGTCGTTTGTGAGTGCACGCGAGTTCCGGTACGAGCAGGAGAAGGAGAACATTGGAGCCACTAGCCGGATCAGTTTAGAGAAACACACATTCGACGGTGCGGTGACGGCCAGCAACGAGCAGGCGGTTGAACGGGCCTACAATGAGCTCCGCAACTTGCGGCTTCAGAAACTGCAGGAGCTCGGCTACGGGCGGCCTACGTTCTTCATTAACGACAATCTTTTGAAGGAGTTGGCCATCAAACTTCCCACCAATGCCCGCGACTTTGCCCGGCTAGAAAACACCACCAAGGAGCAAGTGCCACATTTTCAGTATTTCAAGCGATTATTGGCTTCGTTGTCCAGAGAGAGGAAGAAGGGTCTGTCCCAGGACACCGCCACACAGCACACGACATTTACCCAGGCAAACAGCAGTATAAGCGAGCATGCGTCACCGTACTTCCAAAAGAGCGGACCTCTGCAAAGGAGAAAGAGCCAGGGAAAGGCGCGACAGCGTAAACAAACCGACAACCGCAGAGGAGAAACGCGGAAGACGGGTCCATCCAGCCAGGTAAGGCAGATGCCCATATAGATGGAAATGATATTTTGCATCCACTCACTCGGAGTTTTCCTGTATCTGGTGCGTCACCTGAGGGGTGCCCCAGACTTGTAGCTGCATACGGAAAGCCATCATTAGAGCTGCCAGGGGAGTATAAAAGGCCGCAAGCGGTCCCGCATCACGACCGAGGGATGCATCAAGGCTCGGGGGCAAAAGTCTTTACCGTTTTGGGAGCACGACATTGTTGCGGCACGCAGTATTGGGCGCCGCTCCAGACCCGTCCGTAAATCCGAGGATATGGGTGCTGGTCTCCCGGGGTGAGATGTTTTCCTGCATGTGGTCGCTAAGTCACGTGCGCGGCATATACGCCCCACGATTCGGTGGTTCGGACTACTGGTGAAGAAAAAACCCATCGCCACAGAACGGAAACATCTTTCTCGGCGTCAAAACTTATGCTGCATCCCTACGCACGCCGTCTCCAGAAAGAGTACAAGACTCTCTCTGCCTCGTCCCTCGCAGGCGTGACCTTTCTTCCCGAAAGTGACTTGACCCACTACAAATTTGAAATGTCGGTGGACAACCCGCTCTACGAAGGCGAGAAGTACCTTTTGCGGGTTGACGTTGAGCGGGATTACCCCGTGGACCCTCCCATAGTACGTTTCAGTCGAGACGGCTACGAGATTCCGCTCCATCCCCACGTATACTCCAATGGGCACATTTGCCTTAATATTCTTGGGAAGGACTGGACGCCGGCGTGTTCGATCGAAAGCGTGGTTTTAAGTATCCAGAGTATGCTTTGTCACAATGAACTTGGCGAAAGGCCTCCGGACGACCAGCAGTACGTGTCTCTGGCGCCACGGAACCCCAAGCATACCCGGTTCAGCTACCACGACGACAATGTGTAGGAGCGTTGCGCGACATTTGTCCCACGGCAGGGCAGATGTCGCGGTCACGGGACCATGTCGCGGTCACGGGACCATGTCGCGGTCACGGGACCATGTCGCGGTCACGGGACCATGTCGCGGTCACGGGACCATGTCGCGGTCACGGGACCATGTCGCGGTCACGGGACCATGTCGCGGTCACGGGACCATGTCGCGGTCACGGGGCCACGGTGACGCTGTGACGCTGCGACCCCCGCCGTTGTGTGCAGGCGGATGGTGGGCGATGTCGCATCGCACCCAACAGGGATGCGACACATGTCGTTTATCCGGGTGACAGCGTTGGCGCGACACGACCCAACGTCGACACCGGGTCCCGCCGGGCTTAGGGACGAGACCGCAAACCTCATCGACTTGAGGCAGATCCTGCACCGTATCAGTGGAACCTTGGCGGGCAAAATCCCGCCCAACTGTGGGCGCTGGAAAATTCGCTCAAACGCGAAGCGCCAATACCCAAGTCCGATTCCGAAGCTCGCAATGCCAGACGTCATATGGCGGAATTAACGGCCGCGGCCTGCACGTGGGCCCACCGATTTGGCACTACACGTCACCATGCAGGGCTGCCGATGTGCAGCGTTTGCTGTTGGGCAGAACGAACATCACCGGTCTGTCTGCAGTACACGATATCGTTGTAGCTGGCAATTATGGGGCGAACCCGGCGATGCTACGGGCCACCACGCAGCGACTACCGTGTTGTACGGCGCTTGTGTGAGGGCGGCCGGAAAAACCGGCCCCCAGAGCGGGCGTGGCCCGAAGCAAGAGCGGCTCCCGCCGGTGTTTTGTCCTGTACACAGTCGGTTTTTCCACTCCAGATTCAATTGCCTTTACCCCTCTCTGGACCGTGGAAAAATTTTGACCCACCCAGCTTCCATAAGTTAGCTGGATCTGCGTCTGTTCCAAGCCCCTAGCTTTGACCCGTGAATTGAATCCATGAACCTCGTGAAACAGGAGCCACTTTCGCCGGCGGGTCTTTGCCCGGCCCCGGAACTCACCCATATGGACACGGGCACTCACCACAACACCCAAAACACCCCAGCCTCGCCCAGGTCGCAACCCGGGCAGCCGGCCAGCCTGCAACGCTCGCCAGCCACAGAACCGCTTCCGGCCGATCCGCAAAACACGGGCCCCGCCATAATCAACCCTCAGGCCATAATCAACCACGCCCAACACGCCCAGACGCTTCCAGCGCAACCGCTTCACCCACAGCCTCTCCACGCCCAGACGCTTCCAGCGCAATGTGCCGCCAGCACGGCTGCGCCCAGCCACACCGGCCCAAACGCTCCGCGGGAGCCGGGCCAGAAACCAACCAGCCCCCACCACGGCGCGCCGCAGGCCACGGCCGCCAGACAAAATGCGGCCGCCAGCCACAACGCGGCCGCCAGCCAAAACACGCCCGACACGCCCGTCTCCGTGCTGCCGCCCGGCGAGCTTGAAGGCGGCGGCGACATTTCGCCCGACTTCCCGGAGTTCTCCGACACGCCCGGCACCATCGAGCAGGCGTGCGACTCGTGCCGCAAGCGCAAGCTCAAGTGCTCCAAGGAGCTCCCCAAGTGCCTGAAGTGCATCCAGCACAACTGGTGCTGCTCGTACTCGCCGCGCACGGTGCGGTCTCCGCTCACCCGAGCGCACCTCACGGAGGTGGAAAACAAGTTGGCACACGTGGTGCAGATGTTGCGGTACTTGTTGCCGCCGGCGGTGGATGTGGACACGCTTGTGCAGAGCCGGCGGTTTGACACCACGTTGCGGCCCTTGCGCGAGCAGTTGCGTGGCGCCGGCGCCGCCCACCCGCCCGCGTCGCCCGGGTACGACAAGGAGCGCATCAAGAAGGAGATCATCGACGACTTTGTGCTCAACAACATCCGCACCGACAAGGTGCAGTTTGTGTCGCCGCCGGTGGTGAGCAAGGCTATGCTCCCGGAGAAGGGCCTGTTCCAGCTGACCAACCTGGCGTCGCTCACCAGCCCGTCGTCGCTCCTCTCGTTGGACTCGTTCGACCGCTACGACTTTGCCGACGAGTTCGACGCAGAGTACCAGCCGGCCAAGCGCCAGAAGACTGCGCCGCTGGAGTACACCTCGATCTTCGACGAGGTGATGGACTTCTAGTCGTATATAGTAATTCATGTTTCCCACGTTTCTGCGGTGGGACAGCGGCGTGGAGAGTGCTGCTCCGCGAGCTGCCGGGTGTAGTTGTTGGTTGGGCCAATGATCCGAAGGGCATTTTCAACGATGGGTAATGAAGACGGAGCTGATGGAAGGCGACTCTGGAGCCGCGTAGGAGGTGAATGAGATCCTTGACCCTACAATTGGTGATGAAGCATGTTAGGTCTCGAAAACCTACCAATGGAGTTGGAATGGATTTCGACCGTCACAAGTGAGATGGAGGGAGACCGAATGGCTGCGTGCACCACTTATCTTTGTAATGCAGTTGCAACATTCATTTGGAAGATACATTTTTTCTATGTAAGATACATCACTCGCTATGAAAGATGTCAATCACTATGAGAGATGAATCTTTCCTACGAAAGATGCATCATTCACGAAAATACATCATTCACGAAAATACATCATTCACTAGGAAAGATATCATTCACGAAGATACATCATTTACTATGAAAGACATCATTCACGAAGATATATCACTCACTATGAAAGACGCCATTACTATGTAAGGTACATCTTTCCTATGTAAGACACATCGTTCGCTATGAAAGACATCATTTACCTTGAAAGATCAATCTTTCCTATGTAAGATGCATCTTTCAGACACATCATTTACTATGAAAGATACATAATTCACTATCTAGTATACATCATTCACTCTGTATATACATCAATTCACTATGTAAGATACGTCTCTCCTATGAAAGACACATCCTTCACCATGTAAGACGTCATTCACCATGTAAGCTGCATCATCCACGATGTAAATGTGCTTCGCCCAGCCTGTTCACGCTGGTTATTAAAACAGCGGCAGTCATACCAAAAGTTCCATGTGACATCTAGTACTTAGGCGACTTCCGTACACCACTGCCGAACTTCCGTCCCCATACAGATCTGCGTCTGGCCTAACAGCCGATCCAAATATTACCGAAAGCTATTCCATTTACGTCAATCGTCCTTCACCACAACTCAGACATGGGTATACGCCCATACGAGGTCTTAATGTAACATCTACTTGGGGCTCAATCCTCTAGAGAATGATAACGAGGACAAATTGTGCTTTGACAATCATTAAATGGATCTTTCATTGGATCTTCTCTATATTGCACCATTCCTTGGGTTGTAGCGGCCTGTGCATAGCGATAATCAACCTACGCGCATCACGTGCCATCCTCACTTTGTCGAGATGCATGGGTGTTCCGGTCTATAAGGCTGGCTGTAAATAGGCCACTTATGTCATGCAGCGGCAGAAGGAGTGTCTATATAAGGAGACCAAATCCATATATGGCTCGGTTTTTTGGTTACTTTCCTGGATCTACTGATCAGATCCTCTCCTAAATTACAATTGCCCTTTCAGTTGTATGCGTATACTGCACACAAGCGGATTTAACTCTCCTACCTCTTACCTCTCTCCTCTCTTTTTCTAATCTATTTCCTCTTTCATCTCTCCTACCTCTCACTTCTCTTACCTCTCTTACCTCTCTTGCCTCTCTTACCTCTTACTTGTCTCACCTTTTTCCCTCTTACCACCCTCAACACCACACCGCTGCACCACCATTGCCGCAACTTAGGCCACCGTCCGAAATCGGACGCGAGGCGTGCGCCCACCAGAGCGTCATGTGCGCCCTGAACCTCCGGCGCAACCGGCTGAGCAAGCGAGTTGATATCAGTATCGACCGGACCACCTTGGCAACCAGGACCCATACGTACCAGACTCGAGCTGGTGCCTCTACAACGCTGTTGCAACGTTTCCGCAACTTTTCCCCGGGATTTTGACCCGGCGACCTCAGGTCTTTTCTGGCAATTTTAACGGAGCTGAGATTGCACTCACGCTAGCCTGTCCCCAGTACAGCATTTCGTGGTGATTGTAGACCGACGCGCAGCCTCGGCCGACTCCTCGCTCACTCAGGTGCTTCATAGTCATTGGATTAGTGGAAGGTAGACAAGTGGAAGGTAGACAAGTCTTTCACTGTCGTTTTTGCTCCCCCCAGCCACTACCACAGCTAGCCTCTGCAGCCACAACCCCCGCCGCCAACTGCCATTCCCTACAGGAGTCGTCTACGATTCAACTGTCGAATGATTCCCGCGTGCCCGTTAGGCCTCCGGCCGTCCGCGGCAACCACGCTCAAAAACCTCGCATCGCTCCGCAAAAAAATCGCGCGGCGGCTCCGCCAGGCGCTCGCTGAGCTCCAGAACTTGGGCCACGGCCAGCTCGTGCCCGCACCCGTGCCGGTGCGTTCCCGCGTGAGCGCCTGCCCGCGGTATTTCGCCGGCGCCTTGTGCGCCCGGCGCTTCTATACGTCCGCGCTGTTTTGCACCGCCAACACCGGCACGGACCGCGCACCCGCGCCGTCTCACCAGTTCTCCGCGCCCAACCACTTCCGCCTGAAGCTGTTTGCCGCGTTCTATGCGCGCCCCCTGGCCGCGCAGTGGCTTAAAACGTCGCTCCAGCAGGGTGCGCGCGACCGCGACGCCCGCGCCGCGCGCCGCCCAGTGCCGGCCGCGTTGCGCCTAAACTTGCTGTTGTCCAAAACGTTCCACCAGACGGTCATGGAGCTCGCGCACCGCGCGCCGGCGGGCTCCGGTGGCTGCTACGTAGAGTTCCTCGTCCAGCCGCGCCTCTCCATCCCGGACGACACCGTCATGAGCGCGGAGGTGCTTCTGGAGTTGCTTGCCAGCATCCAGCACTTTGAGCGCCACTTGCGCGACTTGCAGCGCGACTTGGCGCGCTTGGCCGAGTTGGGCGAGCTCCCGGTGCGCGTGCGACACCCGCCCCACTCCATCCGCGTGTACTTCCCCAACTGCGACCGCGAGCGCTTGGAGCTACTTTTGCGCGACCAGAACGTGCTGCTGGGCACAGTCTACGACGACGTGCACGGCGAAGGCGTGGCTCTGGACGGGTCGCTCTCGCTGCTTCTGGACCTCGACTTGTTGAGCAATTTCTCCTTCCCGTCGCTGGTGTCGTCGGACGACTACGATGCGTTGTCGTCCGAGAGCGAGGCCTCGGCGGAATGGCTGAAGTTGGACCGCCCCCGGCATTTCGGCGTGCCGGACTTTGCCGTGCCGGATCCAGGGATACCTGGCTTTGCCGTGCCGGATCTAGGGATGCCCGACTTTGCCGTGCCGGATCTAGGGATGCCCGACTTTGCCGTGCCGGATCTAGGGATGCCGGCCCGCGTGCACTTGGACACCATGGACCGCATATTGCCTGAGCACGGCCACTCGGTGCAGATTGTCGACGACTACTACTGGGCGTGAGGGTGCAGATGAAGTTAGTGAATAGGGCAATGAAACATGAATAAGAACTCGGCGGCCTTGTGTTTGGCCACTGGCTCGAACCTCTCCGAAGCCTCTGCGTGTAATCGCGATTGCGATCGAACAAGCCGTTCTGCGAACGAGACTGAAATGTAGGAAGTTCGGCCACGCGGAATGGGTGTAAATACCTCGGGGCATCTGCCCGTTGTAGATGGCAGGGCGAAGCTGTTGGCAAGATGCAAAGCACAATGGGCGAATGACCTTGTCAGCTACGATAGAACCCCGTGGCCCTTGGACGTAAATTTTGAGGCGTTTTTTTCTTCCTTTTGTCATGTGAATTACTGGGTGCAAGGCGCAACGGCTGGAGTTCGCGATTTCATCTACAACTGCCACAAAGCGGAATTAACCAATACACCCGAAACAAATTGTAGCTCTGGAAATACTTGTCTCAGGGGGAATTGAATCAAACACCCAGCTATACTCTAGCTCCGATTAGCACAACCAGTCCACACCTGCAGACCGCCGAAGTCTCCACTACAATCTTCATACGTTTCAATGGACCAAAGCGGAGCAGAGAGGTACGACCCTGAAACCGTTCAGGAAAGCGTTGAAGCAACACAAACGGCAGACTACGAACAAGAGGAAGCCAGCGATGCAAAGACACAAACAGAAGGATCAGGAATATTAGCGAAGGCGCTGGAGGCAGACTCACACGCGCAATTAGGGGAACACGAGCGAAGCGACGCTGGCGAACAACCACCATCACACGTTCTACAAGAACTGCAACCACAGGGCTTTCAGCTACAGCTGCAGAGTTTGCAGCTGCAACCACAGAATTCACCAGAGCCACCAGGGGAATCACGAGAGCTACAAACACAGAATTCACAAGAGCTACAACCACAGAATTCACAAGAGCTACAACCACAGAATTCACAAGAGCTACAGCGGAACTCCCGAGAGCTACAGCATCAAGATCCACAAGACCGAGACGAACGTGAACTCGCACATGACCATGACCATGAACACGACAAGCGCAAACACGACCATGAACACGACAAGCACAAACACGACCACGACCATGAACACGACCACGACCACAAGCACAAGCACAAGCACAATCCACACAGCCCGATCGAAACCAGCACGCAGCCGCGTGCCTCGGCGCCCTCGGACTTGGAGACCGCGTCTGACGACTCGTTCCACCTGACGGGAACCGCGCTTCCGCCGCGCCCCTCCTCGCTCCCTGACGTATCCGGCGCCGCGCCGCTCGTGCTACCCGGCCTGTTGATCGAAGCCCGCCTGCACGACAGCACCACGGCTTACAGGGCCAAGGACCCCGCCCAGAAGTCGGCCATCGCCAACGGCCGCGACAGCATCCAGAAAACGTTCGACAACATCCGAAGCACAATCGGACACATGCCTGCGGAGCTCTTGGGCCCCGAGCCCATCGACTGGGACTTCTGGGGCCGCGTGGCCGCGGACTACAGCGGCGTGGTGGCCGAAAACCCGCAGTTGCTTCTCCAGACGGTGGCGCGCGGCATCCCGCGCCAGTTCCGCGGCATCGTGTGGCAGTTGGTGGCGCAGTCCAAGAACCCCGAGCTCGAGGAGTTGTACCGCCAGATGAAGAGCGAGCCGTCGGTGCACGAGCGCGCCATCAAGCGCGACTTGGCCCGCACGCTGTTCTTTGCCAGCGTGGACGCGGTAAACAAGGCCGACGAGCTTTACAACGTGATCAAGGCGTACGCGCTGTTCGACCCCGACGTGGGCTACACCCAGGGCATGGCGTTCATCGCAGTGCCTTTGGTGATGAACATGACTGACGCCGAGTGCTTTGCCTTTCTCGTGACGTTGATGAAGGAGTACGGCGTGCGCGAGCTCTTCTGCCCGGACATGCGCGGCTTGCACCTTCTCCTCCACCAGTTCGACCGTGTGTTGGAACGCCAGCTGCCTGCGTTGTACAACCACTTGGTGCGCCAGGGCGTCCGCCTGCTGATGTACGCGTCGCAGTGGTTCCTCACCTTCTTTGCCTACAAGTTTCCGCTCGACGTGGTGTTGCGTATCTTCGACATGGTTGTCACCCAGGGCGTGGAGGTGATTGTGCAGCTTGCTGCCAACCTCATGGTGAGGAACCAGCGCAGCTTGCTCCTGCTTAAGTTCGATCAGCTCTTGGACTTTTTGAAGCTCAGCCTCTTCAACGTCTACGTCAACGACGCCTTTGTCGAAGGCTCGGAGAAGGACTCACGCCGCTTCTCCTTGTTGCGCAGGTCGCCAAACGACCCGGCCCTGGCCAGCTACTACAACCTCGATGCGTTTGTCACCGACGCACTCGACATTGCCGTATCGCCTGCCGACCTCTCGCGCTACAAGCAGGAGTTTGAGAGTCTCCGAGCCAAGGATGATGCGCGGGCCGTGGAAATCGACCGCCTCAAGCACGCCAACGGCGTCTTGCGCCATGAGATCAAGTCCACCGAGTGCCAGTACTACAGCTTGAACCAGAACCACATTGCGGCGGTGCAAGAGCTCGTCGACACCAAAATGCTCCTCTCCGATGTGCGCAACGACACTGCCGAGTTGACGTCTGAGGTAAAGGAGTTGCAGGCGGATATCGCCGCGCTCGAGGCCAAGCTCGAGGCCAGCACCAAAGACATCACCGACGACACAGAATGCCGCATCCAGCTGTTGTTGACGGAAAACGCCCGCGAAACTGAGCGCTTTGCCGCGTTGGAGGAGAAGTTGCATCAGTTGTCACTCGAGCACACTCGCGTCACGGCCGATCTTAAGCTGCGCGGCCAGAAATGGTTTTGGTAACTAACATGGACGATGGCTTCGCCGGATGAGTTTGGTCAAGAAGGCTTGCGCTTTGCTCGGCCAAACTACTCTACGCTTCTGATCCGCAAAGATGCCCTCCACTTTTCACAGGGCCCGCCTTGATCCTTATCGGTTATCGGGGTGTATGCACACCATATAACGGTGACAATGCAGGACAAATGGTGGTGTTTTAGCCAACACAGGCCTTTGCGTGGTCCAGCTTCGCTCACCGGGCGTGACACCGACTCCAGGAGTGCATTCAGAGCGTCACCAGCAAAGTCGCGGCACGTGATGTGAACGGGGCTTGTGCCCTCGCCATGGTGCAGGTGCGCGCACCACCACCCACCCACCGCAGAAAATTTTCAGCCTACTCCATTTCCACTTCCTCACCACACCGAAACCACAAAATGGCTAGAGGACCAAAGAAGCACCTTAAGAGATTGGCAGCCCCATCCCACTGGATGTTGGACAAATTGTCCGGCACCTACGCCCCAAGACCCTCTGCTGGTCCACACAAGTTGAGAGAGTCCTTGCCTTTGATCGTTTTCTTGAGAAACAGATTGAAGTACGCTTTGAACGGTAGAGAGGTCAAGGCTATCTTGATGCAAGAGCACGTCAAGGTCGACGGTAAGGTCAGAACCGACTCCACCTACCCTGCTGGTTTCATGGACGTTATCACCTTGGAGGCCACCAACGAGAACTTCAGATTGGTGTACGACGTCAAGGGTAGATTCACTGTCCACAGAATCACCGCTGAGGAGGGTTCTTACAAGTTGGGTAAGGTCAAGAAGATCGCCTTGGGTAAGAAGTCTATCCCATACGTTGTTACCCACGACGGTAGAACCATCAGATACCCAGACCCAGCCATCAGAGCTAACGACACCGTTAAGATCGACTTGGCTACTGGTAAGATCACTGAGTTCATCAAGTTTGACACCGGCAGATTGGTTATGGTCACTGGTGGTAAGAACTTGGGTAGAGTTGGTGTCATTGTGCACAGAGAGAAGCACGAGGGTGGTTTCGACTTGGTCCACATCAAGGACGCTTTGGACAACACCTTCGTCACCAGACAATCTAACGTTTTCGTTATTGGTACTGAGGCCGGTAAGCCATGGGTTTCCTTGCCAAAGGGTAAGGGTATCAAGTTGTCTATCACTGAGGAGCGTGACAGAAGAAGAGCTCAACAAGGTTTGTAAGTGTCCTCGTAGCATATCTTTGATTGTTAATATACACTTTATTTAGTCTGATGTAGAGTTTGTTAACGGGCTAGCGGTGCGCAGTGTGCATACTCTTATCTGCTTCCCCTGAAGGTGAATATTCCATTATGGCCCTGGTTTTCCGCCTATTCCTGGCAGCGGCGGTATTTACCCTTCTCTTCTTTTACTACGACAATTCCTCATCAGCACAACAACTGGCGTTGAGACGCTCCCTTGTGCTCAATGATGTAAACTTTCTCCATACAACCGATACTCACGGATGGTACTCGGGACACTTAAATCAACGCGTTTACAGCGCAGACTGGGGCAAATTTGTCCTGTTTGCCAGGAACTTGAAAGAATTCGCGTCAAAAAATGGCCAAGATCTTTTGTTGGTTGATAGTGGTGACCGTCATGACGGAAATGGACTTTCCGACATCACCCTGCCGAACGGCCAGAAGTCAATCCCTGTTTTTCTCAGTCAGCACTATGACATCATAACGTTGGGAAACCATGAGCTTTACTTGGCCGAGAATTCTGCCCAGGAGGTCGATTTGTTCATTCCTCATTATAAAGAGAACTACATTTGCTCTAATGTGGAGTACACCAAGAATGGGTCCTGGCACCCGTTTGGCAAAAAGTACAGGTACTTCACTACGCCATTGCAAGGTATCAGGATACTTTCCTTTGCATTTTTGTTCGACTTCAACCGCAACAACATCAAGACCAAGGTTACACCTATCGCGCACGCCATTGAGCAAGAATGGTTCGTTGAGGTATTGAAAGAGTACCCTCCTGACACCGTGGATATGCTTCTTATAGTGGGCCATCTCCCGGTAACGAGAAAATGGAGCGAAGTGGGTGTTCTTCATGCAAAATTGAGAACTTTCTATCCCGAGACAAAAATTCAGTATTTTGGTGGTCATAGCCACATCCGAGACTTTGTTGTGTATGACGAGCAACTGACAGCGCTCCAAAGCGGGCGATTCTGCGAAACTGTAGGGTTTCTCAGTGTGAATATGAGTACCTCTGAGTCAAGTGTGCGTGAGAGATACTTCAGATCGTACATTGATTTCAACCTAGACCTGTTCATGTTTCACTCGAACAAGATTGGCGAAGAGTTTGACACCAAGGAGGGACGAGAAACAAGCGAATTAATCCGCCAAACCCGCAAGGATCTACAATTGGATACTGCGATCGGAGAAGTACTGGCAAACTACTACATGGACTACGTTCCTTTGTCTCACCCACACAATATATTCAGCTTATTGACTAGAAGAGTCTTGCCCCTGCTTGTACCGCTGTCGAAAAACATATCCTTCCACGATGAACGGCTAATCATAATCAATACAGGATCTGTCCGGTACGACTTGTACAAGGGCAACTACACAGTCGACACGCATTACATCGTGTCCCCCTTCCAAAATGACTGGGTCAAATTCTCAGTGCCAAAAAAAGTGGCCACCAAAATAGCACCCCTTCTCAATCGAGACGGATACATAGCTGAGGCTACGGGTGACCAGAATAGCTACTTGCGCCCCCCGCATCAGCGCTCAGTGGGACGCCCATTCGAGCTGACGCTGCAAAAGCACTTCATGTACCCTGGCATCATTGATACGATAGCAGATACAAGCTCCGGGAAGCTTTCGAAGGGCTATGTCACCTACGACGACTTTGGCAATGACGGCGACGACACAAAACACAAGGGAGTGGTGAACTACCCACTACCAAACGTGGTCCAGAGTGTGAACTTTACAGACAGCAAACCGGATGCCATCGTAGACGTGATCTTCTACAGTTTTCTCTTGCCGAATATCCAGTGGGCGTTAAAAGAAATTGGCGAAGAGGTGCCAGAGGCTGAGTTCTACTCAGATAAATATTTGGGAGTCCTATTGGACGAGTTTGTGCAACACAACCAAATTTAATAGTAACCATTTCACGTCTTTATTGACTTAACCTATATGCGAACCGCACTATCGTGGGGCTTGAATGTAATTCTGTAATTGAAGCAACTAATGATTTCCGCCTCATCATTTTGCGCCACAGCTTGGTCTACCACCAAATTGGCATTGAAACCATACCAGCTTCCCCAAATAGGACGGGGTTTGGTATTGGCCGAGGCAGGCACGATTTCGCTGCTTTCGCCCAATCTGGACCTGCCACTTTCATCGAACCGGACCTTGCCGTTGAGAATGACGCTGTACAATCCAGTGCCGGGAATTAAGTGGCAGTCGAAAGAACTGATCAGATGGTTGGTCAACGGAGACAAAAGCCATTGTTTCTGGAACTCCAACCTGGCATCATTGGCTGGTGCTTGTGGGATGAGTGGGTTTCCATTCATGATCACGGCCGCTGAAGGCTTTATCTGCTTGGCAAAACACGTGGCATAGACCTCCACATTGGCAAACTGCGGCTGATCGTAACCCGAGGAGAAGTACAGAAGATCCAACGACGCCAATAGCTTTTTCAAAAACAGCTCAATGGGCTGTGCTAAAAAATCGGTTAGCACATGGACAATCTTACAGCAATAGACTAGGTGCTCATCAAATACTATGTCATGCTGTAAGCCATTTCACGGGACGGTACATACTAGGATCTTGTTGCTGGGTATTCATTCCTGGTGCCCAAAGGTGGGATGGAGCGAAAATGATGGAGAGCCGCGACACGTGCTGAGTCACGAGGAAAAAACCCGCACATCCGTTCCATGGCTTCTCGACATGATCCTCACTGCTTCGTCTGCTGTCATTGGCCAGAGAAGTGTGGAGGAGCGCGCCTCTATTCAGGAAAAGCGTGGGTTTCGATATGCGAAAGCTTTTGTATGATCAGCAATCAAATGCTTCCCCACGCAGGGCACATAACTCAGCAATCGTTTCTCAAGGTATAAATGAAGCGACTAGTGCCACTGGTTGTACAATACAAACATCATGGGAGAAACACTTGAAACAGCAAAGAACATCGGCGTGTCTGTCGCGGGATCTATTGGTGGAAACAAAGTCGCCGATAAGCTCCACTTGGGAAGTGCAGGCCACATTGCAGGAGGCATAGCAGGTGGTATGGCTGCCAACGACGCGGACCAGAAGTTGGAGCAGGACAAGGCAGGCAAATAGACACCATGCTTATGGAGTTGAACTCCAGATATAGCCCACAAAATGTTTTATGAATAAATGAATGACGCAACAAGTCGCAGTAGGTATTATACATTTGCCATTGAACAATCGCGAGTGCCGCTGAAACGCTGACTCGATTAAGTCCCGTCATGCCTACTGGATGATCGTGGTTAGTGTGCTATCTTTGGCTTTGTATGAGGCTGCCACTCTGATTTGAGTGGATACGAGTATCAGATCCAAGGTGCTTCGCGCACACAAATGTGCACACGGTATTTTTAGGACCGCGCCGTTTGCGCAACCAGTAGCTTTCCAGGAAGGGATGTATAGAAAACCAGCCCGGTGGGTCAGAGATCTGACCCGCGTGCCGGATCGGGCAAATCGAGACCAGCATCCGGCACATAATCATGCAGGCGGTGTTCTGCCGCGGCACTGGCTTCGTGCCGGCTGGATCTAGCCTAATCGGGACACTAAAATGCTGAATCCGGTCGCTTTCATCAATGCCACCGCTGATCCACTTGGATCGATCCTGATCTGGCAACCAGCACATAATGTGCTATTAATTCCTCTTGATCTATCTCACCAGTATATAACCCACCGGGCGCTCAGCCACCACTTCTTATTGTTTTGTTTCAATAATTCTCCTAGTCATTACATTTACCGATCATCGCCTACACTACCACTAGGCCATAACACATCCCCCATCAAATTTTAGTTGTTTGTTCACATCCTGACATTTTATTTGCTAGCTTGCAATTGCAAATCATATCTCCGTTTGACTTGACTGTTCTATCACGCTCGTGGCGTACTTGCATTAAGCATTATTCGCCAAGTCACATCAATTGAATTTATTCCATCGAACTTTAACTTCTCGAGCATCCTCAATTCGACTCCAGTTTCGTTTTCTTTGGACTTACGTATCTCCCATCTGCATCCGTTGCTTTTCTCGTCACCTTCACCCGCAGCACCAAAACTATGAGTGTTATCCAGTCCGTTATGTTCGGTGACCAACTTAATTCTTTTCCCAGGGGGCACCATGCTAACAAGACTTCATACAATGACATGATTTCCTCATTTGCATCTCGTGTCTCCACATCTGTTGCATCTGCTTCTCCCCCGGGATTCTCTGCATCTAATTACGTCAAAAAACGGTCATATAGCGACCAGTCGAGCGAGAAGCACCAAGATCACGATCTTCCAGACACAAAAAGGTCAAGAACTGCTCCTCCTTCTCCCCCAAGCTACCATCATCACTATTCCAGACCGAGCGGGGCAGCCAAGTTTGTTCCAGATGAGAAACAATTTTCCCACCGCGAAAAGACCAAAATTACTCTTCCAAGCCTTAGTGATGCGTTGAGAGCCACCTCCAGGCAAAGACCTTCGGCTATTGTGCCTACAGTTTCTCTCGATTATTTTGACACTTACAAGCCAAATGATGAAAATTGGCGTTACGGGTTGTTGGATACCATCAAGCACACCACCCCGTCATTCGACTTGAGTCAGTACAGCTACTTGAACAAACATACGACTACAAAGTTACCAGCTTTGCATCAATTGGATGCACAAAGGCCCCTCTTTGACTCCCGAGTGAGCCCCAAAGTACTTCCAGAGCCCGCTGAGCGCAAAATCAATTTCCCGTACGAATCAAACTACACGTACTTGAACAAGACCTACATGGTTGACGTGGAGCGGTACCCAGAATACTTGGAGTTGGCCCAATCACTTATAAAGCTCTCCAAGCCCCAGACAAAGACCCCAGATCAGGTCTATGCCTCATTGCATAAGCCGCTCTCCAAACCTGAGAAATCTTCACCCAACCAGAACCACACTCACATCTACAACCCAATCCACAGCCCCGATTCATCTCACTCCCAACCTATGTTCCTGTCACATTCGCATCAAGGCACCCAAAACCCAAAGCCTTACCACCACGGAAGCTCATACTCCTCTCCTCTCGTCGCACTGATGCCAGTGATGCCACTTTCTTACTTGACGCCTGAAAATAGTTTCGAGGCGAAGCAAGACCACAAGGAGAAGAAGGTATCGCAACAGCGCACCCGTTTTATTCCCATCACGCCTCCATCTGTCAAAAACAAGTCTAGATCGGAGTTGATGAAATCTCCTCCACGCATCAATCCGGCTACGCCGCGAGTATGCATTTCGTGTGGATCTGACCAGTCGCCTTGTTGGAGGCCATCTTGGAGCATCAAAGAAGGACAGCTTTGTAACTCGTGCGGCTTGAGATACAAGAAGACCGGCGCACGGTGTCTCAACAACGACTGCAAGAAGATCCCCGCCAAGGGCGAGTGGGCGTTGATGCAGAGCAAGGGAAAAACCGCTTTCGACGGCGAGAATGCTTACGGGTGTCTTGACTGCGGAAGCAAGGTGGAATTGAACAGGTGAACACCATAATCCCTCACATGACACTTTCTATGCATCGGCACACTACTGCAACACTTGCAACCAGGAACTGCGCCACAACCCATCACTAAATAGCTAGCACATGACTATATAGTTGGGCATTGCACTGTCTCGTAAGGCAGTGGCTGGTGACAGGTCACCAGCTCTTGGATGAGAATTTCTGTCAGGCCGGCCACCGGACCGTGATTCTTTGACATGTCAATGTCCAATCCTTGCCTCAAAGGCAGACTGCATAACCGGGCATGGCCCAGAATAATCAACGATGGTAGCATTGGCATATACGTATTTCCCAAAGAATCTTTAGCCTTTAAATTGGTCGACTCTAGGATTCAGTTGTGCAATCCGCTTGTTATATGAACGCCAGTAGAAGTCACTAGTGCGCAGATGTCCGAGATGGCCTCAGACACCAGCAATACTAGCACCATTTGCAAACACCATTTACAAACACCATTCACAAACTTTATTTACAAACACCATTAATTACAAAGCCTGGAGACACGTCCACATTCTATAGAGAGCTTATTAGACAACGCAGCCCACTATCTCGGCCAGAGTCTCGTGCAAAAAAGCCGGAGAGCATTTTATCGAACTTAACGGAACCAGTGGGTTTCGCACCCAATTACCAACCCATACCTCCACAGTCTCACCGCACTTCGCACCACTACTACTCTTTCTTCCATGTCCCTTTCCATCCATATCAAGGCATCCGGCGACAAAAAGTTCTCGGTTCTGGTGGACCCCTCGTCCACCATCGAGGACTTGAAAACAATCATCGCCGCCGAGTCCGACATTGCCCCCGAGCGTCAACGTTTGATCTACAGCGGTAAGGTGTTGAAGGACCACGAAACGGTTCTGTTCTACAAGATCCAGGAGGGCCACACCATCCACATGGTGATGGGTGCTGCAAAACCTTCCCCCGCACCAGCAGCCTCCACGCCTGCGGCAGCCAGCACGCCTAGCGCCCCCACCACCTCCGGTGGCGACGTGCCCACCAATATCTCTACCGGCACCGGTCTGTTCAACCCGTTGGCCGACCTCACGGGCGCGCGGTACGCGGGCTACACACAGTTGCCGCTGGCGTCCATGTTCGGCCCGGACGGCGGAATGGGTGCGTTTCTGTCTCCGGAACAGATGTCGTCCATCATGCTGTCCCCCGGGTTCCAGGAGCAGATGAACGCCATGTTGCTGAACCCGCAGATGTTGGACTTCCTTATCCAGCAGAACCCACAGTTGCGCGCCATGGGCCCACAGGCGCGCGCCATGATGCAGCTGCCCATGTTCCGCCAGATGATGTCCAACCCGGAGTTGTTGCGCGGCATGATGGGTGCACAGGGCGCGGGCGCCACGCCCGCCTTCCCTGCCCCGGGCGCCAACCCCACCGTGGGCGATGCCTCTGCGGACGCCGCGGCACCAGCTGACACCGCGGCGCCGGATGCCGCGTCCAACCCCTTTGCGTCGCTCTTCCCTGGCGGCATGCCGCAGCTTGACCCGGCGATGTTCGGCGGCGCCCCTGCCCCCGCCGCAGAGGACACCCGCCCGCCCGAAGTGCGCTACGAGACGCAGTTGAGCCAGCTCAATGACATGGGCTTCTACGACTTTGACCAAAACGTGGCGGCGTTGAGACGCAGTGGCGGCAACGTCCAGGGCGCGCTCGAGTTCTTGTTGTCGGGCGGCTTCTAATTGGGCCCAATGCGAGACGAGGCGTCCTTGTCGTGGATTGGTGTTCGCCGTGCCGTTCGCGTCCATGTGCTTGCGTTTCTTACCACGATACGAGACCATGTTGGGGCTACGTCCATGTGGCCACTACGACAGCCTCTGTGGCAGAGCGCATGCACCGTACTGTGTCTGGATGGTCCATAGGATCTGTTAATAAACGTCTTTAAGCACTGGTTGTAGGCTTGACCTGGTTAGAGGCTTGATACCGCACCAATGCCTCCGCTGGTACACGTGACGTCCAGCGCCTGGCCCGTGGGGTGTTCCACCCTATATCAGTGCAAAGCCCGCTTCAGACTCAGCCACAGAAGGCCCCGTTTCATAGCTCCACGTCCACCGAACAGCACGGCAGGGCACCCGATCGACTGTTTCCTGCACATTGGTGTCGGTGTACGTGCGACCAACGAAACACCTACAACTCCAAAGCTACCAACTCCACCCCAGCTCCACGCTACCGTAAGCCTTCACTTTTCCCCCGAATATGGAAAAGCCGGCTTCGCCCGACATCATTGCCCACCGCACGCGCTTGGCATCGCGAAAAGACTCCGTATGTGAGCAGGCGCCTCCTCCCCTAGATACCAAGCATCAGCAACCAACGGACTACATTGCGCCGCCGCTTCGCCGCCTAGGACAATACGAGCGCCTTCTCCACAATGTGTCTTCCACAGAGGTCACCAATCTCGTGGATTTTGGTCTCCAGAAAGCTGTTGGGTTGGTGGTGAAGTCCGTCAAACCCGACGCAGGGTTCTCGGGCGAGTTTCTCCAGGAGCTCACCATCTTGGCATCCGGGCACATGCGGAATTTGTTCCGCCTGCTTCATGACTTGACTGAGGTGCAGCGGCACCACCGGCCCGGGATCGCGGACCTTCAGATGTGCTTGGTGCAACACAACCTAAGCGCAGGCCAATTGGGTCGCGAGTTTGACCGCACTGTTTCTGTTTCGCCCAGCGTGAAGGCACTCTCCGCAGCGCTCCGCGGCCAGGTGGAGTCACTGTTGCGCGAGTACTACGCCGAAAACTACCACTTGGACAAGGACGACCCCTCGCTTGTGTTTCACGCCAACGAGCAGTACGAGGTGGCGGCACTTGTGCCGCGGCAATCGAAAAAACGGACGTACATTCCATCTTACTTGCCCGAGTTGCCGCCGGACTTCACCTACCAGTACACCGGCAACTACATGAAGACGCTCACTGACCTCAAGGAAATCAAGCTCAAGTTAGTCGACGAGTCGCGGCTCAACGAGGCCTCGCTCTACAAGTTGATTGAGGACGACGAGAAGGAATGGAATGTGACTTCCGACCTAGAGTCAGACCCGGACGACATCATGAGCCAGGTGGATCCCGTCTCAGACGTGGAGTCTTCCCACGAGAAAGAGGCAGAGAAGGGCCCCATAGACTCGCGCCCAGACCCAAATCTGAGCCAGGACCCCCCAGACACAAGCAAAGAAGAACCGTCACCGGGGCTTGAGCTCAGGTCGATATCGGCAGGAAAGAAATTCGATTTTGTGGCTTACGCCCGCAGCCGGCGGCTCGCGCAGCAGCGCCAGGCTCGCGAACTCGAAACTCGCCGCCGGAAGAGAAACGAAAATGTGTTTATGCGGGCGGAGCGCCTGCTTTCATGCTACGCGACCGCGCCGGCTGGGGCCGACCGCGACTTTATCACCCGGACTCTCCAAAACGGTTTCAAGAAGGTGATTCGCGCCACGCGACGGGCAGAACAGGCGAAGAAGAGAAAACTCACCGAGCTTCTTGCACTCAAGGCCAAGGCGGAACAGGAGCACGAGCAGAACAATGCGATAGAGTTTGGGTTCGCCTTCAACCATGCGTCTAACCTCTCTGACAGCGACGACGACGAGGAGCCAGAGGAGTTTGATTTTGGCGATGCCGAGCCAAACGACGAAGAGAAGCCCGCCAATCTGCAGCGGGCCACGGAAAACGCAATAGCGCCGAAGCAAAGCAGCGAAGGCCACAGTCAGCTCGGCGAAGGCGACAGTCAGCTCGGCGAAGGCGACTTCTACGGGGCGTTGCCTGCCCCGCAGAGCGGATCTGCCGATCTCGCCCAGATCGACAACGAGCTCGACTCTGCACTTAATTCGATGGACCCGTCCCACGCAGCTCTGGCGTCTGCCGAGGCGTGGCCGGAGGAGTGGCAGAGTGAGCCGCAGCAACAGGACTCCGACGAGGATGAACTCGAGGACTTATAATTTACGAATCACGACAACCTTCTAAGTGCGCCCAGCATCGCGGCCTCGTGCCTCGTGCAAGCCGCGTAGCCCACCCCGGAATGCCCCGCGACACCCGTACACCACGCCATACCCGAGCACGTACACCGCTGGTTTTTACCAGTACAGTGTCCCGTGTAAATTCGAGCCTTGCGAACGAACCGACAGAAGCGCCCCGTTTCTCTCCTTCCGTTTCCAGCACCCGATCCTGCCCCCGACTTACGCCGCTTTGCCTCGTCCGCGCCTCCAATGACAGTGGTATCTCTACCTCCATCGGCGCCGTTCCCGGTAACAGTAACGGCGGTGTTATGTTCGCCCGGAGACAACATCCAGCGCCACGCGTCCATCATCAAGTACAAGTACTGGGACTACCAGGATGACCCCAACTCCCGCGAAGACCCGCCGCCAAAAATACGCGTGGAGCGGATAGGAACCTTCGAGTCGCCCATCGAGGGCGCCGTCAGCAGCGTCAGCGTGGCGGTCAACGACGAGGTGCCCCACTCCGACGTGGAATTGTGCACCATCGACGAGCCTTGCACCCACACAGTGCAGTACGGCGGGCTCTGCGCCCTCTGTGGCAAAGCCGTGGAGGACGAAAAGGACTACACCGGATATAACTACGAGGACCGCGCCACCATAGCCATGTCGCACGATAACACCGGGCTCCGGATCTCGTTGGACGAGGCCACCAAGATCGAGCAGACGTCGACCGAGCGGTTGGCCAAGGACAAGAAGCTCATTTTGGTGGTGGACTTGGACCAGACGGTGATCCACGCCACAGTCGACCCCACGGTGGGCGAGTGGCAGCGCGACCCGTCCAACCCGAACTACCCGTTCGTCAAGGACGTCAAGCTTTTCAGTCTTGAGGAAGAACCCATACTCCCACCCGGCTGGACGGGCCCCCGCCCGCCCGTCTCCAAGTGCTGGTACTACGTGAAGTTGCGCCCGGGGCTCCAGGAGTTTTTGGCCCGGGTATCGCAGCTCTACGAGCTCCATATCTACACCATGGCCACGCGAAACTACGCCCTTGCTATTGCGGCGTTGATCGACCCCGAGGGCCAGTACTTTGGCGACCGGATCTTGAGCAGAGACGAGAGCGGGCTGCTCACACACAAGAACTTGAAGCGGCTCTTTCCGGTGGACCAGTCCATGGTGGTGATCATCGACGACAGAGGCGACGTGTGGCAGTGGGAGGCCAACTTGATCAAGGTGGTGCCTTACGACTTTTTCGTGGGCATTGGCGACATCAACCTGAGCTTTCTCCCGCAGAAAAACGGCCAGCTTGTGGGTCCCACCAAGAGGAGAAAGACCATTGCACGTTTGGAGGCGATGGAAGAGGAAGACAAGACCCAGACCCCTAAAACGCCGCTGCCGGAGACTGAAAAGCTGGACGAAGCGCCCGATCTGCCCGAGTCGGACTCCGAGGGCTCTTCTCCCATCGACCGCATCCTCGAGTTAGGCGGCGGCGAGGGCAACCACGACCTTCTCACAGAGCAGCGGATATCGCGAAACCACTCTATTGAGCAGCAGCAAAACGACAGGCCGTTGGCTAAACTCCAGCACAACTTGGACAAGATCATCCACGACCCTGAGACCACCCCTGCGCCCGAATCGGACCACAAGGAGGACGAGGAAGAGAATCTTTTGTACGATGACGATACTGAGCTTGTGGCGCTCCAGGCGGCGTTGGAGAAGATCCACCGCGAGTACTACAACCACTACACGCTTTTTCAGAAAAACCGCAACTTTCCGCGGCCCGACCTCGCGGACATCATTCCAAAGTTAAAGTCGCCGTGCTTGGCGGGGGTGGTGGTTCTTTTTTCAGGCATTTTGCCCTTAGGTATGCACCTCGACAACGCCGACATTGTCATTTGGTGTCGCCAATTTGGCGTGAAGGTGGTGAACGAGGTCTACCCGGACGTGACCCACGTCGTTTGCCGTGACCCGGCGTCTTCGTTCATGAAGCCGGGACTCACCCTCAAGGTGAGAGTGGCGAAGAAGACTCTCCCCTCAGCCAAAATCGTTAACCCCGACTGGCTTTTCGCTTGCATGAGCACGTGGAAGCGTGTTGACGAGCTGGAGTATGAGATCAATGTTCCCGAGCAGGACTGGTACGTGTCTGAGTCGGACGTGAAAAAGTACGTCAAATCACTCGATGCATTGAAGCAAAAGAACCGCACCCAGGTCCTCGGCATGTCAAGCCGCGGCCGCGAAGGTTCTTTTTCCTCCATTGAAGACTACGACTTTAATACTGCCAGCGCGGAAGTAGACGACTTCTTGGCAGGTATCAGCGACGATGACGATGATGAGGACGACGACGACGGCCAAGAAAATGATGCCGAGGTCAGTAACAGCGGATCTACATTCCTAAAGGGACTATATGCTGCGCCCGTAAGAAAAAGAAAGTCAATTGATGATGACAGTGAGGACGAGCGTGAGAGCAACAAAAAATCGCGGAAAGAGGACGATTTTGATGACCTTGAGCAGGAACTCTTGAACGAGTTGGATGACCTAGACGGGTAAACGAGTTGGATGACCTAGACGGGTGGTTCTGTGGCTACACACGCTTGAGGACATCTTATCTGAAACACAATCACTTTCAGACTTGATTTATTGTTGTGAAATTCGATTAGGTGCTCCAAATGCACAATTGGATTATGACGCCTTTTCTAAACATCAAAGTTTCTATTTTGGGCTTGGCCTACACCAGCCACCCACCATCACACGCGTCGTATGCAGGATAGGGGACATCGGATATGCCTCAGTTAGACGGTGTGCACCGGCTGTATACCGGCTAAGTCCGCTTAAAACCGACTTACTTTTTTATTTACTTCCTATAACTGTCGAGGAATTGCCTCTTCCAAGTCGTGCCTCAAATTTGGAACCATGCTATTCAGGCTAGTATCGATTTTCCTCACTGCGGCCATCACCGTGCTCTCGGCCTGGGCCTTGATCGGCTCCTACAAGAACGAGTCTTACCTCACCAATAATTACTTGATGGCAGTCCAGCTTTCCAATCTCAATGTGTCGGCCATTATCTCTGAAGCCAGCGGTAACGCTAAACGGGACATTGCCGAGGATGTGCTTTTTCCAACGCCCACTGAAAATTTGGTCAAGCGTGATACCTCATCGCTGGTGTCAACACTGACCACGTTAACTGCTTCGGCCAATTTGCTCTCCTCGTTGACCGCTGCCTCGGCTCAAGCGACAGACGTGAGTAGCATCATTCAACTGTTAGAAAGCATTGCGAGCTCTGCGTCGATTCTGGAGTCTGTGGTTACCCTTGCCGCAGAGTTGATCAGTGAGGCTGAAGACGACTTATCAACGCTTTTGTCAGGCTTGAATGCACTGGATATTGGGCTTGCTGACATGTATTCTGTGGGATATTGGGGTTACTGCCGTGGCAGCATATCTGGTGATTCTGAAAAGTGGCTCAAAAACTTGGGCAAATTTGGGAAAGAGTTCAGTAACAAAGCCGTAACTTACGATTACTGTACCTCTCCTAAAGCGGGGTATGAGTTTGATCCTCTCGAAATTTTGCGTCACGAAATGATTAACTACATAAACAACACAGCTGATGGCGCATCGGACTTAGTGGGAACCGCCGTGAGTGAAGCTTTGGAGCTGCAACTTCTTGCGATTGTGGGATCATTAACTTACGAGAACTTGGGACTACCCGGTGACTTGAAGAAAAGCCTTTACATATTGCACGGGTTAACTGTGGCGTCGTTTGGATTGATTTTGGCGGGCGCAGTATTGGCGTTCATCTCCTTCGTATTCCAGTTGATGGGGCTCTGTCGCAACCAGCTGAATACTTGTCTTTCCGTACTCAACTTCTTGCTCATGCTTCTTGTGTTCATCACGGTACTTTTGGGGTCTGCGTTGAGCACAGGGGTGCACATGTTCGTGCGCAAGCAAATCAACAAGAATGTTTCCAGTTATGGCGCTATGGCATACCTCTCGGTACAATACTACGCCTTTCTGTGGTCTGCCGTGGCAGCCAGTGTTCTTATGATGATCGTTGCGATCTTCGGCTACTGCTGCGGATGCTTTCAACACAGCCGCAGGTATAGCCAGATCACACACCCAGAGCCACAGATGCTCTACGACCACAAAATTTAAGGGCGGTCGTCATGATATCCGCGAATACAGAAGAGGGTGAAAGGAACTCAATGTCCAGATCTTGTAGGAAAGGGCAGAAGCACAAAGCAACTGTCTGGATTAAACAAATGTCTGGGTGAAAGCAACTGTCTGGATGAAAAAAACTGTCTAGATTAAGCTACTGTCTGGATTATTCCGCACAAATACACTAGTGGGCCGGCACGACAAGATCAAACCATCATCGGTGCTCACATTGTACCGCTGAATCCAGAAAACGCGGCATGCGGAACATGGCAAACTCGATATTTCAAAATTCCATACCATGCAAAACAAGCTTCTGTAGGATGAATCACCGTAAACTGCGCGCCACTTAAACCTTGGCAAGTAATATCCATTGCAGCAGTGCAACCGAACTAAGGTATAGCCATATCCGATAGTACGCCGGCCCACGCCAATCTCATTACACCATCAACACCTGCAGGTCATCGCACACCAACCATACTCTTATGCTTTGTGCACTTTCGGGCCAGCCCGCCTCGGACCCCGTGGTGTCGCCCCGCTCCGGCTCTGTGTTCCATCGTCCTCTCATTGTGGCTTACATTGGCTCCACTGGCAAAGATCCCATCAACGACGAGCCTTTGACGGAACTGGAGTTGATCACATTGACCGCCCCAACACCCGTGGCAGTGCCCAGGCCGGCGGCGTACAACTCCATTCCAACGATGTTGGCCGCATTCCAGAACGAGTGGGATGCCCTCGCGTTGGAAACCTTCACGTTGCGCAAGCAACTTCACGTTGCCCGAGAGGAGTTGAGCACAGCCTTATACCAGTACGACGCTGCGGCGCGGGTCGCGGCCAAGGCAATTCGCGAGAGGGATGAGGCGAGGGAAGCGCTCGTGCAGTTGTCGGCAGCATTTGCCCAAGCGGAAAAGAGTGAGACCGAAGCTTCTGGCGAAACTCCCGCGACCGCAGAAGCGCCTGGGCCTGAAGACAGCCTCGGCTCCACTATTCCGGTTGCCCTACTTTCTGCCGCTCGCGACTCTCTTTTTGCGCTTCACAAGAACAAGAAGATCACCCTTCCTGTGTCACAGACCTCCCAAATCAAAATTGACGTGACTTCCACCCCTCTTCAGGTGAAAAACCCAACCCTTTTAGCTGTCCACGATACTGTCGTGGCTGCTTCGGAAACGCAGTACCAGATCGGCCCCGACGACTTGCGCAACCTTGACAACATATCTGCCGTGGCTTTTTTGGCCCAGAACTCCACCTACACACCCCTAGTGGTGGCCCAGAACACCATTGAGGTTTCTGGAGTAAAAAATAACATCCCCCTCACCGTCACTCACGCTATTGCCCATCCCACCGAGCCTGTTTTGGCGCTTTTGACTCAGGACCACCGCTGGGCCGTTTCATCGGACAAAGAAGTGTATTACCAATCCGAGCCGCTCCAATCTGCGACCGCTATTGCCATGCATGTCGATGGCATTCTCCTTGGAGTGGGAGGTGATGGAGAAGTTCGCGTGTTTGACATCACGTCCACCGAGCAGGTCTCTGTCATTCCTACCAAGCATGCGCATGTGAACAAAATCCAGTTTGGCCTCAATGGATACTGGCTTGTGGTGGGCTCCTCGTCTGAGACGGAGAGCGCCGTGCAAATTTTCGACTTGCGGAAGAACTCATTGGTGCACGAACTTGCGTTGGGTCCAGCGGCAGACTTTGTTTTGGACCCCTCTTGTCTGATCTTGACAACGTATGATGGTGCTCTCCTGGTGCATTTGTATGTGAAGAAGGGAAAGAAATGGGTGGACAACGTGACAAAGTTGGACGTGGACTCGTTGCGCCGCTTAGAGTTGCGGTCAAGCGCAGAGGATGTGGATACGACCAAAACGATAGACCTAGTGGGCTTAGGAGAGACCCAATTACACCACTACACCTTGAAATTAGAGTAGCTAATGCATGTCATATTCTGTCCTTCTGTGAGTTCCAGTACGTAATCTGTCCGACCTGACTCGGAACTGGTCAAGCCTATAGTACTAGGGCTATTTTCAGCTCAGATCATCATTTAACTCGTCGTCAACATCTACGTAAAACCTTCATCATCGGTAAAATTGAGCTTGTCTGGTGGGTTACAATGTGCGTGGGCGCGCTTTAATCTTATCCGATCACTACAAAACCACACATCCCAAACTCTCTCACAAATCTGCCTCAAAGGAACTTTTATGCATTGATTCAAAATTACATTAACTGAACAATTCTATTCTCACAAATTCCACAGCCACAAATCCATCACCCCATGAACATGTCTGTTTCCAAAGACAAAATTGACCAGTTGGTAGCCGACTGGCTCCACATTGACATCAACCCCGTATCGCGGGAAGAAATACGAAAGCTTCAAAATGACGGCAACTACGATGTTTTGCACAAAAAGCTATATCGCCGCATTGCCTTCGGAACTGCGGGGCTCCGCTCTTCGATGGAGTCCGGCTTTGCTCACATGAATGATGTGACAATACTACAGGCCTCTCAAGGGTTGGTGACATACATTTTGGCCAACCACGGGTCATCTTTGGTCATCGGATACGACCACCGTCATCACTCTCAGCGCTTTGCTGAGATAACTGCCAGTGTGGCACTCCTTAAAGGACTCCGCGTGTACTACTTGGGCTCGATAATCAACTTATCGGCAGAAACTTCAGGGAGGTCTTCTGAGGCGGAAGTGGACCGCCTGTATGTCCACACACCCATGGTTCCTTTTGGTATAGACCACTACAAGGCGTCAGCTGGAGTCATGGTAACGGCTTCGCACAATCCCGCCAACGACAATGGCTACAAAGTGTATTATGGCAACGGGTGTCAGATCATTCCTCCTCACGATACAGGAATATCTTCCACCATTGACGCCAATTTGGAGCCTTGGCCACAGGTGTGGAATGTGGCAGAGAACTTGCGGAATGGGGCAGAATCTGGAGCATTGGTGGAAGTTAAGGCAGATTTGACCGAAAAGTACGTGGCAGAGTTGGCTCAGCAATTGGTAAGAGATTCCAACCTCTCATACGGATTCGTCTACACACCGATGCACGGTGTTGGAAATGAGATCTTTTCACGGGTCTGTGAACTCTTTTCGGCTCAGTGCGACGTGGTTGCTGAACAAGCAGCGCCCAACCCGGATTTCCCCACCGTTGCATTTCCGAATCCCGAAGAGGCGGGCGCCTTGGACTTGGCAATCGCCAAAGCCAAAGCCACGGGGGTCAAGTTGGTAGTGGCCAATGACCCCGATGCAGATCGCTTCAGTGTAGCCATTCAGCGGCGCAACGGTGAGTGGAAGCAATTAACTGGAAACGAGATCGGAATCTTGTTTGCCACTTACGTGGTAGAGGAACTAACCCCCCAGCAGGCGCTTGCAAAGACATACCTCTTGAACTCTACCGTCTCATCTCAACTCTTGCGGTCTTTAGCAGAGAAAAATGGCTGTTTATTCCAAGACACATTGACCGGATTCAAATGGATTGGCAATAAGGCGATAGACTTGAAATCAGAAGGCTTCAATGTTCCATTTGGTTACGAGGAAGCCATTGGCTACATGTTCTCTCTCGTGAACGACAAGGATGGGGTGTCAGCTGCGGCGGTATGGCTTCAACTCTACCAAAAATGGTTTTCTGCTGGCGACATGGATGCAGTTGAAAAGCTCGATCTCATTTACGCCAAGTACGGCTGGTTCAAAGAGTGCAATGGTTACTACAAATTGGACGATGTGAGCAAGACTGCCCGTATTTTTGACCACACGATCAGGGCGTCATATGGCGAAGGTAGAGATTACCCCGCTACCCTTGGAGACTTTAATGTCATCGAATGGAGAGATTTAACTTTGGGCTACGAATCTGGGACGGCGGACCACATTCCCGTTTTGCCAACAGACGCCACGTCGCAAATGATCACCGCGTCGATGGAGCCGCGGGATGGCTCCGGCTCGAAAGTGAGATTTACTTGCCGGGGATCTGGAACAGAGCCCAAGCTCAAGGTGTACATAGAGGGAACATCCAGCCGCAGTGGCGATGAAGCCGAGCAATTGGCGATTAAGTGCTGGGCCACATTGAGAAAGCTATGGTTTAAGCCGCGAGAAAACAATCTCTTGGAAGTGGTTTAAGTGGATGTGGAGAATACATTACAATTGGAAGAAGATGACTTTGCACACGATGTCTCTGTACTTCCTTTGCTTTAGCACTTGTGAGGAGTGAATTTGACGCAAGGCTTGCCTTAGTAGAAGCAGATACGCATGTCCTAGTAGAAGCAGAGTTTTTACTTTTGTATTCAGCGTTAAAACGGTCTGGTGAGTACTGACTGATGCAACCCTTGTCACACGCATAATACGCTCATTCAAGTACTCATATTAATCTTTGCTGTGCCAGAATCTGAGCAGCCCTACGAAACGGATCTTGCATAGAACATTTCACTACACTCGGCTAGCTCTGCTGGTCAAGGTTCTACTATCGACAGTACTCTGTCACAACGTTGCTTCTGCGGTTTGTTATGGTGTGTCTATAATAGGTAGTGAGGGACGATAGCCCATATCACAAGGAATTTGAACACCTTTGCAGTTGTGTACAGGCTGAGCGTCCCTGAGCGTTCCACCATATTTTTTTTCTTGGTTACGTTGGCACTTGCCTCACCGCTTCCTTTTGTCCCGTTTTCACCCCTTGAGACACGATGGTTACCAAGCGGACCAAGTTCGACTTGCCTGTGTATGTATTTTTGTCGCTGTCGCTGTCCAACGAAGCCCAAAACCGCAACCTAGACGGTTTCCGCCTGCTTGTTTCGACTCCCGATCCTTTGGCACTTACTAACCTCCAGACATAATAGCCTGTTCCGACCTCGTAGACCCAGCAAGGGCCTTACCCGGTTGCTTACGGTTGCTTGTATATGTCTACTATTGGTATGGACCGTTCTTCGCCGCAGTGGAACTAATGTGGGTTCGTTTCCTGCCACGGAGGCAGTGTTCAACGAAGCAGAGGAAGAAGAGAAGAGCCATGAGCTATATATTGCCACCAAAGACGGCATTGTTGACACCAGTGACATGACAGAAGAGCAGAGAGAGAAGATGTACACCGACACAGTGGAAACGTACGATCTCAACGATTTTCAAGCCAACCCCGACGACGGCAAGATAGGGGACGCCAAGGGAGACGTGGTGTTGTTCTTGATGCCGCTCCGTAATGCGGAGCATGTGATGCCCATGGCCTTCCAGAACATCATGAACTTGACCTACGACCACTCGTTGATCGACATAGCATTTTTGGTGTCGGACTGTTCTCCAGGTGACACCACGTTGCAGACTTTATTTGAATATTCCATTTTGTTGCAAAATGGCACCTTGGCCGACCACTTGTTGGAGGAGCAGGAACGCCAACGCAGCGCCAACGTCAAGACCAATAACGACTTGTACAAGATGTACATGGAGCAAGGCTACATGGAGAACGTGCGCAAAGCGTATAATCCCGAGTCCCATCATGCCGGGTACAAGACGCCCTTCCGGTCGGTGTCGATCTATGTGAAGGATTTCGGACAGGCCATTGGCCAGGGTTTTAGTGACAGGCACGCGGTCAAAGTGCAAGGCATTCGGCGTAAGTTGATGGGCCGCGCGAGGAACTGGTTGACCTCCAGTGCGTTGCGCCCGTACCACTCGTGGGTCTACTGGAGAGACGTGGACATTGAAACTTGCCCCGGAACCGTAATCCAGGACTTGATGAAGTTCAACTACGACGTGATGGTTCCAAACATTTGGAGACCGTTGCCCACATTTTTGGGCAGTGAGCAAGCGTACGACTTGAACTCGTGGGTTGAGTCTGAGCCTGCGTTGGAGTTGGCCAAGACCTTGGAGGAAGACGACGTGATTGTTGAGGGCTACGCCGAGTACCCCACCTATAGAGTTCACTTGGGCTATATTCGGGGCGAGTCAAGCAATCCAAACGAGGTGTTGGACCTCGATGGTGTGGGCGGAGTGTCTATCTTGGCCAAGGCTAAGATTTTCCGCCAGGGCGTGCATTTCCCTGCCTTCACCTTCCGCAACCATGCCGAGACTGAGGCGTTTGGAAAAATGGCCCGGGCCATGGGCTTCAGTGTCGGAGGCTTGCCCAACTACACTATATGGCATATCTACGAGCCGAGTGAGGACGATTTGAATAAGATTGCCTCGATGGAGCGGAAGAAGAGACGACAAAAGCACACACGCTAAATAATTGTAACATTCGTTGTGCCTTGAGGGCAAATACAAACCCAAATACGTCCAACTTGTAGGGGAAAAGTTAGGCAGTTTGAGCACGCGGCGCCGTGCGGAGAATAAAACTCGGTTTTGGACTCCAAGCTTCTGAAATGCCTAACGCTATTGAAAAAAAAAAAAAAAAAAAAAAAAAAAAAAAAAAACATTAATCAGTAGGAAGGCAGGTTTTGTAATCTATGCGGAGCGTAAGCACCACTCAGAGATTGTTCACATCCGTTTTGATCATCATTAATGTCGTTTGCCGGAGGAATCGAACCCCCGCACGCCGGCAACTCGCTCGCGCGCGCCAGCTTGGCCACTGCAAATGGAAATAAGTAAAGCTGTCGCATAAGAGGACAGAGGGAACATTGAAAAATTCAAAAACGACATTGGTAATTCTTCTCCTGATCTTGATATGGTGATATTTGGTGTGGACACAGATTTAGCTTACATGTATATGGAGAAAAAAATAACGTGTTCGCTGTTCGATGGCTTAAATAACCGTACCTTAACGACCCGCAGTAGGAACCATTGCGCTTGGAATAGGGAGCATCAACAAGGATTTTTATCCCAAAATATCTCGCTTTTGTGGTATCTGGTGTGTTTTATTGGTGACTGGTTTGAATATCGTGTATTGAATGTGCTAATCCATTGGCGTATATACTCATATTATGTGCCCTCAGCGCCTAGGTACGCTTCTTGTTGTAGGTCCTATGTCACCACCGTGAGATACGCCAATACCGCATACATCAATGCAACCGGATATATCGCCAAGAACACCCGGCCCGGCAAAACTCCCAGGCAGCGTAGACTCATGCCCGCAGCGTACACACCCCACAACGTGAGAACACACATGATGATGAAACGCAACCACCTCCACTTGATCACTGCGGTATTTATCACCGCGCCGACCACCACCGGAAACATGGAGTAGCCCGATGCACTGATTGCAGACAAAAACGAGATGGTGCCACCCAAAAGCTGGATGTTCAAGCCCACCACCAAATAAAACACCCAGATGAACAGAAAAGTGCCGGAAAACACAATGTTTGTCTGGGACTTGGGAGCGGCAAGCCCCAATGCCACCGAATACGCCAAAGAGAAAATCAACGGACCCCAGAGATCCCAATCCAAGGCCGGCGCCATTTGCGCCTCTTCGTCGTCGTCTTGCGGAACCGGCCGAGACGCGTCCACAATCGAGCTTGGCAACCGGATCCCGGTGCTGGCCGCTAGTTCAAGAACACTGGCTTGGTGTTTTTGCGCTAGCAGCTTCAATTGCGCGGGCCACACCACCACACCAAGCCGTCTCCCGATCTGTGCGAGATCTCTTTTAAGGGTGTGCCACACTGGCTCGTCCAATGTATCGCCACCGGCATATTGGCGCTCGCTGACCTTGTTTGTTTCGGAAGAAGTGATGAACGGGGAGAATGCAGTGGAAAGGTCCACTTTCGGGGTCCAAAAGCTGGAGAGATTTGGCGCAGCATTCAGCTGGGGGGCAGTATTGGGTTGCTGAGTTGCGTGTGACTGTTGCGGGATTTCGTCGGGGACGATGAAGTCGTCGGCGGGTTCGGTTTGCCAGCTCATGAAGTAGTAGGTAATGCGTATACCGGAAGGTTCAGGTGAAGAGCAGACAGGATCCAGGATGTGCTTTACAAGGACTGTTGAGAGATTGCGAACTGGGTAATTTTAGAAGGGTAGTCTGAAAGCGAAAATGCTGACCGGAAACAGGGAACAATTCACCTTCTATCAGTTTTCTTTCTCGTAAGCACAATGTCAGTGACGACTATCTTCACAGTGTTTCGCAAATAATATCTCCCATGCGCATAAACTGCGAAATGGCAGTACCGTACAAAAAAGAATAGGCGACGATGGCTTTGATTGTTTTTCAAGATTCTGAGCTGATGAAAGCCACCGTCTGAGAAAACTACGAAAAGAGTCTATTGCCCCGTCCTGGGCGACTAATACGCTTTACACTATTTCTTCGCGAACATAGTCTTGGGGAGGTATTGAGAACTATATTCGAGGCATCTACTCATCAAACGGAATCTTTCCATACATGAACAGTAATCCTCAACCTTAAAAATGTGTATGGCGCACAATTTCCATTTCCACCATGAGGGATCGTTGACGAATGAATGAATGTTAGTGCCATGTATATCTCACGTCCGTCAAATGAACCCTATGGTCTGTCCCATTGGCCGAAGGTCTATCTTGACATCTGTGGACGGTCTGACTCGGACACTCGATTCGGACAGACTTTCTATCTGGTGTGCCGGTCTGGTCTGCCAGTCCCTGGATTCCAAAGTGGTGTTGGGGTCTATGCCACCTCGGCAAACTCCGCCTTCTTGTCGTCCTTAGGCTTCAAATGCTTAATCACCCGCGCGGGAGAGCCCACCGCCACCGTATTGGGCGGCACGCTTTTTGTCACCACACTGCCTGCTCCCACCACAGCCCCATCGCCAATCTCCACACCTGGAAGCACCACCACATTGCTGCCGAACCATACGTCACTGCCGACCTTGATCGGGTGAGCAGATTCAACGCAATCCGCGCGCAACTGTGGGTCGGTAGGGTGCGTGGCAGTGGTGAAGGTGCAATTGGGTCCAATCAACACACGGTCGCCAAAAGTGATGAGAGAGCAGTCCAAGAGAACCAAGTTGAAGTTTGCGTAGAACGAATCTCCCACCAGAACGTTGCAGCCGTAGTCCACGTAAAAGGGTGGCTCGATGAACGTTTTCGGGGAACACTTGCCCAAAATAGTCGCCAAGTAGTCGCTCCGAGCCTGGCCGTGCCTGTCAAAGTCAAAGTCAAAGTCCTTCATGCGAATGTTGCCAAAGTCTGCCGCTTGCTCGTGGGCCAAGGTCCGCTTGAGCCAGAGGTCGCGATCGAAGCAGTTGTAGGGAATTCCCAGAATCATTTTTTCGTATTCCGCTCCCTTGGGGATGTTCTCGAGGTTTGCATAGGCGTACTCCACGAGCTGCTTATTGATCTGTGGCTCGGTGATCTGTGGTTCTTGGGACATGGGTTAGATGGGATCCTCAGACAATGCTGGTGCGACTTTATATAGTGTGGGGTGTGGGGTAGCCTCGCAAAAATGCCGTCTTCGAGCCAGGAATGGCGCATTGGGCAATGCTGCGCGACGTTAGGCGACATGCACTAGCGAGGGCACAAATTCCCGGTGATGGTATTGGCAATGCGTTTTCCTCGGCGTCGAGCAAAAGAAACACGGTGATGGGGCGCGCAGCAAAAGAGACGGTGATGGGGCGCCCAGTAAAAGAGACGGTGAAATGAGGCAACTACGGCAGGCAGCTGCGAGCGTACGTCATAAAGATAAATACGGACACCGGACTATGCGAGCGTACGAAAAGTAGATAAATAGGGTAACCACTGGGAGAGCAGAAGACCGGATGGCCATGTGCCTGGTGCGCGACACACCGAGCGCACGGCCGCAGCGCAGAAACAAATCACTTCTTTTTGCGAAGACTGAAGAAGCCCTTGCGCCCCGAGTGCTTGCTGGACGCAGAGCCCATGCTGGTGGTCAGCTCCGTGCGCGAAAGCCGCACAGACTCGGACTGCTGCGGGTGGGCGATGCGGCTGCCGATCTTCTTCAAGAGGCCCAGCTTCGGCGCCGACACGCTCAGCACCAGCTCGTGGTCGGTGGGCGCGTCGTCGCGGCGCTTCTTGGAGCCCTTCTCGAGCTGCGCGCGCTTGGCGCGCTCCTCTTTGGCCAGCTTCTGCTTCATGCGCTCGTCGTGCTTGATCATCTGCGTGATGCGCCGGTCGATGTCCTTGGTGCTCTCCACCTGCTCCGGCTTCTTGTACGGCGTGAGCTTGAACACGCTGGGGCTGCGGCTGATATCGGGCTGCGACGAGCTGCGCGCCATCTCCAAGCCTGGAGTGCTGGGGCGGCTGGAGGACTGGAGCGTCGGGGCCAGCGCCTGCAGCAACGCACGAGGCGGGTCGACCGGCGTGCCCGGGTTGGACATGACGATGGTGGAGGCCACCGAGGGCCGCGGCGTGGTGCTTGGCGTGCCCACGGACAGCGAGTCGGGCGACGAGCCCGTGCGCTGGATGTTGTGCACGAGCCGGTCGTACTCCAACTCCGTCTGGCGGAGCGCCTGCGCCATCGACATCACATTCAACGAGCGCAACATCAACTTGATGTCGCCGCAGAGGGATGCGGTCTCGTAGATCAACTGGATCACGTTGTCGCTGGGCGCAGGCGAGCTCGCGGAAACCAACTGCTCGATGGTGGTGCGCACAGACGTCTCCTTGTCGTCGTCGTCCGCGTCAATGAACCGCGTCATCTCGGACGCCAGCCGGTCGAACACCGACTTGGACCGCTGGCCGAACGTGGCCTTCTTCTCGCAAAAATCCCGGAGCCGCGACAGGAGATCCACGGGCTCGCCGTCGCTGCTCTCGTCGTCCGGTTGCTCGCCGTCCGTCTCGTCGTCAGACACCCCAGTGCCCGCGCTCGCCCCCGCCCGGCGTGCCACCGAGGAGCGTTTGGCATGGGCACTCGAGACGCTGGACACGCTGTGTTTGTTGACCCGCGTCGACCGGCGGAGCAAGGCAATGTCCAAGTAGCCGTCG
The DNA here is from genome assembly GCA_030581635.1 of Clavispora carvajalis. Lineage (NCBI taxonomy): Eukaryota > Fungi > Ascomycota > Pichiomycetes > Serinales > Metschnikowiaceae > Clavispora > Clavispora carvajalis. The sequence continues at coordinate 318,553 of JAKTTV010000006.1, read as the reverse complement.
TCCACCGTGTTCATCAAGCCCTCGTACACGTCCAACGGGAAGCGGAAGGCCGCCGGCTGGCCGTCGTGGTGCGCAAGCACCTGCGCGTACCGCTGCTTGAGCTTGCGGCCCTCGCGCACGAGGTGGGCCTCCTTGCGGCCCACGATGCCAAAGAGCACCTCGCAGAGAAGGTCGTAGAGGTGCGCGATCTCGTAGAACCGCGACATGAGCAAGCAGTCGAGCGCACACGGGTGGAGCGGCCACTTGTTGCCCACCTGGCCCGTGTACAAGTACTCGGCAAACGCCTTCAACGACTCGGTCTCGCACGGCACGTACAACTTGCGCGGGATCAACGACGGCTCCATGCGGTACAGCGCCGGGTCAATGTTGTCGAAGCTCAACAACGCGTGCGTGTGCTCTTGGGCGTCGGGCGCCTCCAGCTCCGACCGCGCCTCGCGGCCCTCGTCCGCGGCCGCCACGCTCTGGGCCGCGGAGTTGGGGCCCAACTTCGACGCGGGCTTCTTCACCGGCTCCGCCACGTCCAGCGCGCTGTCGCTCCGGGCCATCTCCGCCTGCCGCTGCGTGTTGAGCCGCGGGATCGCGTCAAGCGCCATGAGCGGGTCTGCGCCCTGCGACACCGACCCGCGCGGCGACGCAAACGGCGAGCTCGACGACCGGCCGAGGTTGGACGGGATGCTGCGGAGCGCGGTCAAGGTGTGCATCAACGACGCCCGCGGCGACTGCGCGTCCGTGGAGTTCTTGCGCGACGACGAGCGGAACGAGAGAGGCGTGCTCGGCACGCAGGGGATCGGCTCGCTGGGCAACGGCCGCTGCGGCGGAATCTCCTGCAACCGCGACGCCAAGATCGACGGCTCCGACGCGAACAGCGCAATCGAGCTCTTGCGGTGGTACGTCACGTTGTGCGGGTCCACCGGCGTGCCCGGCGCCACCGAGCTCTCGCGGGAGTTGAGCGACGACGTGGACTCGGTGTCCTGGAACGGAAGCCGGAACTGAAGCGTCTCTTTCCGCAGGTACTTGGTGTACTTCACCGCGTGGAACGCCGGCGCCTCGTCGCTCTCGCTGCTGAGCCACACGCCGTCCTCCGACAGACTCTTTTTCTCGCCACGCGAGCTGTGCCCGCTCCCGCCACTGCTCTTGGACGACCGCACCCCTTGCGCCGCCTTGTTGGAGTACTGGCCGCCTTCAAAATGGTCGATTGCCTGCACGTACGCCTTTGAGAGCAACCGGATGAAGTATCGGCCCCACCGGTCAATGAGAATCGACAAGCACACGGGGATCCGGTCCCCGGTGGCAGAGATCAACTCAAAGTCGGATATCATGTCGCCGTACCGGTCAAATGCGTTTCGTCCTAAAGTGATGGCCGATGCCGGGAACACCGACCGCACCTTGGTGAACTTGGCTTTGGGCGCCGCGTAGTGCGTGTAGTCGCTGAAGGTGGTGGCATTGGCCGGGCCCTTGCCCTCGCTCTTCCTTGACACCGTGGAATACTTTCGCTTCTCTTTGAACGTAAGGTGTCCTTCGTCGTGATCGGCATCACTGGAATGCAGAACGGACGAGCTGGTTTCGTCCTCAGTGAACGACGAGCTGGTCGAAAACACCTCGTCCGCAGCCTCACATCCTCCTCTCACCTCCTGGCGATGCTTCTTGCTACTGTCCAACTCGAACGACGCAAGGATGTTCGTCACCGGTAAACTCACCGTGATGATGGAGGAAAAATACCGCACGCTGCTCGTTGTCTGCGACGTCACATGGTTTCCCAATAGAACCACCTTGTGGTGTGACAGCCACACGAATCCTCCCCAGAACCTATGTGACCCATAGTCGTGGTGACAGAAAACATTCAAACGTGACCAAATACCAGTTGGCTTGTTGAATATGAAGATGGAAATGTCGAGGTCGTCGGGAAGAAATCCCGTGATCACAATGTTGTGGCCAAAGAGTCCTCCAGTGGGGTATCTCAAATTCAAGGGGATCGTGAGCCGCTGCACTTGGTACGCCAAAGACTCAGCGGTGAAGTTGCGCTTCTGGAGACTGATCGTTTTACCCCGTCCGAATTTGGGCCCAATTCTAAAGGACAATAAAGGGTTTACTAGTTTGCCGTCGTCTGGCTCTGTCACTGGAGAATAGATGATGATCGACTCCTCCTCTTTGGTCGCCTTGTCTTGGCTCAAGTCCGAGATTTGGCTGCTTTGGTCTACTTTGTGAGATTTGCTGTCAACGTGTGGGTGGTGAGTGATGTTCCGGTCGCGTTGAGCAGAGACGTCTTCCAGAAAGTCAACAATTATGCTATTGAGATAATTGACACTCACATTGCCTTTCGCGTCCGTGGCGCTGAAATTGTGGCTTTTGTCATTTCGATCGAGATCCTTATTGGAGTTTGCACAAAACATCAATGGCTCACCCATTGACACATATTTCTTGTCGATCAAATCGAAAACAGCATTGGAATATACCGGGTTATTTTCTCCGTCCAAGCCTCCCGCAATAATTAATCCGGGATGATCCTTGTTTTTCGAGTAAGGGAGCTTGCCTATCAGAGTCATTTTGAGACAATAACGCTTGCTGGGCGCGTATGCATCATTGGTACCATCGTGAAGAAGAATCCAGTTCCGCTGTTCCAAATTGAATTCCCAGAGGTCATTCAAAGGCTCCAAGGCAAGCGGAAGGTTGGAGGATTGGTCTGGAATCGCCAACCCACCGAAAACATACAAACAGCCTCTTCCTCGGGTCACTTCGTGAAACATCCGGGGCTTGGGACGAGGGCAGTTTGCTGGAATCTCGATCCGCATCCACTTCTTGCCGAGAAGGTCAAGACTAAACAATTCGCCAGACATGTAGTGGCCCAAATCCTTGTGCTTGTTACTTTCTGTCTGTTGACTGAAAGTCGAGAGGATGTTTTCGATAGACGCATTGTCCTGTAGTTCCAAGCCGATGGTCAAGCCTCCAAAAGTAAACACGAACGAATTGTAAAGAGAGGAAGCTGAGCCTGTTCTGACATTTAGGTTGAGGCGGTCATCTTTTTCTGTGCGAGGCAATTGCAAGAAGTGGCAAGCACTTGAAGCAGGTAAAAACGTTGACATTTAAGTATGGGTAGAAATATTTGAGCACGACTCTGGTCTGGAGGCATCCTTTTTGCCAGGGGGGCAACGTCGCTGGGGGGAATGTCAGAAAAACTTCGGTGGTGACAAGATGGAGAGAATCCGGTAAGGCAAAAGTGACGGAACCAGGCTTGTCACAATAAAAGGATTGCTATGCGGTACCTAGAAAAAGCGATGGAAATGAATATCCAAAGCGTCGACGCTGTCACGGGGTTGTTTAAAGCGATGGAATTTCAGCCTCTTGCGACCTTGATAATCTATCGTGTATCTTTCGCGCACGCACCTCAATGCACAAAGCTTGGTTACGAGCATTTGCCAACACGAGTGTCAAGCTGCTGTGGGGTCTACATCATACGCTACACAGCCCTGGGTGGCAAGGTGGGAAATATTCTGGACCCTTTTGGGGTTCCTTAAATCGGGGGCTTGATGTTTGATTCTGTCGGTGGCCGCACACTGTTTAGCAATGAACTCTGTTGCGACAGTGCAGGACGAAGAGCTTATTGGAGCGCCTCTTCGGGTACCCCTGCGATAGAAGGACATATATAGGTTGGTTCGTTGCTCTTTGTGCGCGACAAATTAAGCCGAATCTGAAATTCGATAGACGAGCCAATTCGACTTGAGTCCTCACCCAATGTTCTATTGTTAGATACCAATATGCGGAGCGGAAGAAAGCATCTGGGGACATTTTTAGGCGGAGAAACAGAACAATAGCTACGGCAATGCAATTTGGCGGCAAGGCGCGAATTTCTGGCCATCCACAGACGTTGTTAGTGTCGAAAAATATGGCCCGCTCGGTTGCTTCAGACACATGCCAACCCTCTAATGACCAGACGCTTACATGGTACTGCACACACGAACAGAATATTATTCGATCCTTTCGCATGGGGGTAACGTATGATTATTTCGGTTTTCCATATTCGCTATGCTCCACAGGAAATCTCTGATACAATGAGTACATCGTACTGGCCATTACATATGCCGTTCCGCGTTGACTTTTCTGCTGATACATGCGAAAGTATTGCAGTACATTGTATTGATTATGGAGCGTTGCGGGGTACCCCAGTAGCATAGATTTTGCTGGCTTGGGTACTGGACAAAAGAGTGGTCGTGGAGATCCAAGAGTAGTGCTGCGATCACCAATGTGATAGAATTTTAAGGGCGAAATGAACGGAAAATACCCCTTAAACACTGTAAAAGGCACAGCTTCCCAACTTCCATAAAGAGGTCCCTTGGCCCAGTTGGTTAAGGCGTGGTGCTAATAACGCCAAGATCAGCAGTTCGATCCTGCTAGGGACCACTTTAATCAGGGCGTGTGGCGTAGTTGGTAGCGCGTTCGCTTAGCATGCGAAAGGTCTCGGGTTCGACTCCTGACTCGTCCATTTTTTTGCACATGCGGCTTCGGTGCAGAATTCTGCAATTGCTGTCTGCACACGGATGTATCTTTTTTCCGCAATAGTTGTCTATGGAGATACGGCGACCCTCGGAATACGCATGGGGTGAGTGAAATCGGCACGTGCATGGTGTCACTTCCGAGGGGGCAAGCCACCACCCCTCCCTTGCGATTGATTGCGTTGCGGCCACCGTCACTTTTCCTCCTCACTACAATTACTTTGCGGAACGTTTCTCAGTCCTTGAAAAGTCCACCAATTCCGTGAATCATGCTGGGAACTACAGAACCAGTAAAAAATGCGGGCAAGCCAAGTATAATGAAGGAAGCGACTTCTTCGTCTACTTGGTCGTCCCCCTTTCGTGCTGGCGGTAAGAAAAAGAACTTGATCGAAGAGTACAAAAACAAGAATGCCATTGAAACTGTGGCAGTTCCTAAGAAGTTTACTGATCACCAGATTTTGAAGGAGGAAAAAGAGCTTGAGAAGAAGAGACTTGCGGCTAAGGAGAAAGAGGCCAAGCAGGCCAAAGCCAAGGCCGAGGAAACCACTAAAGAAGAGCCATTGAAGGAAACCAACACTGAGGTCAAGGAGAAAGAAGCTGAATTGACCGGCGAAAAGTTGAAAGACACCGAAAAACACGACGCTACAACAACCGTGGAAGCGGAAGGCAACGCTATAAAGGAGAGTGTCTCTGATTTGGAGTCCGAAAAGCCCTTGTCAGAAGTCGAGGGACACGAAACCAAAGCAATTGACGGCGTGGCTGCTGAAGGTGTTGACATTGAGGCTGCTGAGGTAATTGACACCGAGGCTGCTGAAGGGGTTGACATTGAGGCTGCTGAGGTAGTTGACACCGAGGTTTCTAACAACAAAACCAACGAAACTGGTGATGCCGACAACTTTGTGGAACAGGTGTTGGAAAACCCCATCGAGCTCGAGGTCGCGCCGGAAAGCAAGTACGTGCTGGTTGAAAGACCGGATCAGGCTGTTTTGGACAGCTTCCTGGGCAAGCCAAACTTGTTGAACAGATATGAAGAGTTGAACACTGCTGCGCTCGGCTCCGCATCCAAGAGCTTGGATGACCCAAACAAGCGCATTGACTTGGGAGGTGGCTTGTTTTTGACTCAGAAACAGGTGTTGGAAATTGCTGCCAAGCGGGTGCAGCCTGTGATTGCCAATATCGAGCTGGAGGTGGAAAAGTCGCGTCAAGAAGATACGATCGTTGAGAACCGTGAATTGGATGCAAAGGCGGCCCTGCACCAAAACAAGCTCGAAAAAGAGCTTGAGAAGTACAAGAAGAAGCTCGAGAAGGTTAAGACCAAATTCGACAGTGAGATCCTGACCAAACTTTCTAATTTGGCCCACGCGTCATCGGCGGCTACCACTGCCGCGGAAAAGTTCAAGACCACTACCAAGACCGAGATTGAGACAGCCCAAACCGATTTCGAAGCTCGCGAGAGCAAGGCAGTAGACCAACATGCTGTTGACAAAGAGACCTTGGTAAACAACCATGACGAATTGGAAGCGACAAAGAAGCAGGAATTGGAGGACGCCAAGACCGGTCAGGAGACTACCACTGCTGAAATTGAGGCTTTGCAAGAGAGGAAGACTGAGGTTGACAACAAAAACTCCGAGTTGCTGAATGAGCTTGAGGAGTTAACCCGCCAAGTGGAGGAGCGTAGTCAAGAATTAGTTGCATTGAAGGAAAAGCATGCAACTGAGACCGAGGCAGTGAACCGCAATGTGTCAACAAAAGAAGAGTTGAACCAGAAGATTGTGGTGGTTGAGCAAGGTGTGGGCGAAAAGAAAGATAAACACTCCAAATTGGCCGCTGAGGTGGGTGCGTTAGGTGCCGTCATTGGTACTTACACCGCCAAGTTGGCGAGCTTGCATGCTGACAAAGCCGAACGTCCAGCTCGCCTCGAGAAAGCCAAGGAAACTTACCGTCTGTGGGAAGAACAGAACAAAGAGCGCGCAGAACAAATTTACCAGGAGCACGAACGTAAGCGGCTAGAGGCAAGAGAGGCAGCTGAGACTGAGCGTGTCCGTCAAGAAATCGAGGAGGAGAAGCAAAAGTTGTTGGCTGAAAAAGAGAAGGCAGAGCAAGAGAGATTACAGTTCGAGCAAGAGGAGGCTGAAAGAAAGGCCGCACAAGAGCAAAAAAGACAAGAGGAAGAGGAGCGTCTCGCTCAGGAGGAAGCCGAAAGGGCGGAGATAGCCGAGAAGCAACGCCAAGAGGATGAGGAGAAGTATCTTGCTGAGCAGGAGGAGAGAAAGGCTGCTCATGAAGAAGCCCTCCAAAAGATGAAGGAGGAAGAAGAGCAACGTGCTGCCGACAGAGAACAAGCCCTCGCGGAGGAGGAGAAGCAATATTTGGCTGAACAAGAAGAGAAGAAGGCTGAGCACGCAAAAATTCTTGCCGCTCTTGTCGCCGAAAGAGAGGCGGAAAAGAATCAATTTTCGGAAATTGAAGAGAAGCGTCAAGCTGAAGAGGAGAAGTTTGCTGTGGAACAACAAGAGAGAGAAGCTGCCAGGGAAAAGTCGATTCAGGCGCGCCAGGATGAGGAAGAGCAGTATAAGGCTGAGGCCGCTCAGAAGCTCGAATCTCAACAGGAAAAATTTGCCAAGGAGCAAGAGACTGCGAAAGGAGAGCACGAAAAGTCGCTTGCCGCCCTCAAGGTGCAACAAGAGGAATACGAAGAGCAGAGAATTGCAAAGCAAAAGCTCATTGACGAGGAGAATGAGCGCATAAAGGAGGCGAAGAAGTCTTCGCTGGGTAAAGCAGCAGCCGTAGCGGGCGTGGGTGCCGCTGGTGCTGCCGGAATTGCAGGTACTGCAGCAGCCACCAGTAGCGGAGTTTCCTCTACCGCTGCTGCGGGATCTGGAGCTGCCGTGAAGAAGAGTGCGATTAGCCCACATCCGGATGCTGGGACATCCAAGAAGAGCGTCGGCGAGACCGCCAATGAGCCCGTGAGCAAGAGCAAGAGTTTTAAGCGCAAATTGAAGAACCTCATTGGCAACGACAAGACGGACGCGCCACAAGCAAAGTCAGCAGCGGTAGCCAAGTCAGGCGCCAGTAAGGAGAAGGATGAGCCAGTGGCAGCTCAACTCAGAACACTCGACCCTCGCGCGCAAGTGGAGCCTTCGGACGACTTGATTTCGATCTACGAAGAGGTTTCAGACGGCGAGTATGAACGCAACAAGCACGACCCCAATTATTTGGTGGTGGACCAAGAAAATGCGAAGGACCTTCTCGAGAAGAACCGTCACCTTCTCACCTCAGATGTGGAATTGGTGAAGCAATAATGTTACTAGTTTGTTTTATATGTATCAATAAAGACCATTTTTACAGGGTGTAGAGCGAGGAGCCGCGATCTTGGGGCCATGTACGTGGGAACATAAACCTGGTGCCATAAAACTGGTTCCATTACAGATTACATGGGCACATGAACGATTACATGGGCACATGAACGATTACATGAGCATATGAACGATTACATGGGCACATGAACGATTAAATGGTTCATGAATATCAATGACATGGGCGCAAGAAAGATTCCATGGCTACACAGAAATTGATTGCATAGTTACATTAGCGATAACATGGCTACATGCTTATTGGTTGCATGGGTCCGGTGATACTGATAACATGGGTCCGGTGATACTGATAACATGGGTGTCGAGAATGCGTGTCATGACAGAGATATACCACGACAGAGCGACAAACTGATCCTCTGACCAATAATTTCGGGAAGACGTCCAAGACTAGTCCCAATGTCTCGCCAATACGAAATAGCAGGCAAGACCCGCCATAGAAGGCGCTTCGGCCACTATGAGTGGTTTCCCGCGGTGAAGTGAAATCTGCAGAGGTGAAAAGTTGTCGGGCGCAAGGCTGGCGTTGATCGCCGGCGACAACCTCCAGCGCCTCAACGGGGCACTAGCGCGAGGTGTCCACCACGTAGCGCCCCATCACAAGGCCGCGCTCCATCTCGTCGAAAATGCGCGGCAACTCGGACAACCCGGCCAACTGCACGGGCGAGTTCACGAGGCCGCGGGCGAAAAAATCGAGCGCCTCGCGCGTGTCCGCCCGGTTGCCCACGTACAGGCCAGCAATGTTGACCGACTTGACCACCGCGTCGAACACGGGCATCTCGATCTGGGCGCCCGCCGGCAAGCCCACCAACACCACGGACCCCGTGGGCCGCACGTACTGCGTGGACTGGCGCATGGCCGCGCTGGACACCAGCACGTTGATCACGCCCTGCGCGCCGCCCGCAGTGGCGCTCACCACCGCGGGCGCCACGTCCTCCGCGGTGAAGTCCACGTACACGTCCGCGCCCAAGCGGCGGGTCAAGGCGCCCTTCTCCGCGCCGCCGTCAATGGCCACCACCATGTAGCCCATGGCCTTGGCGTACTGCACCGCCAAGGTGCCCAAGCCGCCGCCCGCGCCCAGCACCGCCACCCAGTCGCCCGCCTTCAACTGCGCCGTCTTCAACGCCTTGTACACGGTGATGCCCGCGCACAAGATGGGCGCGACCGCGGCCAAGTCCGCGCCCGGCGGGATGCGCGCCGCCTGCACCGCGTCGGCCGTGGCGTACTGCTGGAACGAGCCGTCGTGGGTGTAGCCGGACAAGTCCGCGTCCGCGCAGTTGGCCTCGTGGCCCGCCTCGCACATGGCGCAGTGCTGGCACGAGCCGTTCAACCACTTGACGCCCGCGTAGTCGCCGATCTTCCATCCGGTCACGCTGGCGCCCATGGCCACCACCACGCCCGCGCCCTCGTGGCCGCCCACCAACGGCAACTTCACCGGCAACGGCCAGTCGCCGCGCCACGCGTGGAGGTCGGTGTGGCACACGCCCGAGTACTTGACGTTGACCAACAACTCGGTGGGCTTGGGCACCGGCACCGGGATGTCCTTGTACACCAACGGGCCGCCGTGGGTGTCGAACACCACGGCCTTTTGGGTGGTGGGGATGGAGGCCGTGGGGCTGGAGGGCCGGGCAGAGGCCTGCGCGCCGTAGAGCCGGGCGTAGGACGCGGGCGCCGCGCGCGCGCTTCGTAAGAGGGTGCGGAAAAAAACCATGCGGTGCAACGGGGGATCTGGGGCCCGTTATATGTTGCGGGGTGCGGCTGCGCCGCATGCCGTGCGATTGGCGCTTTTGCGATCGGCGCGCATGCTTCGGTCAATTGCACCGTTGGTGCTCGCGGCCCACGATACCCGGCCCTTTGCTCTCGCTCGGCACGGCGCGCGGCCTCCGTGGGTCCCAGCTCTCGGCGCGGCGCGGGGCACTTTTGTTTTTGCGCTTGCTTTTGTCCGGCAAACGGAGAGCCCAGGGCTCGCCGGTGACTCACTCGTATCGGAGATGGTTGGGGATCGCATCCATGCGCCATGCATGGCAATCGGCTGTTGGTATGCGCTTCAGGGCGCGCGCCTAAGTCCGGCCATGCGGTAGCGCGGTCCGCGCCCTCTCCCGACCTCGCCTGCCCTCCACGAAACCGTGACCCTGTGTCTGGCCCGCGGTCTCAGACTGGGGCTACCAATGGTTGTTTTCCGATGGCGTCCGCGGTCTGCTTATCGTGCTCTTTCTTCTATACCTTCCCTCCGGACTGATCTGGCTTCCCCAAAGTCTCTTCGGTCCTGCGCTCAACGCAGCGCGCGCCCGCGCCTCGGACTTAAGTTATCGATCGCCCTGTGGTCTGACCCGTCATCGTCAACGGTGCCCGCCGCACCGAAACAATGATGCGCTACCAACTATTCCCTTTTCGGGACCGGGTGTTGTGACTTGGCCTAAACCGAACCCGCATGGTGCCTCCTGAGTCGGCGTGCATCTCAGTCGTAACTTCCACTCGCCGTTCATTTTGCCCTGCACTTACCATACTTTAGATCTCCAGACACTCTCCCGATAAGGAACATGGAATGCCAACGGCCATTGCGCTGACGACCTAATTGTCTTGTTCAGACCTTTGCTGTTTCCAGCTCACTGCCCTACCCCCACTGACTTCCACGCGGCCACACTTATTCACTACCCAGCCACACAGCCACTACCCAGCCACACAGCCACTACTTAGCTACTCATCAGCTACTCATCAGCTACCCTGGTCCAATACTCTGCTCAGCTACCCTGGTCTAATACTCTGCTCAGCCACACTTAGCCGCTTCACTGAGCCACTCCACTCAGCTACTCTATTCACCTCACCCCACTCTCACCACCCTCACTACTGCCCTACACCGCGTGCAAACGCATTGCCCAATTAGTAGTCCATTACTATACACAAACACCTAATCAAAAGTGGTCTTTTTTCCCTGGGAAGGAACAATTGCCGCAGAAGCTCTCTGGGCAGTGGCCAATGCAATCGAAGACTTCATTCTTTTTCCTGGTTGCTCGTAGTCATTATACAGCCTCTTTGGGGCTCTGGCCGGTCTCTCTCTTTGAGGGGTTTCCCTGACATACGGCCTCTCTCTTTCGGTGTTTCTCTCTTCTCTTTCCACAGGCCCTTCGTGAGACTCTCCATCCTTGGCTTCCGTTGTAAGTCTCTTGGGGTTTCTCTTGGATCTGTCCTCTCCGTACTCCAATCTCAAAGGCCGGTTAATGAGCTTCTTCGCAAGCTTCGACTTGAGGGCAGTTGTGGGCCCCGTCTCGTCTTTGAAATCAATAAACGCAAAGCCTTTGCATTTGCCCGTGTCTTGGAAAGTGGCCATGCGGATCCTAACAATCTCTCCGCAGTGTCTGAAATGTTCCTCAAGATTATCTTCAGAGGTGTCAAAGGACAAATTCCCCACAAACAAAATGCGCAGCGGCGGGTTTTTCAGCAACGGCTTGCTGGCATCAGCCTCAGGTCTACCCTCGAAGGAACTGGAGTTTTTTATCAAGAGCTTTCTGCCATTCAACACAGACTCACTGAGCTTCACAACACTGTTGACGTACTTGATCGACGGAAGATCAACGTATGCAAATCCCTTGATTTTGTTTTCCTTCTTGGGGAGGTTCACACGACTGATATCTTTCTCCTCCACTGGAACAACGTCCTCATCGCCATCCTCTCCGAACGAAGCAGTTTTGGCGGTGATAAAACGGATAATGTCTTCCTTGCTGGTATCATAGGACAAGTTTCCAATCCACACACCAAACTCGGATCTACTGGATTTGGCTTCGGGCTCTTCGTTGGCAGGACGTGGAGCAGGATGCTTCTGGGAGAACTTTTCCAAATCGAATTTACCCTTCTTCAAAAGACGCTGCTGCTTCTTGGACAAAGGGACTTGCGCTGTCAAGTCGATTTCCAAATCTCCCGACTTGCCTTCGTCTCCACTACCGCTATTGTCACTAGCTTCGTTGTCACTGGATGCATCGGCAACTTGCTCTTCAGGAATTTCTTCCTTGTTGTTAGAATCCTCTGAGACAGTTTCCTTGCTTTCCTTTCTTTCCTTCTTCTCCTTCTTCTCCTTCTTTCTCTCTCTTTTCTCCTTTTTGGACTCCTTTCTTTCCTTGATCTCGGCCATTATGTGATGAGTTACTCCGATGCGCATCGTGAAAATTAACATATTTACTAGGTGCACTATTGTGGAGAATATTGATTGACTGGCGATTTACGCCGAATCTAGCCCGCTTTTCGTAAGGTTTGGCAATGCAATTGAAGTCTTTGCAATGACTGGTTCTGCCGTGATTTTATAATTATCGAGTTCCTCTCTGTCGCCATAAAATATCCTTTCGAAGGGGATGTTCATAGGATCGTCACTCGGTCCCACACGTGTAGATTCTAGCACAAGTTACAACGAAAGCTATAGGTTCTAAGAGGGATGATAGACGACTACTCCTTCTTGGCGTGAAGAAACTCTTTGCCGTGCCGGGAAATCCTAATTTTGTCTGTTTTTGTGACATTAGCCGAGATGAGATATTCATGCTTACCGAAAGCTTGGGACAATAATCCAAACAGTCTCGAAATGAGATAATAGGATAAACTACAAGCGATGAAAGGCCGGCCCACGTCTTAGGTAGCATCGTGAAGAAACAAGGAACCTGCCTATAAGGCCACGTGCTTGATAAGACAGATAAGGGTCTCCTGCAAGTCAAAGACTCCCTAAAGGAAGTATTCGTTGCCTCATATCTTCAAGTTTGTCATAAACTCCATCTACTCGTCTGATTTTATTGAGTGATCACCAAAGTTCTTGCGAAGAACCATTCAGCAATTTTCCTATTGCTGCGCCAGTGACCTTGTGCGCACCAAAGCACACAGAGATCTTTAACCACTATGGCTTCCTACCCTACGGATGAGTCCCAGGGAATAACATCTGCTGCTTCCCTATATCAGGAGGAAATCTCACCTTCCGATAAGCCGTCAGATCAGTCACTGTATGAGTGTGAAATCAAAGATGATGAAGACGAATATTACGAGGGGATACCCCCACGAATGAATCGGAGTGATTCTTCGCTGTCGATGTCGTTTATCGATTTATCGAGATTATTGTTGATTCCAGAATTCGACTTTGGCTTGAATCAAGTCAACTCGACGAAAAAAAAGTTGAGGACCATGAGCAACAAAACCAAAGAAACGTTCCGGAGGTTTAAAGAGGATAGACCTTCCGGACTCAAGGCTAGAAAGTTCACGCAGCAGGAGTTGGCGAAGTTTCAGGAGCTGATGAACAAAAGATTAGCTAAATTCGATGAGCGTGTGCAGCGGAACTTACAGAGCTCGGCAACAGAGAAGCTCTTTTATGCTTTTGCTGTCTCATTGATAGCCGTGGCTGGCTACACTATAGGCAAGTATCCTACGTACTTTCCGGTCTTTCACACGGTGCTATTTTGCTTGCTAATGCCAGTGCGGTTCTATACGTACTTCAAAATTGGCTTTCAGTATTACTTGGCCGACCTCTGCTACTACGTGAATCTCCTCCTCCTTATGTTTCTTTGGGTGTTTCCTAGCTCCAAATCATTATTTATCTCGGTATTTTCGCTTACGATGGGTACGTTGTCGTTTGCAGTAATCACTTGGAGAAATTCGTTGGTGCTACACTCAATCGAAAAGACCACCAGCTCTATTATCCACGTGATGCCCCCTGTCACAATGTTTGTGCTCGTACACCAAACACCCAAGGAATATATACAAGAGAGGTATCCGGCCATTGCGGAAGTGGAAAACTGGAACTTTGTCAATGGTATTATCTGGACTTCAATCTACTACACAGTGTGGCAAGTCAGCTACCACTATTTCATCACCGTGCGAGGAAGGGAAAACATAGCCAAAGGACGGGTGACTTCGTTCACATATCTAAAGGAAAAGAACCGGAGAAGCCTTTTGGGCCGTCTTGTCAACCGCCAGCCGTATGCGTGGATGCAAATTGCCCTCTTTTCTCTCATTCAATTCGGCTATCAGATCTTAACCATGCTCCCGTGTCCAATATGGTTTCGTTACAAGCATGCATGCGCCACGTTTGTTAGTTTCATCTTCACGTGGTCGGCTTACAATGGCGCTACATACTACGTTGAGGTGTTTGGCAAGCGCTTTGAAAAGGAGCTGAAACGCTTGAAGGCGGAGTTGGCTGAGTTACAGGAGACAGTGGCTCGCAATCAGGCCGACAAGGGAACGCCGAGTCTTTCGGCCATCTCAGACTCCAATTACTCTGGAGAAAGTTTTACCGAGCTCAAGCTTAGCGACAGCAAGGAGTCTGAACCAGCGAATTGATAGACGGAAAGCCGTCATATAAAAATGAAATTCCAGTCAAATTAGAAGCAATGGTTTGGTAGATCACATGGCATCACCGGTGATGAGACGCTTCACTGAATATGAATACAAACGAAAGTCCAGCGTGCTGTAGCACACTAGCGAAACCAGATTGTATGCCGTACCAACAACGGGCGAAAAAATCGCACACGAAAATTTCACTGAGTAAAGTTTCACCGTATATCCCCATGTTCAGGACCACGCTAAGCCGCCTTGGCCCTGCCAGCAGGTGCCTTTCCTCCGGGCGTGTTATGATGCAGAGTGAAAACAAAAAAGTCGCCAAACACATCGACTTTTTGTCCAAGTTTTACTCTCCCGAGCTTTTGCAGAGCATCAAGATAACCGAGTCTCTTGTGGACCCCAAAGAGTACTTGGAAATGAAGAAAAGAGGCAGCCACGAAGTCTCCAAGGTCAGGCCCGCTGACAAAACTCATGACTATTCCAAAGCTGACCCAAAGTGGGACGAGCCCGTCTTATATCCCAACCAAGCGTCGGAACGCACCCCATACCCAAGAATTCCACAAATCCAAGGTGCTGACAGAACAGACTTGCATTTGAGATTTGATTCTACCGTGGCCAAGAACACTCGCGGTGGTGGTCCAGCTGTCAACGACCAGTTCTTCGACCAGTTGCATAAGTTGACCGGAATGGAACCATGGTATATGAAAAAATTGTACGTCAGGCCCATCGTGATGAAGAGAGTGTCGTGTCAAACTTCCAAAGGTAAAATTCCCAACTTCTATGCATTGACGGTCGTTGGCGACAAGAACGGAATGATTGGTTTGGGCGAGGGTAAATCTAGAGACGGTATGAGAACTGCCTTGTACAAGGCGCACTGGAATGCAATCAAAAACTTGGGTCCCATCCCCAGATACGAAAACAGAACCATCATCGGCGATATCGACTACAAGTTCCACGCTGTTAACTTGTTCATCAAATCTGCGCCTGAGGGTTTTGGTTTGCGGGTGAATCCCAACATCTTTGAGGTGTGTCAGGCTGCAGGCATCAAGGACTTGAAGGGCAAGGTGTACAAGTCGAGAAACCCAATGAATGTGGTGAAGGGTTTTGTTGAGGCTTTGACCAAGCAAACGTCATTGGAGGACTTGGCCACCGGCAGAGGTAAAAAGGTGGTGGACTTGAGAAAGGTGTACTACTCTGCTTAGAGTTTTCATGTATATATTGCGATTAAATATCGACCGGAAATAACCCTTAGTTCTAGGCAAGACGACGCACATGCTGTCTTGGTTTGATTAGGTGGTAGTTTGGCCAGTAAATAACTCGGCCCGTGCTACCGGGAGCGGCCCCCGCTGATTCCTAGGCCGATCTTTCGGCCTGTGGTTCTGCCTACTCCGGTTTTTCCACCGCAAAACGTTCGGTCCACTCCCGTGCCACACCAATAGCACGTTGCTCATTTTGCTTCCATTCTTGCGCCACATCGTTCGCCAACGGATCGTCCGGGTTGGGTGCACCCAACAATGCTTGAATACTCAAAAGAATGGTCCTTATCTGCAATGCTGGCGACCAGTTGTCCTTCAACACATCAAGACAAATGCGGCCCAACTTGTCGATATTGGGGTGGTAGATCTTGGTGAGAAAACGCACTTTAGGCGCACACATGGGGTAGTCGTCGGGCAAATACAACTCTAAACGGAATTTGCCGTTGGCATAAGGAGATGACGCCGGGCCATCAATGGTGACTTCGAAATAACGCAAGTTTTCCTCAGAGGGGATTGCGGTAATTCCGGGCACTGGATCACTCACCAAGCGCTCGGTTTCCTTGATGATACGTTTGGGCAATGCCGCCATGGTTAGAAGTAGTAGTAGGTGTAAGGTGAATGACCGTGTTTGTGCAGGCACAGGTGTCAAGAGGCACAGGTATGTCGAGGCACAGGAATATCGTCAGGGGAAACAGGAAAGAAACATAGCTCAGGTTGACAAGGTGGCTCGCTGCAGTATTTACTATTTATAAGAAACACCTTGCCCCTCATCGGTTCTGTAAAGATCAGCCTCTTTGAAATCTGCGTTTACAACGGTTTTGTGGGTCAACTGGGGCGACACGCATAGGCTCAACCCAATGTCTTTTGTGTAGAAGTAGCGGGTCGAAAGACGTGTTTATTGTACAGAGCTGTAAGTGATCTATGTATGTTTACGAGCAAAATTTGCTCGGTTCACTAAACTTCAACAGCATCTGTTACATAATCCGTGTAGACAAGAAATGCCCCACGCTATCTAAACAACTCTTACCGAATGCAATAGCTTGGCTTTCTACTGCTATGCGGAGTTCGTTGTATTCACTTCTTTCCTGGGAAGGATGCATTCGGTGGGATGTTCTCCATCAGCATGCGACTTCGAAGTGGTTTCCCGATTTGGAACTGATGTCAAAAATTAGCCCGTTTATTGCTCCATGGGCGTCTCAACCTTCACAAGTTTCCAAAAAGGGCCAAGAAATAGTCTTGTTCAGACTACACTGTGTACAATCTTTCAGACTGGTGGTTTATATGGCCGCTATAAGTTACAACGTTCGTGCCCTTCCCTTGCATAAGCGAACCAATACACGGAATCAACATACAAAATTTACTACTTCTTGCTCCACTCCTGAATCTATCAGTCCGGCTTCTGGAGCTAAATATCTGGGAGTGCATCAGCTCTGGGTATTACTTTAGGTCCTCTCAGGTTGTTCCGGTCCTGGCGGCTCGCTGAAGGGCAGCAATGAATGCTCATAAATACTATTCCTCTCCAGGCTACAGTATTGTCAAAGATAATCCCTTCAGAGTGACAGGTACATCAAAAAATAGTACAATGATATACTGATGGTAATTGATGTTTTCGTACCTTAGGTCACTTCAGGCATATAGCGAGAATTATCATCGCAATTGAAGCTATAAGAATCACCAACTTGAAAACGGATTCGTTCTATAACGGACATCTCCCGTACAAGCGATAAAATTTGTCAGCCATGTCCAAGCTTCCGCCATCGTCTCCTATATCCCATAAAATTGTCGTTGGAACAATCGCGGTCTTTGCCGGAATCTACGCTTTTTGGCAAACGGGAAAAGACTTCCAATTCATAAAATACGAGCCCAGAACCGAAGAGGAAATTGAACAACGCAAGAAAGAGGGCCTTGGTTTCAAAATTAAACACCTCGAATCAAGAACTCTCGACTACACCCCTGAGGCGAAGCAAAGAATGAAACGAGAATTTGACCAGTGGGGTGCAGAAAAGGACAAGACTGATGAGTCAACTTCCAAATAATCAACCTAGTTCAATTGGGTAGGTCTGGGTTGTTCGAGCACAGTGTCTGAACGAGTTCGCTAAAGCCGCGGTCATCGTCTAATGGAATAAACCGAAGTGAGGGGAACACGGAAGTCTGTTTGCCACGACCGGACGAACGGTCGAACCACATAATTGACTTTTTGGGTGCAGGGATTGCAGAAAATTAAGACAGAGCATTGGCGATGGCCTTAGACTACCGTGATGATTTTTGCTTCACTCGAATATTGACCATTTTCGAAGCGTAAAGCTATTCGATTTGACGAAGATGAAGGTCAGGTGCGCCTTGAGGGCATCAGTTAGGTATACAATAGGCGCAAACAACACACTGCACAGTCCCCACTCTGCCGCTTTTAAAAATAGTCCGAGGTCTAACGTTCGACGTGTTAATGGAACCGTTAATGCAAGTGCGGAGAAAATCTTTCTTTGGTTAAATGAGACATAATAGGCCGAGAATTGATCAAGGGCTCCTAATGCATTCCTAATTGGGGTCTGGGAATCTACCATTTCTTTAACGAACATGTTGACTTGTTACGTCAATGGAGACGTCTACGTGTTCCCATGTCATGTCAGCAACATATTCACACATATTCTTGGATATATGAGGGACGCATGTGCCTCGATCGTTTTTTTAAACGTCCTGAATACAAGCCTAGATTGAAAGTCTAACCCGGGTGAGGAAGTTAGACATGTACGCAAAGTCGCGGACGTAGAGCAAAAATTGGAAGTCGTGCAGCATTCTTCAAGACCTAGATAGTCAAGTCTCATAACGGTCGGACCTAGAGTAGCAAATCAGAATTATCTGAGAGGGTTGCGTAATCTATAGTCAGCTATCAATTGTTCTCATTCGGGGCAATTTCCTTGTAGACGCCATTTCGCACTTGTCTTTAGTGAATCTCTATGATGCTTTCTCACGCGTTCTTCACTCACACGACTCAAGCAACGCAGAAAAATGAAGAACCCTAAAATAGCAGGACCTGAAAAAAACTTGTTCCTTCGCCCAATACTTACCCTCTTCACCCAGACGAACGCTACTGTGGAATTTGAGCCATATTTTTTTCGCAACTGTCATGTCTGGTGATATGCTTCAGTCGGGTATACCTTCCCATCATAAACTGCACGTTGGATTACCATACCTCCGTTTACAAGACCTTGTATATTAGTATGAACGTTTAAAATACTGTTCGAATGCGCACCATAGCAGCCACGCCAACTATCGACAGTAGATCAACAAGTAACATTTTCACCTTATGGAGAGTAAGTGGGCTTTTTACACCAACGCCTAAGTGGGCATAATCAAAGATACGCTGTAGAGAGTACCTGCAATGACATGAAGTTCTAAATCAGACAGAATTAGCATTCCGTCGTAAATATGCACGAACTGTGAGGAGAAGTGACTAATTGGGGTGTGATTGCATTTGTCCGTAACTCGTGTTGCAACCCCACATTTTACGGAAAGTCGACTGGTGATATTACCAGTAATTTAACTATTAGAATAAGTTTATGGACCCATTGACGCCACCAATAGTGCAACCTTGAAGCGACAAGCTAATAATTTATCTGCTAAAGCTCGTTGCAAACATTTTTTACGACCAATTGTCGCATATCCAGACATGAATAACGTTGATGCTCAGGTACCGCTCATCATTATGTAACATAAAACGTTTAAGGGTATCCTCGGTATGCCTCTCCTCCACATTTCTATTGTTCCTTCGTTCTCCGGTGACTAAAGCGGAGGCTGCATTCCATCTTATATACAGTTTTCCCTGTTTTGGCAAATATCATGCATACCGTTTCTCCGCAGGCAGTCGACGACTCTCTTTCAGGAAGGTCCTCTAAGTAGCCTTTCCATTTTGCACCCATGAATTTTTTCCAACTAAGCCATAAATATCAATTTTGAATATATAAAAGTGTTGCTTGATGGCTGTTGAGAGTCATCGAGGGATAAGGACCGGGGAAAGAAGCCGTTTTCTCTCAGGAATTAAGGGCCAAAATGGAAAAATATAATAAAGCAATGCAGCTTATAATTGTCGTGTATAATGCATTTTAGAGAATCCGGGGTAATTTGAAATATCCTAATCGGGAATATCAGGATACGCACGATGGTGGATATTGATGAAACATAGTGCATGGATCCACTTTAACTTCCATTTCTGAAGGCCATCGCTTACGTCATGTGTCTCTAAACGTCATTTGTACCTTGTAGGCTGTATCTAGATTAATTCATTAAGCTACAACTAAAGCAAAACGGGGTTCCCTCATTTATCAGCGAACGTATTATAAATATCTATCCAAACCCCACCATAATTTACTTTTTCTCGATAATTAAGAACAGTGTGCAATCGCTCAGTTATAATAAACCAAATTACAAGTCACAAAAACCAATACTGTTACCACATATCAGTATGTTTGAAAGTCTTACGAATAATTTATTTGGTAACTAACATATCTAGAATGCAAGTAGCACCACCTGCCAATGGCAAGAAGTTGTGGCGCGTGAAAAGGACACCATCCATTGGCTCTTCTTCTATGGAAGCCGACCTGTCCCTCGAATGTTTGAACAGCTCTCTTAAAATCTCTGCTGCCGGAAGGCTGGCTCTTTGCAAAAGACCACCTACCAAAAGACCAAAGCTGAAACCAGGAATGCCTCGAGACTTTATCTTCGTTGACTTGTCGCCAATCAAGACGGAGCTCGAAGATGAAACTTCCTCAGTTCCTGCCGCTTCTTCAACTTCAACAGACTCCGACCCGCTGTCACCCTTGTCTCTAATAAACTACTCTTTTCAAGAAAGTTGCCTGGACGAGGACATTTCACAATGCAGTTTTGATGGCACGTTCATTGATTCGTCCACTATGAGGGAGGAGGATGAATTTTTTGAGTTAGGTATAATGGATATGGGCTTTGGGGCACTGCAATCACAAGTGCTGCCTCTTGAAGCCGATTTATATCTCGATTCTTTTCAGCAACATGATGACGTATACGACACTACCAAAAATGACTACAAAATTCAGTTTGACGAGCTGAGGCCAAGATCAAAAAAAGTAAGGCCAACATCGCTTTATCCAAAAACGAAATCCGCTGGCGGAATTCAGTTCAAAACTTACAGAGGTCCAAAAACTTTCAAGAAGTCTTCAGGAGGTTGTGCAAGTCTGGAGCTAGAGTTCTCTTTTTTTGACAATTCAGCATACATTTCTAGGAGCACAGGCTCCGATTCTCTGGCAGTTGGTTCTTGTGACCAATTTTTGGATACATTTTTGCATATACCTTCAACTAAGGAGGATAGCCATGACGATAGCTTTTTTGACTTTTCAGACGCTTCCCTAATGCAGGGCATCAACGTTGGGAATGAAGAGTCTATACAAAGTCCAATTAATTTTGATTTTCCGACAACAAATTATTTTTTCGACAGTAAGCTCAATGAATTGTGCTTTTCAAGCATTTGATCAATCTCAAATGCACTAACCTCTCGTTAAGCTTGTTGTGTATGTTTCTACTTAATGTGGATTCAAACAGTATAAGCTTCGCTTTACTTGTTCTTGGTGCTGATCACGGCTAAAATTTCTATCTTTGAGACTTTCGAGTTCATGCCTCACGCTTTTACCTCTTTCTTCTGCACCTGTTGATGTTCTTTCTTCGATGTCACTGAATGGCGCACTAATTCTGTGAATTTTTTTTCGGCAAATCATACACTTAAGAGCTCAAGGTGATCTTTGTACTTCCCACTGAGGCCACCTAGTGCGGCCCTAGCACACAATGCCGAATTATATCGTATACCACTTTTTCTTCTTTCTATGACCCTTTGACCTGATCAGCATCTTTAAACAAAATCACGGATACCCACAACACGTTTTTTTTAAGTTGTTTGTAGGAATTATTAATATAAACTACATCTTCTCTCTCTGCAGGTGCACCAAGTAACGAACGATCTCTTCGTAGCTGAACTGCATATGCAACTCTGGGAGATGCAGTGACGCTAAGTATGGCATCCCCGCACAAGTATATTGAATCCCCTCAATAGGGGTACCGAGGTATGTAGGTCGATCGGCGATTGCAGAATATGCGACGCGCATGTGCGTGCGATCACTTCACTTTGAAGTGATGGAGTTGAATTTCACTGCAGTTGATTGAGTGCAAAAAGGAGAAACTCGGCAAACGGGTGGGATGGGATTGCGATTCTACTTCTACCGGAAGGTGTCGCCTAGCTTTCGATGAGACGACAATCTTTATCGGCGCTGTGCGGAAC
Source organism: Clavispora carvajalis (assembly GCA_030581635.1). NCBI lineage: Eukaryota > Fungi > Ascomycota > Pichiomycetes > Serinales > Metschnikowiaceae > Clavispora > Clavispora carvajalis. The sequence continues at coordinate 296,838 of JAKTTV010000006.1, read as the reverse complement.
CATATGCACGATCACGGCGTCATTCGAAGGCACCTCTCGGTGAGTCGTATGTGCCATCTGCGCGAGGACATAAAATTAAGGTCGTCATCTGATCATGCTTGAGCAGAGGAACCGATTTCGAAGGGTGGCTAATACACCGGCCACGCGGGCCCGTGACTTACGGCGGAACCAATCACAGTGCCATTAGCAGTCTCGTTACCGTGCTGTACAATTCACCGATCGCTGGCGAGATAAGGGTTACTCACGACGTCAACAGATTTCATACGAGATGGATTAGCTATACAGTTTGTTCTGTTTAGTCGTATGTCAAGGGGCCTCAAAGGGACCTTTGTCGAGTTATTTTTGGCGCGCCTCTAGAAGCAGACACCGAAAAATCGGAGCGGCGGTTCGGAGGCGTCAATGAAGTATGGGTTGACTGGGCCGTGGCCGAGATGAGCCTCCGGCAGCAATGTTTGGGATGATGCGTCGGTGGCAGGCGGGGAATGTTTCAGCTAGAGCACACAATAGGGCCGGCCTTGATTGTAGTCTAAACAGCTCCTAGACCGCCTCTATGATGAGCAGGGGGATGCGAGTGGTTTGGGAGCAATAATAGCGCGCACTAATTCACCGAGCAGTCCCCTGAAGCAATATGGAAGTCGTCCTAACCCCACTGGACAGCGAGTTCCCATCGGCCGAGAATATCATCGGTATGCATGGGGAAGCGGGTTTGCCAGCACCGAGCAAATTGCACCGTGAGGACGGAAGAAACAGGGCGGGCCCGCCCGAGCGATTGCAAGGCGCCTAAGGTGCGGCCTGGATAGGCGCCTGGCGGTGGCCGGGGCACTGATAAGTGCAGCCTGGATAGGCATACTAGACACGCTGCAGGGCGCGCGCACACAGTGCCGCATCGCCGTAAATCAGCGCGGAATGGCCGCATGCAACTATACGCGCGCGCCGCCACTGGCGCAGATTCAACCCGAGTGCGCGCAGCTACCGCGAGGCCCGCAGTGGCGCCTGCGCCACCTTCCCCATAGTGCTCGGCGCCCTAGTTGAGAAGCACCTGGATCGAGCCCAGAAGCCGCTCCAGGCGATCGGCCGCGTGAGGCGCTTCGTCTGCGGCCTCGGCCGATTCCTTGGAAGGCGCATGCACAGCCGTATCCTTGGGCAGTCGGGGTACGTCCTCGTGCGGCAGCAGCCGAGCACGCCGTCCGCCGGCCGATAGAAGCATCTCGAGCTGGGCGTACTTCTCGGCCATGCGGTCGGAGTGCCGCCGCAACATGGACATGGACTCGGAGAAGAACGCCGCGTTCTCCTCCGCCAAGTCTTGCAACCGGCTCACGAGGGTGGCCGTGGACACCGGGCGCAGCACTTCGTCGGAGTCGTCGCCCAGGTCGAGCGAGTTTGGGCTTTCGGGCGAGTCGGCACTGCGAACGCCCAGCTCCTCCGTCGGCGACGCGTCTGCCAACAGGTGGATGATTTCGGGAAGCGGACCGACGGTCTGGCCGGTTTTGTAGGCCTCCGACACGTTGTACAACTCGAGCACCGCGCGCTCCAAGTCTGCGAGCGGGCTCAGTAGCAGAAGGGTGCGGAACACGTCGAACGGCGGGCGGGGCAGGTTGCCCAACTCGAGCGTCTGCGCCTTGCGCAATGCGTTGGCCATCTGCCGCTGGAGGGTGCGCACGGTGGGCACGGAGATCGCGGCCAGGCCGCTGCCGAGCTTGTAGCGCTCGAACTTTTGCTGGATGAGGTCCCATTTGCGCGACTGCGATAGGGTGCGGTCGCCCACGTACTTGAACGGCTTGATCTGCGCAATGAGGTAGAGAATGAGCTTCACGTCGGAGTTGGATAGCCGAGATCGCTGCCGGGTGGAGTGCGACGATGCGGAGTACGACATGGGTCTCGGGGAAATGCCGATCTCCGGTCCGGTAGAAGCGTACGGTGCAAGGTCGCCTGGGGGCCGGGGAAGCGGGATCGGCTGCGCGGCCACCTCAGTAGTGGTAGCGGTAGTCGGCAGCACTAGACTGTTGCCAGAAGCACTGGCGAGAGTTTGGGTCGGTAAGATTGGGCCGGGGACGGCTGGGGTGAACACGATGGGCCAAACAGTGCTCGTTGACAGAAACGCTATCCGCAGACCGCAAAAGCAAAAGTGGTTGGGTGGCTGGAGATGGAGAAAGGAAAACTTTAGGTGTAACCATCCAATTGAAGGTAAAATCGTTTTGGAGAATACATATAGGCACAGTACCAGTCTCATGTAGTACAGATATCGTCAGTTTCTTGCGCACGCTGCGACAAAGCCTGCGCCGTCATGTCGGTTGGATTGTCTTTGCCGATGGGCTGGCATGCGGCGCACTGCCGGGTTGAGCTCGCATTTCCCCCGGACTGGTGCCTTCATCACCCCAGGGGCCAGGCGAGGTGAGGTGCCGCGGTGGGCATAGAGAGGAGGTTTCCGGCGGCACCATGCATCTCTTACACAATCGACATATTAAGGCGCGCTACTTGAAGTTTATTTGCCACACGTCGGACGTTACCTCACACATGCATATTTGTATGCCGACCAGAGTCCTCTGATTCCAGAACCAGGCCCCGGTGCATTGTGTGGGCGCCCGAAGCCACTTTGTGTGATTGAGATCCGAGGACGGGTGGTATTGCTTCAACTCCACCTGGAATAGTTTTCGCTCCGTAGGGGCCATATGTTCATTCTGCTGTCGTGGCGGAAAGTATTGGACGCGTATGCAACTTTCGGCATATGAATGCACGCGAATGTACCTTATTGCGGACAAATTCAAGCACTTAGAGGACCGGAACATGAGGTTAAGTACAGGCGTTCTCTGCAATATCTGCAACAGCTCACGACTCTCTCCATGTGTACAGTACTATGCGGCATATACGCTTTTTCGACCGCGGAAGCAATTTCTTCCCGCTGCAAGATGCTTTTGCTTATGCACACTTTTGATGGGACATGGCTATACTTACTCCGCGGTTGACGCGTTTTCCTCTTCACCCGACTTCGTATATGCCAATGTAACTGTGTCCCATCTGCCGCTCTCGCCATCACTAATTCGTCCATGCTCGACTATATCTGCTCCTTCTGTGGCGGGACCAAAGCAGCCTCTCGAACCGTTGGTTTTGCTGAAGGCAACGAATACATTCAGCTCCCGCTAACATACGTATTTAATACTTCCCACTATACATGTAAATCCCGAAAAACATTTGAAATATCCGCTGATGGCCTCTCAAGATCGACCTAACCATGTTTTGTGGGTGATAGGCCACTAGTATAACTGATACAAAGTTCTAAATCTCTCTGAAATATGTGGAATAAGCTCCCACCGCCAAACGCGTCTTTTTGATTTTAGTAGAAAAACCGAGAGCTACTTGTGATGAGTAACACTGGCAAGCAGTTACCTAATCCTTTTCTTATTATGCTGAGTGTCGGCAACTACAATTTGTCAACAGTTCTGACAAATATCGTTAAAAGAATTGTAAGGCTGCTTGCACCGAGAAAGCGTGGGCGAAATGCCAAGTGAATATTATATGCCTCGTAGATACATGATCTAGAAAATAGAACAACCGTGGTAGAAACGAAAACAAAATGTGGTGTTATTGTGCGATCAATAATAAAACTTCGGCCAACCAATTATATCCAATACGCCGAACAGATTGAGGCGGCACCCCACTGGCGAAAGCTTTGTAGTTAAAGAGGCCCATACAACCCACTCGGCGTTAATCTATTTGGGTGCGTCAGATTATAGTACACTTCTCGAGCATGCATATGCAGCTCGTTCTATTCTCAAACACCGGTAAACCTCTCGATAATCGCCAGAGCGCCATATCGATGAACAGAATTTTACAATTGCAAGTCGCCCAGTTGAAATTTGACGTCAAGTAGCCATCGCACTAAAACGCTAGTTCGTCACGTCTGCCTAAGTTTTCTAAACCTGCCTTCTAAATTTCCCACTCTGGAAAATTGCATATGTTACAAACGGTATGCCGTCTTACGAACATCTTGTGTACCAACGCCGTGTCAACGATATTCGTATTGTGCAATGGGACCGAAATAAGTACTGCCTTAAAGTCATTTCGTGCATCAAAATAGCAAAATTGTCGAGCATTGGCAAAATAAACGAGGCCTTCAATGCACAATCAGCCAAACGTGGTTATGCGCAGTATGTGGAGCGCCCACGTTGTTGAAGGAGCAAGTTTAGCCGTGGAATGCATGCCGATAGGGTTTGGAGCTGTGCAGTAAATTCGGTCGAAGGCTCCCTTCCTTTATTGAGCATATACGCACACACAAAGACAGCTTCCGATGCCGGAGATTACCGGGAACATGGGTTGAAAATTAGTTCAGTTCCCTCCCCATCAAAATTATAAGTTGAGACCACTGGCAAACGCGCTGGCAAAGGCCTTCAAGTCATCTTCAGCTATTTTTGGACAACTCCTCGTTGGACCTTTCTTCTCGTCTAATTTGGATACCTCATTGCTAGAGAGACTGGGCCAAACACCTTCTTGCGCAAATGGCTCTTCCATCTGGACATGGTGGTTTTCTGATTGATATGAGTTTAGTATATGATCATCTTCAGGCACATTAGAAATCATTGAGTGGGTATCGAAATCCCCCGGCTTGATGCCGGACGCAAATTGGCGCAAGCTTTGCTGTGGTGCAATGTTTTGACCCAACGGGACGAGAGAGAACTTCAAATTATCCAAGGGCCCTTCAACAAGGCATCCTCTTTCCCTATAATGTACCAACAAGTTGTTCCATAACTTGTTTTTACACAAAGACCGCGGGTTTCCTAAGATCACCAAACCAAGTTTTGCTCTGGTTAAAGCCACGTTCAACCGACGAGAGTCGCTTAAAAAGCCAATCGCTTGGTCGTCGTTTGCACGGACACACAGCAAAATGATGTAGTCTTTTTCTCTGCCCTGGAATGCATCAACCGACGACACTTCGATTTCTACCTGTTCACCAATGGGCTTTCCTGCCGAGCTGTTCAAGCTTAAGTACTGCCAGATGTAGACTCGCTGGCCCTCGTATGGGGTAATGACTCCGATTTGCTCTGGTTTCACGCCATCCTTGTAGAGGCGAGAAATGATTTTATCCACATTCATGGCCTCAACGCGATTCAAATACGATGTTCCGTTGGCGCCAATTTCCTCCTTACCGTAGTTGACCCAGAACATCATGGGTCGATCCGGCACAGGCCAAGGAAAGGTTGAGCAAGCCCCGGTGCGGTCTTCGCTGGTGACACCGTTTTGGAGCAGCCCCTCATAGAACATGTTGGAGGCGAACTCTGAAAGTGACGGATGCATACGATACTGGACCTCAAGGCGCAATGGGACATTGCCCATGGACACGAGGCGCTCAAAGAGCGAGTGGTTGAGGCCCGCAATGCACGCTTGCTTGTCCACCACCACCGGGCCCAACTGCTGGTGGTCACCAACCAAAATCACTTGCTTGGCCCCCGCAGTGATGGGGATCAACACCTCGGGCTCGGTGGCCTGGGTACTTTCGTCAACAAGCACGATGGGGAACTGCATTCCCTGCAAGCGCACGTCGGCCGCACCAACACATGTGGTGCAAATCACATCTGCGGACTCTAGAATCTGCTTTTCTACCTGCTGCAAGGAGCGGAAAAGCCTGTTTTTCTCTTTGGGCGTGAGCTCTTTGCCCGAGGCCTGCTTTTGCCAGAGGGCCTGGCCCTTTTTACTCTGCTTCGCGCGGGCCTGGGCGTGAAGGGTCAAGGCGGACACGTCCGTCTCGATGTTTTCCCGCGAGTGGGCCATGAGCCGCACCACCTTGAGCCCGGTGCTGTGAATGCGGGCCGCCAAGTTGTCCACGGCCACATTGGATGGCGCGCACACCAAGAGCCGTTGGCCGCGCATGCGGTTGAGGTGGTAGACAATGGCAGTGGAGGTGACGGTCTTCCCGGTCCCCGGGGGGCCCTGGATGAGAGACAAGGGCCTGCCGAGGGCCGACTCCACCGCGTGCTGTTGCGACAGGTTCAACGCCGCCAACCCGGGCACCGCGTGGCGAATCGGGGGCACGGAGAAGGACACATCCACCACGGAGTGGCCCAAGATCTTGTGGTAGAGAAACGCGCTCACCAGCTCCTTGTTAACGGCAAACAGGCGCAACGCGCTCTGCATGCGGTCGTAGGAGGTGCTCTTCCACACGATTTCCGCCATGTAGCCGTTGACCACGTCGGAGGGGACCGGGCCGTGGCCCATGCGCAAGGAAAAAGTGTTTGCCGGGGGTTTGGGCAAGCCCACGAGCTCGCCGGTGCCCAGCCACTCGCGGTCGCCCTCGCGGAGGTGCAACACCAACTCGTCGCCCACGGCCAACTGTAGGTCGGTGTTTTCATAGGTGGACAACTGGAAGCACGCCACCGGGAAGCCCGCGGCGGAGACGGTCCAGTCCACGGAGAGGCGGTCCAACACGCGCAGCTCGCTCAAGCGGCGGTCGTGGGCGGCCTCGGCCTCCACGAGCGGCGCCAACACGTTCTGGTACTCGAGCGCGTCGGAGTAGCGCAAGAGCGCCATGGCGAGTTCGCGCGCGGGCGCCGCGTCGTCGAGGTCGGCAAACGTGGCCGCGCGGTTCATGCGCCACTGCGCCTCGAGGCGCGCAATCTGGTCGCCGGACACCGCGCGCGGCGCGGGCGCCTCGGGCGCCGCCACCACCCACGGAAGGAGCGCGCGCCCGGCTATGAGCGCCTGCCACTCGTTGGTGGCCCAGTTGATGTCCCGCGTCTGTGCGCACGGCATGCGGCACAAGAGCACAACCACCAGGTCCTGCTTCGCCGCGACAAACCCGAGCATAAACACGTTGCGGTTGCCGCAGCTGTAGCACTCGAGGGTCTCGGCGCCCAACGCCAGCTCCTCGTGGAGCGCCACTTCCTTGTGCTTCAGGTGCACGAGGTGCGTTACGAGGTGCGACCCGGCCTTCAGCCCGCCGCCGTTGCAGAACCACCGCTCGCACTTGACGCACCGCGCCACGGCGTTGGTCTCGTCAATGCCGCAGTACGCACACGCATGGGCGGCCTCGGCGTCCGCCGCGAGGGCGGTTCCGCCAAGACGGGCATCTTCGCAGTCGCTTGGGGCGCTGCCGCTTTCGCGCGCGAGTTCTGGGCTGTGCGGGCGCAGCGTGGGGCCGGCAGCCTCGCCTGTGCCTGTGGCTGTGTCCATGCCGTCGTAGTACGCCGCTTCGGGCTGCTCTTGTGCTGGCGGTACCGTCATGATGGAAAGAGAGAGGTGGAAAAAAGTGCGATAGTGTGCACAACACCTTTGGGCCGAACCGTTAGGCGGACCGCCTGAGCACGGTGGGTTCCTGGGGAGGGAAAGATGCTGAAGCATGATGTAGAGCGAGCCCCACCGTGATGGTGTGGACTTGTGCGGACTTGTGTGGACTTGTGCGGACTAGTGCGGACTGGGTGCGAATAATTGGGGCGCCGGATTGGGGCGGACTGGGGGCCGTGGACCGATAGCATGTTTAGATCCACCCATTTCCGTTGGTTGTTCGTCGGCCGTACTCCACCTACTGGACTCACGGATTGCACTCCACTGGACCAATGTGCATCCCAGTGCTCCTACAGTATAGTACTACACACCTACGTCTACTTTATCCACCTCTTTTCCACCTCTTTTCCACCTCTTTTCTACCTCTTTTCCACCTCTTTTCCACCTCTTATCCACCTCTTTTCCACCTCTTTTCCACCTCTTTTATACCTCTTTTATCCACGTCCGTTATCCACGTCCGTTACCACGTCTATTTTCTTGTTTTTCGTCTGTACATCTACTGTGCGTTTATCTGCTGTACGTACTGCGCACCCGCGTACATCACTGACTCTTGAAGAGCCCACCTGCCCCATACCTTAGCTGCATAGCTGTGTACTCACAGGGTTGAAGCCGTGAAGCCTATTTTCTGAATTTTCCGTAGACTATGTGGGGCCAGGTACCTACGGAGGTTCGAGAAAATTGCGAGGCATAGGTATGTTGTAGCTGGTCGTAGCTTGACTCATCGCCCCCACCGATTAGCGAGCAAGCCCACGAAAAATTCAGAAGAGCTACATTGTCGGTGAAGGTCCGGATCAAATCCGGTGAGTTTGTGCGCAGGTGTGCTTGGTGATTTAAGGCTATCGGACGAAGTGCGTGCAGTATGAAGCAGTTTCCAAAACCAGAATCTTGACGGGACTTGTCCTCTGGGGTTTGAATGAAGGTACTCTCGCACCCCGAATCTGTGAACTAGCCTGCCATTGGTTTTGGTGTTCGCAGGAAATGACGAGATATCTGCATTGTCTCATAGATGTGGTGCGGCTTCTTTTCTGGAAGTAGCTGGAGTACATTAAACGGCAAACCTGATAGGATATCGAGCAGCACAATTACAAGTTGCTCGCGGCCATCATGGATCTATGTATCGCATTTGAGCTTGAATCAAAACGCTTTGAACGACTACAGACACACTTCTGTAGCCAACACCACGGATTACTCGATGCATGCGCAAAACCGCTCGACGACTATTTCAGTGCGCGTCAACTGAGGTACCAACGGACGAATTTGGCGTACCCGCAGCTCGACAGAAATCAGAGTTTTGGCTACAGAAATACGGCGTTCGCCAAGAGCTCTTACCAAGATGCTTGCTTTCGGGCGTATTGGCGGACCCAGCGCAAAGGAGCCTAAGGCCAGAATAGGAAACGTAATCTCCAACTGCCGCTCGGTAGACCTGCACCTCGCCCGATTGCAGTGGTATTGGAGCCGCGCATCGGGTCCACCATGAGTGCATACCTTCTGACATAACCGTAACAAACTGCGTCGGACGGAACAGCAAGTGCGCTCTCCACAAGGGTGGATTTGACTCAGCCAAAACTGTCGAGAAAACAGCCTACACCATTAGGCAAACCACATCGAGCGGCGTTTCGGATGCCTAAAGAAACCCTCTCTTCGTCCCTCCTCCGCTCCACATCTCTGCAGTCTCCGGTTTTAGAATTGACGCGTGTTCGCGCAAGCCTAGTGTAACCAACCTTTGGGTCAAATGCCGTTGCGGCAAATGTTGGCCAGCCGTGTTAACCAGACCAGCGCCGCTGAACCGTTGCCATCCCAATCAAGCCTCGTAATTCGCTGCGCCCGTGCTCTGACATCGCCGCCTCCGCCTCCAACAGTCAAGGTCCTGCACCGTCGCACTGACGAGAATGCGGCTTCTTGTCACCTATTCACGAAACAGCACTAACCCACTCCCCTCACATCCCACTATCCCCCGGTGCCTCCGCCCCACATTCCCCTGTCCGCACATCCCACGCTCATCTTCACCGTCGTACCTCTTCACCCATCCAATTTGACAAAACTAGCCGATGAAGTCGTCTCCGTTCATCAAGGGCCTACTAAGAGACAAGGCAACCTACCAGACCCAAGGCATTCTCGTGTCGCGCGACGCGGTGTCGTGGAGCCCCACCGGCTCGTTCATGATCACGGCCGAGGGCACGGTGATGGCGCTGACCCCCGAAGGACACGTTTCTCTCCTTGTGGCAGAACTCCAGTCCTGCCAGGTGCAGATCTTTCCCCACATGGCCGGAGCCAGCGTCGGGCGGCGCCGGTTTGGCAAAAAAGACACAGACGCGGCGCTTGCAGAGGAGCCGCCGGTGATCTTCGTGCGCTCGTACGACAATGTGCGGTTGTACATGAAGATCGGCACCAAGTCCCAGTTCGGCGCCATCTTGCAAACGTTGCTCGCGTGGCAGAACATGCGCCCCCTGGGCTTGGCGAAAAAGTGGTTTGCCGCCAACAAGTTCCGCCTGGAAATGGCCGCCGCGCCCGGCCCGCACGAGTTGCTTGTGTGTCGCTTCAAGGTGTACGGCCCGGTTCCGGCAAAATCCAAATCCGTGAAAGTGGTGCCCGGCCCCCGGCCGCCGCTCTTCCACGAACCGGCCGCCGACTCGGCCGACGCCAACGGTGGCTCGCTTGCGCTGCCGGTGGCTATGCACTTTGACCTGGCCGTGCCCGAGGGCTGGTTCTACACCATGGGCGTGCTCAAGTCCAACGGAATGCTCAACTTCATCACCGAGTTGGACGGCACGCTCTTGTACCTGATCGACATCAAACACTTGTTGAGCTCCGAGATCCGTGAGCTCCACCACTCCATCTGCGACGCCCCCAATATCTTGTTCGTGGGCCACATCAAGGACTTGCGGTGGAACAACGTGTTGAGGTCGGTTTCCGCCCTCACGGCAGACTCTATCAGCGCGCGCCCGCTCTTAACCCGTGACGACCGCCCGGTCGCCTCCAACCTGCGTATCTTCATTGAGTTTCCGCTCCACATCGACTTGGAGGACTGGTTTGTCGGCCTCAACTACTTCTGCAAGCGCGAATACATTGGCAGCTACTCTCTTCTGTCTGCGCCAACAGGCACTCCGCCGCAAAGCTCCCCCAACATATCCCAAGGCGAATTAGACCTCACCGTCGATTCCAGCTTCGCCTCCTCCACATCGCAAACCGCAGAGATGGGTCTCTTTCACACAAAAACCACACCAGTGCGGCCGGAGATTGATCGCTACTCGCGAGACCATTTCCGGGTGTCTAAAAAACTCTCCATCGATATCATCGAGGCCAAATTCGACCTGCCGTCGCTCGCAGCCAAACACACTCACATCTACTCTGAGGTGGTGATGTGGAATTTCCCGTGGGCCCGCACTGCCTTGGTCCCTTTCACCCAAAACCCATTCTGGAAAGAAGCGTTTGCCACGGACTTGCCCATTCTGACCCAGATGATCCACATCGTCATCAAACGCAGTCTCGGACCCGAGCACTCTCCCCGCGACGCCATTGTCGGTACCGTATATCTCACCCCAGATGTATTGACTCAACACTTGGTGACAGCATCGACAATGACAATTGACTCAGGTGCTGCGGGGATCTCTCTCCTGGGTTCGCCGTCAATTTCACAAGCGTTAAATGCTGCGGCGCTGGCGCCCGCCCAAAGCAACACGGTGCGATTGTCAATTTATGATTCAGATAATGTTCCGATTGGAAAATTGCTTCTAACGGTTGACTTAAAAGAATACTTGATTCTTCCGCCCGAGGATTTTCGTCCCTTGGAGGGAATGCTATTGAACTGCCCAATGAAGGAGTTAATTGAGTTTTGTAACTCCACCGTCATGACGTCCCAATTTGGCAACGTCAGTTTCATTTTGTTGGATATCTTTCAGAGTCTTGGCATCGAAGACAGATGGTTCAAAACCCTCATTGAAGCAGAGTTGGTTACCGTCGACAAAGCCACAAAAAAGAATCTCTCCAACAAAGCGCCTATTAATTCTAACAATGTATTCAACACTCTTTTCAGGGGCTCGTCAATCTTCACCAAATCTCTTGAGAAGTACATTTTGCGTATTGGTCAGGAGTACCTCGAAAAGGTGTTTGGAGACTTCTTCGAAAAGATCTCCCTCGAAAAGAAATCGTGTGAAATTGACCCTCGGTATGTCCGATTGCAAGAGAAGGCCAAACGAAAATTTGGCGCTAAGGCTGACTTTGCAAATGGAGACATGGATGAGGAAGATGTCGAAACTGATGAGGAGTACGATTCAGACGCTGAAAAGGAACTCGAGGATAGAGTTCAGGAAATAGTGAACAAGAATTTTCAAAATCTATCTGCTTACACAGAAGAGATTTGGGCGAAAATATTCTCCACCTCAAATGATTTACCCAAACAGATTAAGGCCCAATTGAAAAGCTTCAGGACGAAAGTTGACTTGGTATGTGATCCAGACGACAAGGAAACCTCATTGAATTGCTTGAGTGCATTCATTTTCTTGCGGTTTTTCTGTCCAGCGATTCTTAATCCAAAGTTATTCTATTTGACCAAGACGCATCAGACGGGAAACGCGCAAAGGACGTTAACCCTTATTGCAAAAATTTTGTTGAATCTTGCTAATCGTCAAGAATTCAATACCCACAAGGAGCCTCATCTTGTGAGAATGAACAAGTTTTTGAACGACCATGAGCAAGAAATTTATGAGTACTTTGATCGCATTACAGGAAGGAAGAATGATTTCAACGAGAAAGTATTGAACTTGAGCCATGAAATGAAGAGATTCGATCTCGGACTCAGTGAGGACTCGAGTTCTAGCGAGTTGCCAACAACGCCATACCTAATTGATAAGTGTTTACGGCTCACAGAGTTCATTCACCTTTTGCAATTAAATGATAGCCGAAGCATCAACCACTCTCCATCGTCCAAGTTGGGGGCCTCTACGTCATCTGCCAGCATAAATAGCACTATAAACCTGCCTCGCTCGAACGTGAACAGTCCTATGAGCGTTGCTAACAAGAGAGCAGCAATCATCAACGACAGAGACATTGTCGTGGAGAGTGCCATGGATATCCAGCTAGACCGCGACGGGAGCGTTTACCAGATCGGGTCTCTAGAGTTCGAGAAATCCGAGTTTTTAGATTTGGTAAACGACAACGAAACGGAGGGCTTCATCAAATCGCTTTGCCGCAGCAATGAGGACATTTTTTCCTTCATCGCTGCCAACGTCTCGCTTCTCGATTTACAGAAACAGAGCACCAATATGGTAAATAAGGTCAACGAACTTTCGCAGCAGCTCCAGTTCCCCGAGCTCTGCCGCAACTTACAAGGCGACTCCAGGCTTTGGGAATTGTTTGTTCGCAATATTGTGGAGAGAGCATGTTTGGATGGAAACCGCAACCTCATAGTGTTTTTGGATCCAAATTTCCAGGACGGCTTGTTCCCCGGCCAAAAGTGGCTCACCGAAAATGCGTTGGCGCTGCTCAGACTCAAGTTTCCCATGGACTACAATAAAAGTGACACGATTCTGACATCGGAAAGCGTGGGCTCGATGTCGACGTTACTACGCGGTAACTCCAAAAATCCATTTAGAAGGTGGCTTAAGCGAGAATAGGTTGTTGTTTTTAGAGTGAGATAGGTTTACGGGATAAGGATTACAGTGTAGTACGAAGTACCGTGTGCGCGGAGATCGCTAGAAGGGGCGCAAGGAAGTGGGTGAGGACGGTGCGCGCAGTTGCTTATGTAAGCTGCCCCGAACAAACACACGGGCCGAAAGCACGAGGTGTCTCACTGGCGAAAACAAAAAGTAGAGAAAAAAAAAAGAACCACCTCAACTGGACTGTCACACACTTCCACCAGTTTTGCGCCAAATTTTTTCACAACTTGAAGAACCACAACTCAATATGCCTACCGAAGCAGAAATTTTGGCGTCATATCCGCAAATCTCCGCACCTTCTGAGCAAACTGGATTCACATCCAATTTAACTGACGTTCAGAAGGCCACCTTGGCCAAGTTGAGAGAGGAATTGAAGGCGTTGGGTTTCGAGGACAGATTGGATGACGCTTCATTGCTCCGTTTCTTGAGAGCGAGAAAGTTCGACTTGGAGAAGGCCAAGGCCATGTTTGTTGCTTGTGAGAAGTGGAGAAAGGAGTTCGGCACGAACACGATCTTGGAGGACTTCCACTACACAGAGAAGCCACTCGTGGCCAAGATGTACCCTCAGTACTACCACAAGACCGACATTGACGGCCGCCCTGTCTACTTTGAGGAATTGGGCAAGGTGTACTTGCCTGATATGTTGAAGTTGACCACGCAAGAAAGAATGTTGAAGAACTTGGTATGGGAGTACGAATCGTTCACACAAAACAGATTGCCAGCGTGCTCCAGAAAGCAGGGCTGTTTGGTGGAAACTTCGTGTACCATTATGGACTTGAAGGGTATTTCCATCAGTGCCGCGTACCAAGTGGTGGGTTATGTTAGAGAAGCGTCGAAGATTGGCCAAGACTACTACCCTGAAAGAATGGGCAAATTCTACTGCATCAATGCGCCATTTGGCTTTTCTACTGCGTTCAAGTTGTTCAAGCCGTTCTTGGACCCTGTAACTGTGTCCAAGATCCACATCTTGGGTTCCTCGTACAAGAAGGAATTGCTCAAACAGATCCCGGCCGAGAACTTGCCTACCAAGTTTGGTGGCAGCTCCGAGGTAACGGACCAAGAGTTGTACATGAAGGACTTTGGCCCATGGAGAGATCCTCAGTTCATTGGTCCTGAGGGTGAAGCGCCACGCGCCATCGCCTAAACCGGTTGTCTCATTGAAGAGTAGCCTGTTGATGACCTGAAATGGTCTGATGGCCTCGAGTTTGGTATAGATTGTTGGGAATAGATACTTTTGTTACATCAAGCTTGTAGGTATTGCTGGTGAGTAGGGTGGCCGTGTGTATGGTTCAGATTGCGTGAAGAAGAACTGCCGAAGAAATGGTCCAGAGGGATAGGTGGAGTGGGCAACGAGGGTCGTGCAATACAGGTTGGGAGTTTGGAACACCTGGAATAGTGAGAGTCGACGGGTGGTTAGTGGCTAAATCAACCTATTGTAGCTGCTGTGAATAGCACTGAGCGAGATAATGATACAGAGTAAGCTTTGAGAGTAATCATGTATTTTTCCACAAAAGAATCGTTGGCTATACTTCAATGATGCACTTTGAAGAATACAATGTCGTGCTCCGAAAAATTACAATTAGTTACCGAGAGTTTTCTAACATTACTACGGTAATCTATACGCCAAAGTTACAGTACGAGGGTGTTCCTTTGCAGCCCATGGTCCGCTCCATTGTTGCTCGGATATTGTATCTTGGTTGCGCCCAGATGTTTCCGTCTGGTTGAGATATCGTTCTAGGTTGAGGCATCGTTTTTGGTTGAGGCAATGCTACTGGTATAGGCAATGCTACTGGTATAGGCAATTGTAACAGTTCATGGAATGCTACTGGTGTCCTCTACTTCTCGAGAACATTTGCCCTCTCAATAAGTAAACTCCATGACACAGCTATTTATGGCGTTTAAAAAGGCATCTCGAACTCATCCAACCTCAATCACTACGCAACCTAGAGCTAAAGTCCTCATGCAAGAAACTGCGACAATGCACTTGTCGCAGACACGGAGCACACTACGGCCGAGCACAAGGCCTATCGGCGATTCTCTTTGTGCCAATAGATTACCGCACTAACCGTCACAACATTTGTGCTAATAGATTACCGCCGCCAGAACATTTGTTCCAATTGCCCGGCCTCACACCGCTTCTCAGACTTGCATACGGCGCTTTACTATAGTGCGCGTGGTGGAACGCGTTAAACACTATGGCTGATACATTCTCTTTTACCGATTCGCTCCTATTTGCCCCGACGCAAGCGGAGCCGGCCAGCCCGCTCGAATTTGGGGCTTCCGAACCTTTCGGGTTGCCTGATACGGCGCAAATCTCACGAGAAAATGCCCAGCCCGCTGAGACGGGCCAGTCCGGCGAAACGGCAGTTGAATCGGGCCAGTCCGAGTGTTTCCAGGCCAGCGGGGTAAACGCCGACGGAAAAGATGTCCGCCTCTTTGACGGATCTTTGCTTCGACTCAAGCGTCGCGTGGTGCGCCCGCCAAACCTTTTGCCGGGCGAAACCGACTCTATTCTCGATATGGACAAACTCCACGAACGCGTGCGCCAGAGAGAATCTCTTCAAGCTAGCCGCCGAGAGATTCGCCGGCGACAGAATCCCTCCGTGCCGACACAAACCCCTCAGATTTGGGCAGACAAGTACCGGCCGAAACAGTACTTGCAGCTCTGCTCCGCGGGAAATGAACGCCAGTACCGTGCCGTGATGCACTGGCTACGGAAATGGAGCAGTGTGGTGTTTGGCCACGCGCCCGCCACAGAGGACGGCGTGGATCTGTTGGGCCGTCCGTTCCGCAAGCTCCTCTTGGTGCACGGTCCTCTGGGAGTAGGCAAGACCGCGGCGGTGCACTTGATTGCCCAGCAGATGGGGTACGCAGTCCAGGAGTTGAATGCGGCCAACTCCATGGACACGATGCATGGGGCCGAGGTGACGGATGCGGCCAGCCGGTTTGCCAACGCCACTGCGGCGCTCCGGCTCAAAATCAAAAATGCGCTCACCTCCAATTCCATCACCTCCGGCGGCCGACCCACGTGCCTCGTCATCGACGAAATCGATAGCAGCATCAACGCCGGCGACATTGTGCGGGTTTTGGGCGATTTGGTGTTCCAAGACCTGCGCTCGGACACCAAGACAGGAAGAAAGCCGTTTGTGCTCAACCGGCCCATCATTTGCATTGCCAACGACATCTACTCCCACACGGTGCGTGCGGGCCCAAACCCCATGGACAAACTTCGACCGCTCTGCGAGCTTGTGCCGTTCCGGCGGCCCGCTGTGTCTGGCGCGGTAGGCACGCGTATCAATGTGGCGGCTCAGAAGTCGGTCAAAGAGCTCTTGGCTGCAGTTAGCGCCAAGGAGAGCTTGGGCCTTGACTCCAAGGAAATAGCGGAAATATTTGAGGTATGTGAGGGCGACATTCGTGCGTGTTTGAACTACATGCAATTTTCAAGCCGACGGCTCGACCCTGACCTTCACGGACCGGCGCAAACACGCGCACTCTCAAAGGACACCGAGATGTCGTGGTTTGCGATGGTGGACCAGCTTTTCCGGCGCGACCCGGGCATGTCGAAGGACGACAACTTTGCCGTGATGATGGAACTACTACTCTCGCACGAGGGCAATGCTGCCACGAGCACCGCGCTCGACAAGGTGATGCGCGGCTGCTTCAACCGCTATCTCGACGTGGTACACCTTCAGGACGACTCCAACGTGCGCGTGGCCCAGATCAGCGACTGGATGTACTACTACGACATGATGACCTCAGCGCATACTGAGATGGGCCAGTATCCGACCGTGGCCGCGTTAAAGTTCTGGTCTTTGTTCAGTGAGATCAACGCCTACAAATGGAAGGCAGAAAACAGTCTTCTCCCCAATGCGCGGGCGGCCGAGTTTGAAGCTTTCGAGACCTTGAAACAAAACCGGGCCGTGGTCAAGCACGTGAGCGGCTTGCTTCCGGTGGAGGTGCGCATGGCCTTAAGCGGCTCGTCCGCCAGTCCCGAGGCGTATGCGTGTCAGTTTCTCCCGCTATTGGACCGCATGTTGTCCCCGGAGGTGGGCTCGGCCAAAATCAAGGCGTCGTTGCGGCCGCACGAGCGCCACATGGTGGAGTCTTTGGCCACCATCACCAAAAAATGGGGGCTTGAGCTCGAAACAGTGCGCGACCTTGACACCCAACAGGTGAGCTTGGCCTTTGCGCCGAACTGGGACTCGCTCACGGTGTTCGACACCGAGTTTGCGCCGGTGCCGGCGCAGGCGCAAATGCGCAGCAGCGCTCAAAAGCGGCAGTGGCTCTTCCCGCTTCTCGAGGCCGAGTTTATTCTGGGCCGCACGGAAATCAAGCGTCTGCGCGAAGATTCCCCGGTGGACGATGTGGCCAAAAGCAAGCGGGCGCGCATGGCGTCGTCGCTTGACTTTTTCAAAAACCGGTACGACAATTTGAACAGCCAGTTGGATGTGGCAAGCAAGCCTGCCAGACACAGCGTGCTGCGCACATGGGTGAAGTATCACGAGGGCTACTCCAACGCTGTTCGCAAGAACATTGGATGGCAAGACCTCTGGCAGCCTTGAGGCAGTCCATTACGGGGCGGCAAGCATACATATTGGGGAAAGAGAAACCACAAAGAACATTTACAATAACAAATACATGCATATGAACGAGGCACATATGGGCGCAGGCTTAGTGCTGCACCTTGTGGTCGCCCTTGAAGTCGGAGGGTGCAGAGGTCTGGTGCTCTTCGTACGCGGGGAGGCCGTCTTGGGCACCGGCAGAAGATCCCTCGGAGACAGCGGGTCCAGCAGGAGCCTCGGCTTCCGGTTGAGCGCGCGCGGCCGCGATTGGTTCACGCTCCTCGTCAAGACGGAAGTAGCCCTCGTTCTTCGACGCGGGGAAAGCAACGCAGATGAAGTAGATTGCGTAAAGAACACCGGCAAGCCACATGAGGATGGAGAGCAAGAGCGAAAGGAAAAACTCCTTGGTCTTGATGGTGTGCTTGGGACCTGACAAGAGGTAGATAGGCAAGGGAGGTAAGAAGACTGCCATGAGCACCAAGAGGTACTTCTGAGAAGTGGTGGGCAAGGGGGTCTCGGCAAAGCGAGGCGAAATAGGCATGGTGTGAATAGTGGGGGTTGCAGAGAATGAGGAGGGATGCGATATATATATAGGAGGGATAAGGTGTCATTACGTGCACTGCGCCACATGGTGAAATCGCTAGTGTGCAGTAGACTGCTACCACCGAAAGGGCAATTGTCTAATGAGAGAAGATCTAGTAAGTACAGGCAACTAACTGAGAGGTAAGAAAAGAACGCTTAACGTTTCGGTGCTAGACCATTTAGCCCTCCTTATATAGTCACTGCTTTTGTGGCTGCTCAAGATTAGTGGCTTATTTATGGTTAACCTTAAAGACAGGAGTGGAACACCCATGCATCTCAACACCACACGACAGTTCTCCGAAATAAGGAATCGTGAGGTCAAGTAGTTCGTGCAGACACGTGGAAGAATAACTGTGCAAGCTCATGTTACAATGCGTTATACCGGGAGCCTGTAATTCCAGGCTTGTGAACTACAGCAACGAGAGGTTTGGGTGCGGGGAATGTCAGGTGAGACGTTACGTGATGGTACGCTCTTATCGCCAGATCGCTGTACCAGTCAACTCGCAGATGCAAATCACAAACGTATGCTAGTAATGTTGGAACGTACATGCTGAATCGTACTACGTTGGATTGGACGTGCTAGATCGTACTATGCTGGGTCTTACTAACGCTGCGTACCAATGCTGCGTACCAATGCGCGTACTAATACTGGATCGCACTGATGCTGGATCAAACTAATAGTACATCGTACACTCCGCGTACTTACTCTATGCTTCCAAACGCTCACAGATTTCACACTCGTTTCTATTCTAACTCAGCTGCCTCATCAGACAGCCACTGGTTGCCCGCATACTTCTCAGACCAAACGTACTCTAGAGGTGCCTTTGTACTGCATCCGCGCACCAGGTATCTCCACACTTCTTTAACTCCATGAGTGCCTATCTCTCTGGCCTCATAGGCACCTTCAGCACGGACGCACGGACCTACGTGCCGGCTCTAGCGCCTGAAAAGCCCACGCGGGAATGTCACATTGGCACCGTGGCGATGTTCAATCCGTCGTGGGGCGGCGACACAGAGAATCTCGATCTACTCCGGCGGCAGATTCTATTCTTCGACACAGACCTGCCCCAGGACCCCGACGGCAACCCGGCGGATCCCGCAATGGCCGCGGTGAATATTGTGGGCCTTCTCCGCGGCACCCAGGCGCTTTCGGTGGAGTTGGGCCCGGATCCGCCCGCACACGGACACGGCGCCTCCCCGCTGCCCCTCGTGGTGCTGCTTGCAGGCGGGTCGTATATCGTGGCGGAAATCGTGCCGGGCTACTTTTTGGTGTGCTTTGCTGCCATTCTGGACGCAGGCAGCGCCCGCCACGAGGCTGTGGTGGCTCAGGTGCACAGTGCGGTGACCCAGGCCCATGCCGCGTTCACGGTGCTCCACCCGCCTGTGGCGCGCCTCGAGGCGCTCCTCGGTCGCCCAGGCATGAGCGCGTGCTTCGAGCGCCACTGGCGGCTGTGGAGACGGGCGTACAACGGCTCGGCGGGGTTTGGGCCGCCAGGGCTCGCGTGGCCCAGCCGCCTGAGTCCAGGGGGCTTTTTGGGCATGCTCCCCGATGTGCCTTTCCAGCGGCTGACGGTGCGCGCAAGCGAAACGTTGGCAGAGGCGGCGGCCGGTGCGACCAGAAGGAACGACGTACGTGACTGTGCTGGGGAGGCGAGCGCCGCTGCCAGTGCAACAGGGACCCACTGCTCCACGTCCGCCGAGCCTGGCGCCCCCGCCTCCTCCGAGCCTGGCGCCCCCGCCCCCTCCGAGCCTGGCGCCTCGGCTGTGCTTGTATTCCACACCGACGGCACGCTCCCCAAGAAACGCGGCCTTGTTCACCTGGAGGTGGCGCACGGGTTGCTGCCGGCGGCGGTGGGCGCCACGTGCCGCTTGCTAGAGCTGCTTATGGCACACGACGCCCTCGAGCCTGATCTCCTAGCCAGGCGCGAGCCGTTGGTGGAAATGTACTCACGCGCCAGCAAGGAGAGCGCGGTCGCCTCGGGTGCCTCATCGCCCGCGCCGCAGGAAGAGCCGCAAGACCTCGCGTTCTTGTCGGCGGCCCGCCTACTTGACCCGTCCAGCCTCACGGACGCGCTCGTAGTGCTGCCCCTAAACTACTCCGTGGCGGGAATCAAGTCACTTGGGCTTGCAGTGAACGACAAGCTAGCCGGGGTCACGCTGTGGTGGCCCGGACGTGCGCCGCCAGCGGCGGAGAGCTCACCGGAAGACCCGGAAGACATGGGCCGGAACGGCCGCTTTGTCACCGCGCTGGGGCCGCTTCTCGTCTACTTGCCATGTTCGCAGGACGCGCGGGCCACCCGCGAGTACCTGCTTGTGCTTTTCTGCGAGGGCCACGCGCTCCTTGCGTTTCTCTACGACTCCGGGCTCGAGCAGTTGGGCCACCTGGACTTCTACTCGCGCCTCCAGCACAACGCGTGCGAGCCATTGGTGGACATGCTAGAAGAGTGCGTCCATGGCTCCTTGGCCCTCGGCAGCAGCCTTGGCTCGCTCCCGGGTCCGCTCAGTGTGGGCGCCGCGCTGGCGCCGGACACCGACTTTTTCTTTGTGGTCTACGACACCGTTGAGAAGAGCTACCAGAGCTCGCTTCCGCCTTTGGACCACGCGCTGCTGCTGCGGGGTCTTTGGCATGCGCTCTTCCATCTCCACGACCAGCTTGTGGACCATTTTGTGGTGAAGTCTGCGGCCTCTGTTTTCTGCTCTGCGAGCGGAGTGGAGGAGCACCTACACAAGTTCTCCAGCAGCCGCGCCAACGACTGGATGTTTTACTTGGTCCATCACAAGCACAAGCGGGTCGTGGTGATCCGCAACTACAACAAGAACAAGGCGAAAGCGGAGCCCAAGGTCCCGGAAGACTCATACTTGCACCTGCTAGCAGATTCCGTGTACGACTATGGCCACCTTGGATTTTTGGATAGTCTCGGCGACGACGTGAAGGTTTGGCTCGAGGGATTGCGGCGCAGCGAGGCGTAGCCACGCCCGAACATGGGGCGGGAAGCACGTGCGGAGCTAGCCATCGAACCCTAAGTAGACGCTGCTGGCCGACGGGTGTTTAGTCAATCTACGCTACTGGCTTAGTGAGTCGTTGGTGGAAGTGTAATGGTGCGGGATTACAATTTGCGGCGCAATAAGCTCGCTGAAATCGCTGATGCCGACTATGCGAGCTGATGCCATGCAAGCTGATGCCGACTACGCAAGCTGATGCCGACCATGCAAGCTGATGCAATGCTGTGGACTCGGGAGCAACTGGCTCGGGTGCAATTTGGGATGCAGTTTCTGAACCAGCTCTCGATGGCACTGGCTGAGGCCATGGGCTCTGCGCATTCGGCTTGTACAATTTGTGATGCAGTTCCTGGCACAATTCCCTACAACCTGTGATACAACCGGCATACCGTTTGCGGCACATTCCCCGCACAGTGCTCCGAACTACTTGCTGCTGACCCACTCGAGAAAGTGCTCCACGTCCTTCGCCACGACAGAGTTCATCGACATGCGCGCGAGCCAGTGTGGAACGCTGCCCTTGGCGTCGGAGCAGGTAGCCATGGTCCACTGGAGAGTGTCGGCCTGCGGGTCGTACTCCACGTGCTCCACGGCGGAGTACTGGGCGTCCACCAAGGGCGAGTCCGGGGCGTCCACCAAGGGCGAGTCCGGGCCCGACGCCACCGCGGGCGCCACCGCCACGCTGATGACATAAGCCGAGTTCCCCAGGCGGTGGCGCGCCACAAGCACCAAGTTGCAGAAGCGGCGGCGCGTCAACGGCCACTGCAACTTGTAGTGCAGCGCCGCGAGGTAGCTGAAGCACTCGTACTCTGCCGGCGCGCCCGCGAGCAGCACCGGGGCCAAGGCCGAGCGCACGAGCTCGGGGATGTACTGCCGCTCGTACTCGGTGTGGCACTGGGCGAGGTCCGACACCGAGCCGATGCTGTAGCGCATGAGGTGGTGGAAGAGCGCGCGGCGGCCCGCCGCGTCCAACTCGCGGAAGCAATTGACGCGCGCCACCCAGTAGTCGTTGCCCTCCGCGCGGCGCCCCACGCGCACCGCGGTGGCGACTTTTTCGCGCGCCTGCGGCACGGAGTACCGGTACACCGCGGGCTCGTCCCACGCGGACACGCTGCGCGCCACGCGGGCGGCCGCGGCGATGAGGCCGTCGCACGTCAAGCCGGCGAGCGAGGGGCGGGGGGTACAGTTCAACACGAGCGCGGGTTGCGGCGCCGGGTCAGTCATTTCAGGCAAGATTCAAGGCAAGATGCTGGGCCGGAAAAATGCAACGCAAGATGCTGGGCCAGAAAAAAGCAAGGCAAGAGAAGATGCAGCAGAAGGGAGATTGAGCAATACAGGGTGGGGAGGAGAACGCGGCGGCGTACAGCACGTGACTCATAGACACGTGACCACAAGTGTTTGCTCCGCCGCCACGGCCAGGCCATGCCCTCCGGACCACGCCCCCGCCCCAATCCATGCCGCCGCGGGCCCAGTCCTAGCACCGCCGCCGCCCGCCGCCCCGGTGAGTCACCGCCCGTTCAGGGCGGCCGCGGCGCCCGCCTCTACGCACGCCTCTGCGCATGCCTCTGCGCACGTGACGTGGCAAACCCACTCCCCGAAAATCCACAAGTCAGCGCCGTGCCAACGCCACTGGACCAACACCTGCACCTTCCGTCCGAGAACCTCAACTTCCTCCGCACCTGCCCCTTTTCAAGAGCCTCCGCTGCCCTCCACACGCCCACGCCCCTGCCTCGCCTCCGCTCCGGAACTTCTCTTCATGTTGTGAAGCCACCCGTGCATCTTCTGCTTGATTACCCCCCGCCGTCCAAACCCGACGCCCCCTTCTGATTTCCGCTCCTAAAGCCCCCGCCCCGTCCCGCTCTTCGCATGAGAGACTCTGACTACAAGTCCATCTCCAACAACCGTGCGGCCGTGACCATCACCACCAGCCTCTATGATCGCCGAGCGTTGGACGTCACCGCCGACAAGCCGCTCGTCAACTCCTTGAACCACTTGACCTACCTCGTCTCGTCCAGCGCCAAGGTGCGTGACACCTTGTCCAATGACGGCGGCATCGAGCGCTTGGTGGAGATTCTCCACGAGTGCCACAACACCACCTTCAACGTGGCAGACACCATCTTCAACAGCGAAACCAAGTTGTTGACCGCGTGGAAGTGGACCTTGGCGTTCCAGTGCCTCGTGCTCGTGGGCACCCGCGGCACAGAGAAAATCCGCCAGAAGGTGGTGCGCGCAGGCATGCTCCCCATCATCGCCACCGTGTTGGACAACTACATGACGCTCCACGAGGGCAGCTTCGTGGCGCTCTCGTCGGCCGTGGCGCAGGATCCCCTGCTGTGTTTGCACCACCACCCGGAAAACTACCTCAGCGCATTTGCCGACGACGCCCAGGGCGCCATGTTCATGAACATCCGCAACGACGCCGCCTCCCCAATCCCCTCTGCCCCCGTTGCGCCCTCTGCGCCTGCCGCGGCCCCGCCGACGGCCAATGGGATAGGCGCACAGGCGCTCGCCCGCGCCGCAGTGCCCCCAGTGACTCGGGCCCCGGATCTGGTATTGCTGGCAGCCCACCTTTCCCCTGCGGCCGCGCCGGAACAGTGCCAGCGCAGCCTCGCCCTGCCCGCCGGGTCCTACTTCAACAACAACTACGTCAACAGCTTGAGCAGCGAAGACTACGACAGCCTCTCCGTGGACCAGCTCTTCAAGCTCATCCGTGGCAACGCGTGTATGCCTGGCGAATTGGCCCAGCCGCGCAACTCCGTCAACAACGATATTCGCCGACGCTTCCTCATCATCACCATCGTCAAGAAGTTGCGCGAGGAGAAGGAGTGCGACTTCCTCGACACCCCTAGCATCAACTCCCCCGAGTACGACATGGACAACAACTTGCAGTTCTTGTCGGACCTTTACTTGCAGGATGAGAAGTCCACGCAGGTGGCAAACGCTGTTCACGCCAAGACCGCTCCGCGCAACTTCACCGAGACGGGCGTGGTCATCCCCCGCGATGACGACGTGGTGTGGTGCTTACAGCTCCTCGCCTACATCTCCAAGTACCCATACCTCAAGGAAGTCTTGCA
Source organism: Clavispora carvajalis (assembly GCA_030581635.1). NCBI lineage: Eukaryota > Fungi > Ascomycota > Pichiomycetes > Serinales > Metschnikowiaceae > Clavispora > Clavispora carvajalis. The sequence goes on along the minus strand of JAKTTV010000006.1, from coordinate 272,697 downwards.
GAATACCCACTTGGTCATTGACATGAGCATCAGAGATAAACAGCTACGCTTATTCGCTCAGCGCCAGATGAGGGCAAAAATCAGGCCCCAATTGGATATCGCTTCGAGACAGACACTCACACCAAGATCAAGAAAGGGTAGACCCTTTCCTCAGCGTATGACGCCGCACTCATCTGCAGCCATGAATGCGGCCGCGGACACCTACATCGAGCGCTTCAACCCGTCGCCGTCTAACTCTCCCCAAATGTCCAGTGATCTAAGCATCCGCAATGACAACTTCGACTTGGGCGACGACCAGCTTGATTTATACGACAGACCGGATAACAAGGGATTGCCAGAAGACGCAGAAGCAAACGACTTTGAAGACGACTTGGATGACTTTGACGAAGACAGTGACCACAGGAAAAAAGATTCCGACGATGAAGTAGATGAATACTTGTCAAACTTTGATGACAATGTTACCATGTCTGCGCAGAACTCTTCATACTTGAACAAGTTGTACGATTCTGTCATTGACGCAGAATCTATAACCAACGATTTGGATAGAGAGCTCGCTTTATTTGCCCTCAGTGACAAGGTCAACAAATACATCGAAGCGGAATGCAAGACATTGAGTGATACCGTGACAAAAAAGCGCTTGGAGCAAAAAGAGTATCTTTCTCGAAAATGGAACTATGATACCTATCAACACTTTGACATTGATAATGATGATTTGAGAGGCGACACCGATTACGATGAGTCACTTATAGAGTACAAGAAAGTCAACTTATTTCCTATGGTTGAAAAGTTCACATTCTTGGCCGGTACTGATATGTACTATTGGTCAGGCGTCATAATGAGAAACTCCTGTCGTCGTAATGACTTCAAGGGTGGTGTCAGACAGTGTGGCAACCTTGAGTGCGGTAAGTGGGAAAATTTTCCTAAAGAGTTCAGCAAATGCAAAAAGTGCAAGCGAACCAAATACTGCTCTCGAGAATGTCAGATGAGGGCTTGGCACTGCCACAGGAATTGGTGTGTTCCCAGCAATGCCTCTTCCAATTCTACCACTACAGCTGCTTCTGGTGTAACTAACTACGATAACACTCATGAAGTGGCTACGGTCAATGCCGTTCCATCTGATTCGGAAGGATTAAATTCAAATAGTGGAGATCTATCTCAGTGATCTTCTGTTTGGAACAACGAATTGCAGCTCAATGTGCTTACTATTATGAGATGATGTCTATTTTGGGTTTTAGGATATTATTAAAATTGCTGGTCGGTCTAAGGAGACTATCGTTTAGATATTGGAATCTTGACGCATGGGTGATACAACGAATTGAACAGGTCGAGCGTGCGTCATTTATTGTGTAGTTCAATAGCATTCAATATTGGTCAGTCCACTAAAGTAAAATGGCAAACCATAGACTATAGGCGCAGCTCCATTCAAATATCTCAAGATACATGTGCTTCTGCTTTGGGAAATTGCATGGCATATACTTTCCAGTGAGCTATTGTTCCCGGGCAAAAGTCCCCACCGTTTAAACACTTCAAGGCTAAATTTGTCGATATCTCTATCGGTAATATCCCACAAATTGGACACCACCAAGGGTGATCCGCATGAAAGCCAATGGAATACGTTACTTGTGGGTTCTAATTCCCCATTACTTTGGAATGAGCCTGACGAGCAACCCATGAGAAGAGCAGGTGGAAGGTTCATTGATGGATTGTCAGTTCTTTTCTTTATCATTGTTGAAGCACGAAGATATTGTTCGCCTCCACCATGACCCAAGTATAAAAAGAGTTCACAATTGTACAACAGATCCACCATATAGCTTTCCTCGGGCTTTTCACCGCTTAATCCAGAAGCATTATCCAAATTTTCGAAAATGGGTCCAAACTCTGCTTGGGTTTTCTGTAAATCCTTCCCTGGGTTCACCAAATAGAAGATTTTATTTCCAATCGCTTTCGGAAAAGGCTTCTGAGACTCGAGTAATTGGAGCAATTGACCCATACTTGGCATGCGACTTACTGATTTATTCCTCAAACAGTTCATTGACTCCCACGGGAATGATGCGCAGGCTTTACTTGGTATCAAAATTATATGCTCGCTTCTCTCGAAAGCTCTATTGGAGTAGAGCTTCCGGATATCGTTCATGAGCTTTCTAGTTCGCTCTGGTGGCACATCCGATAGGTTAGGTTTTCCTGTTAGCTCCGTAAAAGTATAGCTAATCAAGTCGTGAAAATGATGATCATGACTTTCCGCATCGGAAAAAATGAAGGTATAGTACAAATCAATAATTCCAGTACCTATGCTAAGCTCCGGACCAGTGAATGGATTTGTAAATTGACGCCAAAGTCTAATTAAGCAAGTTTTGAATTTCTCATAATCTTTACTCAGTGAGTCGACGCTATTAAAAATTCCTTTGAAGCCCCCCAAAAGTTCACTCTCAACAATGTCCAATAGGTCTTTTAAGCGCTGGTCTAACCCGAAGCGCAATTTCCACCAATTTCTGCGGTCCTCCTTTGTTTTAACAAGTGCAGTCACACTGTTCTTTGTTGAGGCATTACTATCTTTGATTATCCTATCAAGATCAACGAGAATATCCCTGAAAGATGTAAAACCACTTTTTTCTCTCGCTTGCAACTTGTAGTAAATTGGTGAGTTTCCCCTCGAATCAAACTTGGATACAACGAAACTCCCAGTTAATTGACAAATGTCCAATGAAACCACAATCCACGAAGAAGGAAGCAACTTCTTCAACTCGGCGCCAAATTCCTGTTTGGGCAGATAAGATTGTAATCCTTTAAATTCATTGGAGGGCAATAGATCAATAGATTTAGCATCGCTTGAATAAAGAAATCTTTGATTGATATTAGGCATGTTTTTCGCTAAATCTTGTAGAAAGTGCATGCTTTCGAGTAAGTTTTTTGCCATCAGTTCTTTCATTGCAGAAACAAATGATAGGTTAAACACACAACAAGCCAATAAGTTTGAAACGTCGAACAACTGATTCACACTCAAATACGTCGAGTTTTCTTTCTCGGAATACTTGAGCAAAATTTCTTTGCAGTCAATAAGCTTTCGAGAAATTTCTTCGCTGAAGAAGTTTGGATGTGTAGAGCTAGGCAACACCTTTTTCTTGAAATTTAATCTCAAATTTGATGACAATGGATGGCTCAGCTCCACTTTGTTAATTTTGTGTTGAACATCGAGAATTGTCTTTAACAACATTTTGCGCCTATCACTTTCGCAATCGATTTGGGGTTTTTCTGAGAATCTCTTCAAGAAGGAATACTCAAGATCGAGTACGGACTCATTCAAGTATTTAGGCGCAAGGCATGTCGTACTTGATTCTTCTGCGTAATAGATCTTCATTTCACATTCCAACTGAGATTTTCCATCTCTAAGCCCAGCCTCCTCTTCCTTTTCGGCTTTTAAGACTCTCGAGAACAATGCGGAAATAGACTTGCTTAATTTCAAAGCGCGAAAATGTAAATTATCGATTATTCCAGAACCTAAACTGTATTGTACCCAGCTCTCTTCGTCTCTTCCAATTAGTGTAAAATAATTCGAAAGTTCGAAACTGTAAAATGCCTTAAACACAGGATATTTACCCTTTTGATTCAATTCATTTAGTTCGTTAACGTAATAGATCGCATCTTTGGATAGTCCTAAATGTCTAGACGCGTGAAATGCCATTCGATACGACTGCAAAAGGTGGTATTCAGTATCTTTTCTTATTCGCCTCAATTCGCCTCGCAGGTCTAATTTTCTCAAAACGGAGTTCAAGAGCTTGATGGAAAGCTTTATATTTTTTAATCCGGTCATATAATTCCCCGATGCCATATTAAGCTTTGTGGATAGAATCAGGAATTGAGCCAAAATTAGGAAGTTTTCAAATCTTTGTTCGAGGGGCAATTCAACTTGTTCATCTTGGTAACCATAGCCTGGTTTGCTGCTCAAAATGCTTTTAATTTCATCAAACTTCTCGTTGGATTTGAAGATATCATTCATCAAAATGAAATAGTCAAATTGCAATAACTTCCAACCTATCACTTGATTGAATTTAACAGGCTTCTCGGTCGAGTTCATTTCCTTCATTATGAAGCCACATTTTCTCAACGTGTCTAGAGTACCTGGTGTATCAAGATTTTCCATTTTAGCGCGGCAAAGAAGAATCATAAGGTTCAAACCTACCTGAGAAGCATTGCTACTACCTGCCACTTTGGTATAATCTTCAATCAACAGGACCACCATTTGGAAATGTGAAGAATAAAACAATTCGTGAAGGATGGTTATAAAAATATCTTCTTGGTCGTTTTCCACTTCGGTTTTCTTAAAAACAATCCACTTCATCAAATATTTCTTCGAAAATGCCAAATGGCTCTCGTATAATTTACCTGCCTTATTCATTTCGAAGGTATGTATACCGGCTGCGTACAAAAGTTCGGTCGATGAGCTGAAATTAGGGTAGGGAATTTCATCTAGCGGGTCATGAGACATGATAGAAGCTCCGTATAATTGACGTATCCTTGCCTCCTTAGCCTCCGGCCTGTAAAATTTAATCAATTCTCGAATTAAGGATGTTTTGTGGTTGCCCTTAGAAACAATTTCATCAAACACTTGATTATACAAGGCTGTATCAATCTCATTATTCGACACTTGTTTCAGCAATAAGAGTGGAATACTTTCCACAGAATGAAGCATACAGTCAACTAGAGAACTGACTATTGGCGGACTTGTGACTCCTTCGGGAAATAACCGTCTGCACTGGACAAATAAATCTATGCCTTTATCGAAGGCTCCGCTACCGACTAATTTGCAAATGGAGTATTCCGTGCGCAGTTTGAGTTTGGGGAGCTCTAGCTTTGACTGCTGTTGCGTGAATATCCATAGATCTAACTTTGAGCCGAGATGTAGTGACTCAGGAATCAGTGGAAAAGAGAAGCACAATTTCGCGATATTTTTACATCTCGCTGTTTGCTTCGATGCGATATAAAAATTTGAAAGAGGTGACAACACTTCTTCTAGTAGAACTGAGAAGATCTCGGTGGTAACATGCTTGGAATGGCTAACAATCTTGTCAAGAACCCGCGCTACTTTGGAAGAGCTTTCAAGTTGAGCGGTGTTTTTCAACAAATGGCGCAAAATGACACCTAAAGTCTGTGTCTCCAACTTAGGGTTCAGCGATTCTTTTAGGAGTTGCGGAAAGGAGTCCAAAGCATTCAACGTGTCAGGAAGGTTTCTCATGTTTGTAACTTTTGCGAGATCAGGTCCCTTCATCAAGGTCCCAATTCGTTCGGGAATGGTCAGGGCTAATTCTGTGGTCGCTGGCGAAACCGGCTTGTTACTATAAGTGAGATAAAATGCATTCAAATCTGGTAGGTGGGCAAAATGGGCAGACGCGGTAGCCTCTAGGTCATCGAAAAAGGGAGCAGTTGCCGGTGATTGCCGAACGTCTACCAAAGACTTGTCCTGCAAGTCACCTAATTGCAAAGAGATTTCAAGACTTTTAAGCTCAAGAAGAGAGAGGCCAAGGTCAAGGGTTTCGCTTGGTGGAATCTTGTGTTTGATAAAATTTGCGACCTTAAGAAACCCGCCTATGATTTTAGCGGTATTCTGTTTATATTTTCGGTACGCTGTGGCATCGGACGAAAACTTGCGGATCCATGATTGGTGATTTGAGCTGCGCAAAAAAACTTGTGCCACTTCTTGAAACACCGACAACGTCATTTTTGATGTCTTTTTCACGACTGACTGCAAGTTGGCTGACAAGTACTGTAGAATTGTCTGAAGGACCAAGAAATGATGGGAGATGATCACGGAGGGATTAGCTTCAACGCCTGTCGAGATGCCAGCCAAAAGTAATGGCCATGATGACAAGGAGAACTCGTCGAATTTTTTGGAGCCTTGCAATACAACTGAAGCAGTCCAAAGCTCTATAAAGGCAGCCTCGCATTGTTTGGCACCTGATAGCTGAACAATGTAACGTTGGTGGCGCAGAAGAAGTTTCTGGATGTCAGTTGTCGAGCTTTGCAAATACAAGACTTTATATGCCATTGACACCAACGCTGTATCAGTTGGATCGTCTATGATTTGTGAACATATCAGGTGTAGTGATTCGGGTTTCCCGGCTCGCGAGAAGCTTGAGTTTGTGGTTAGCAGCAGTAACGGATTGAGATGGCGCTCCACATGGGCCGAAAGTGTCTCTAGTAAGTCTCTATTGGAAGGCGACGATATTCTGGGCATGAACACAGAAGCGGAGAGGAAACTTGCAAGTGCACCAAAAGTACAAGAAGGCTAAATACATAAACAAAAACTGCACACTATACGTTTCTCTGCATTTGCGCGGTCTGAGTAGGTGTGTTGCACCCCAATATAGGGCAGTAAACTCATACTCTACCGCACCACTCATGATTTCCCCTGCTTCATTTTCTTCGATAGTCTATTTTGTACAGTAAAGCTGTGTGTCACAAAATTTCTCTTCGCTGTGTCTCGCCGCTCTGGGCCTCACGATGAACCTCGGCATTCATCTGGACAACTACTGTGCAAGACTATAGAAAAAGACCACTTCCACGAAACCGTCCCCACCCCTCTGTTCACACACGCCACGGTCTACGTTGAGGACTCGATGTTTCCGTCTCCATTGTGTATGCGGGCCAGTGCACAGCTTCAGCTGCTGTTTTGCACCGCCATGAGTCGAATAGCTTCGCAGGCAATGGTTCTCACTGCCGGTTGTAAGAGCCGTGGTGAAATTGCCCACGGAATGACCCTCTCGTCCGTCAGCTCGCTCTCTGTGTATCCCAGACCACTTTTGCAGTTTAATTTGCAGCTTCCCAGCTATACGTCGGCATCTTTACACCAGAACGATGGATACCTTTGTCTCCATATGATGCCCCCATCAGAGAGGGCGGTTTACTTGAGTCGGATCTTTGCTGGCGGCGTCAAGACTGACCCTGAGCACTTCGAGCCAAACGTGAAGGACGGCGAAGCGTTCCACGAGATGACAACCCCGTTTTCTAAACTTCTGGATGAAGACTACTACCACCACGATGTGGCCTCATCTACCGGAGTACTGGTGCCTGTGCTCAAGGAGCTGGAGGTGGCACTCGTGTGCAAAAAGGAAAAGGTGATTGAAATAGACAATCACGAAGTCTGGATTGTAAGCGTGCATGACATATTCATTCCAAATGCGGCATTGGCGGGCAAGAAAACCGGTGGGCTACTATATTTTGACCGGGGTTTCCACAGGGTGGGGCCCTCTCTACGTGAGAATTAAATGTCATGAGTCATATCGTTATGTAAAAACTCCTCTAGTGCTCTCAAGTGGCATGGATCGGTAATGCGGAAATCTCATTCGCTAACTGCGGGTCCATGGTTTCAATTTCCTCAGTCAAATCTTTTGTGGCATCAATGATCTTAGGTAGGATGACGTCAAACCTATCATTGATCCGGCGCTGGCGCCGTTGGATTTTGCCGAGCGTAGCTTTCTTCATGGTCTTGATTTCCATATTGAGACGTCCAATATCTTCTTCGCGCCCGTGCATCTTTGCGACAATCTTCTTCTTCTTCGTTTCAATGGTGTTTCGCTCATTTTGCACCAATTTGACCTCGTTTTTCAATCTCGCTCCTTCCCGCTCCTCTTCAGTGATCATAGCATTGAGCTTGGCGATTTGGTCATTAAAACTTTCCTCTTCTTCCCTGTATTTGTTCTGAACGTGTTCGCTCGTCAGGTCTAACACTTTCACTTGCTGTTGCATTTCTTCAATTTCGTGTTCTAATTGGGTCACCGAATTCTGTAAGCCTTTCAATTTTCCGCTAGCACGGCCTTCATTGGCTTCTCGGTTTCCATACTTGTCAATCTTTCCTCGCAAGCTTTCAATCTGCTTCCTCAAATCCGTCAATCTCTTGTGTTCATCTTTTTTGATCTTTTTGGACGTGGATTTGATCGATATTAAGCTTTCAATTGTGTGTTTTAAACTGGACTGAAGCGTTTGCAATGGAGAGGACTCCACAGAGCAGCTGATTTGGGATGGTTTTCCGGAAGACGTTGTGTTAACGAGATGATGGCTCACAGTGAATCCTTCCGAGCGTAATTCGATTTCATACTGATAGAGTGGCGTCAAGCCGTAAATGCAAAGGAAAACTTTTCTTGAGTTTTCATCGACGAGTAGCTTGACATGAGGCCAGTAGATTGTATTAACGGTCACGGTGAAGCCCTCCAGTATAATCTTTTCGAACCGATCTTGGTCAAGAACCTCAAAGAACACTCTTGATTCGTCAATGGAGGAAATGGCGAAGGGAACTGTGGGTTCGATCGACTTGCAAGAAAACTTTTGCCCGTTCCCTTTTTGCTCTGTGGGCAAGCCTGAGAAAAGCTTTGGGGAGAGAAAAAGAACTTTCATTGCTGCCAACCACGACCAGATTGGTTGGATGGATATGGTAAAATACTTGTCCATGATAGTAGTAGAGGGAGTAACACTGCTGTTTGATCTTTTGCGATCGATTATTGTTCTGCTGTGGTTGGTTTTATTGCCCGAGTATGTGGACTTGTTCGTGGTCGGGACCATGCAAAAGATCTTGAAGTTGCTTGCCGAGACAGATTGCGACACAAGCAGGAAATTACAGTTGCTGTTCGCAACAGCCGGATCTAGTTTCAATTCCACCGGTTTGGAGTGGCCCCTGAGAGCCATTTGATGCTGAAGTTGGGTTTGTTCCATATTGATGACCACGGCGGAATCGGTGGCGGCAGGTTCCCGGCCACCATTGACGACAATACCATTCTTTTTGAATGCGCTGTAAGGAACATCAGGCGTCAAGGCGGACAAATGATCCAACGTCTTGGAGTAATCTTTGAGAATGAAAATGCGCAGCAAGAATGGAGAGATGGTCAAGCTGATAACATGTATGCAGAGAACCAAGTACGCGTAGTTGATGACAACGTTCACTTCTCGCAAGAGCACAGAGATGGTTTTGATTGACGTCTCTCCCAAGTTGAGATAGTTCATACATATGTGGATGACCAAGTCAGAGACAATGGTGTTGTTCCCGAAAAGTAAGTGTTCGTCAAGCATAGCACCGCGGCCCCAGCCCCAAGACTGAGAAAATGGAGACTGAGAAAAGGCAAAGCGCACAAGATTAGGGTAGCTTAAGTTTAGCGCCGTGTCGTCACCAGAAGAATTAACCATCCTGCGGTGAAATTTTGAGATATCACTGAACACAAGCGGGAGATTGACGACAAAGAGCCAGTTTTTTAGCACATAGTTAATGGTGATGACACAGGCAAAACCAATCAAAGAGTTGATCATGCTGGATGCGTAGTAGCGCGCGTCGGTGCGCAGAGACAAGATACCACTCTGGATGAGGTTCAGTGCGCCCGGATATGTGGTGGTTGTGGTGGTGGAGCTGCCGCCAGAGGCGGATACCACTGACACGTAGGTGGTGGAGCCAGTGGTGTAGGATCCGACCAAGTGGCTGGCGATGATAGACTTCGCCAAGACAATCAGGCACTGTATCCAACTTGACGGCAAGGTGTAGTGACACACCAACAAGATAAATGAGTTGATGGAGAGAAGTTGGAGCACATCACCGACCAACTCGGAGCGGTAGTAATTGTAGCGCACTGTAGGCTTGGCCTCGAGCTCGTACTCCACACTGGCATCAGGGTCGGACAAGTATCTAGAAATGGATGAACCCGCAAGCGTGCGAAACGAGCCCAGTACTATGTAGCCCATTAGAACGAGACACGACACGCTCTGGGGTAGCGCCAAGAGCACAAGCAACAACGCAACCACGTCGCGGTGGGTTTTCGGGACCAAGATCGAACTTTGCGAAAGGCTGGAAAGAGGCGATTGCACGGGCGGCAGCAGGGACGGGGGAGCAGCCAGAGCCAGCGCCGCCGGGCCAAAAGGAGGCGGCGGGATGCCATGGGGGTATTCGGCAGATTTCGGCATTTCACCGAGGAACAAACGGCCGGGTCACTGGTGAGATGATTCAGGTGTGTAGAGACAGGTTTGGGCGATGGCACTGCGCAAAATTGCAGGATTTTATAAAAAAGGTCAAAACGAAGTGAAAGCCGCCGGGATCCGGAAGGCTGACTATAAAGAGTGGCCGGGTGTTTGCGGTGCAGAGGTAGTTTCGATGCGCAGGTGCTTCTATGAGGCGCGCACGCCCAGATTTCCAGGTTTCGCGATTTCCAGTGATTTAGTCGCGCGACCGGCCAGGTACGTGAGGGTGGTACGCGACAGCGGCGCCAGGTGTAAGAAACGTGGGGGTGAAGTAAACAGTTCGGATTTTATGTGGCAAAAAAAAATGGAGCTCACATCTACTCAGAAAATGCAACGGAACTGGCAAGTGCAATGTTTGGTGAAAAGTCAGTGTAGTATTTAATGCAGGTACCAGCGAGAGCTGCAGACGATGTTCCACCCGGGTAGAATTCCTCCGAAGATGGTCCAGTTCTTAGGTATTTGGACTTTGATTGAAAAAGAGCATCTTCTTGGCCAGCTTACTCAAAGGATATGACGGAATTAGCATATAATCACACTAGCACATAATCATCTACGGGCATACTGTTTCCAAAAGCCTGGCTGAGCAGGAGGACAGCAAGCTGTTTGCCTTTGGTTTGGTACATTTTAGCGGCTCTAATGATATGCCACCTTAAATTCAGATTCTATACTGATCTCCTATGTTTTCCAATAATTCACATAATGAGCAGGGTCGTATAAATGCATGTGGAGATGTTTAACGCGCCAATTTCGGCTTATGTGAACCACAACCAGAACTTACCTATCCATTCAAACAATGTGATTGTTACCTGAAAGAACCCTTTCGGGAAAAGAGCCAAACCCCAAAAACTTATTTTTGGATCATTCAGGCATGGTGATATGCACATTACCGCATGTGGAACTTCTTCTGGAATGTGCGTTCTCATTTTTCATATGAAACCCGTGCATGTCTTGGTTCGCGGACATTTAGGCCGTTTACTGACAAGATACTACCCGTGATGATAAAGTCCATGCTGAGCTTGCGCAATACAGGATAGCCCAGGATTATGAAGCTGAAAAATAGAGCTTTCGCTTCACGAGCGGTAAATAATTTATTCCTAATGATCGATCCAAGTCTATCAAAGTGCAAGTTGAGTGTGTATCATGAGAAGAGTATCTTGAAGAGAGAAGAGTATTTTGAAGAGCAGTCAGTAAAATTTAATCCATTAAAGCGAACTTAATGCATAGCTTATTTGCAGAAAAGGGCTCTCATATTAAGATCTTGTCATTGAAATTATTTTTATTGCTGCGAATGAAGGTCACGAAAAAGATTATTGCAAGTTCCTGTTTGTTTGGCTGTTGGATCACGAAAAGTTTTGTAATCTTTTCGCAATAGCTTTGAAGAATCTTTTAACCCACGTTTTAAATTGCTTGATTTTATTTTCCTTATATTTCCAGAATTTCATTAATGCAAATCGAAAACAAAAGGAGCGACAAATTGTGAACGTTTGCAAAGTGAATAGTATTTACTCTATCCTTCTTTTTCGCCGACTCTTCTTAAATCACCGCTTCCTTTACCACCATGTAATGATACTAGGAATAGACAATCTTGAAATGTCAGAGGTTCAATTTTCAAGGTCACGCCTGATACACTAAGTTCTCATCCCATGCAGCTATGCATTCAATTAATTTTTGCAGCATTTATCACATTCATACTTTCTGTATTTGGTCTAAGTAGAGGTACCTACGTTATATTTTAGGCCAAGGTCTCAGTATAGACTTGATGGGCATTGGGCAACGTGCGGCACCAAATAATTTTACTTCAAATGAGACATTATCTGGACACATCCGCTCCACCGCTAAGTATATCTGAAAATGTTTGCGGGTGACCTTGCAAATATGCTATCGGGTGTGTTCGTGGCGGCGTTACTCCCTTTCAACTGCGAGGGGCGAGCTGATTTGCACACAGATTATATCTCTCGGAAATCTTCACCGGATCTCCATTAGTGATTTAGATGGCCGCGCAAGATTTCGGAGCGCGCAATTCCTCGCAAGGACAAAGTCTTTCACGAGCGAAGCGAACCGCTAAATTCTCAAGAGGCAGATGGACAACAAATATAGAGCTACTGGTGGACAAAGTCACTCCAAATAATAAAAAGCTCTTTTCTTCCCTGATTACATGCTAGATTTCAAGAGTTTAAAAAGGCTTTGAAGCGGGCAATGTTTGCTGTCCAAATATTCATCGACAAGTTGGTTATAGAACAATGGGTTTTGGCTGAGGTCACTTACGGATGCCCGCTCTGCCACGCACTGAATCTATATGCAATATGCCGTGGCTCATGTTGGGATACCAACTGATAAGAACAAATCTACTGGTATGCATGGAATACACTGATGGCTCGTGCGGCGCGTCGCAATCACTGCTCTTGAGCACCCTAATGAGATGATGGTGTGTATGGAAAGCGAAACTTACCTTGCTCGCGAGCGAACACAATGGTATCCAGAAAAAAAAGTGAACAAAAAGTTCTTCGACAAAAGGAAAACCTTAGCAAGCTCCGCTTTCTCACGCCGTTCCAGCAGCCGTTCACGCCTGGCCTTTCCAAGCCCGGAATGGGCTGAGTCCCATGGGTGTTCAATTTTAGGCGAGGTGCATATGACGGCTCGACTGCGCATCCCTCTATATAGGCCGCTTCGCCTCTCCATTGTCACTGTCCACTTCGTACCATTGCAAATCTTCGTTCGTTCATCCAGTTCGACCTTCTTGCTAACGCCATGAAATTTGTTCTGAAGTTTGCTCCTCTCATGGCCTTTGGCGCCGTTTCTGCCGCTCTGAGCTCGCTGGCCCAAGCCACGGCCTCCGGCTCTGCGGTGGACAAAATCGTGTTCAAAAATGTCGGCTTTTCCGGCTACTACTACGACGTGGAGTCGTTTTCCGACATCACCTCCTCCAATTGCGAGTGTAAGCTCAGCAGCAGCTACACCTCGTTCGAGGGCAGCAACTCTCCGCTTGACGAAGAGCTCTCGGTGCACTTGCGGGGCCCTATCTCCTTGAAGGGTTTCGGCTACTACGTCACCGCCGACCTGTCTTCGGGCACATGGGAACGTTTGGCTCACTATGACGCTGAAAGCCAGAATGCCACGAACGTGACTTTCATGAAGAATGGCGGGGACTACTCTCCCTGTGCCGGATATGCGTTGACTTACCTCTCTTCCAACGGCACTGGCACTGCCACCGAGTCCACCGTGTTGGAGAGCGACAACTTGATCGAGTCTAATCAAGAGTACACCATTTTCTCCAGCTCCAAGTGTGGCTCCTCCAGCGCCCTGGGCGATTGCGGTTTCTACCGTGACGGTATCCCAGCGTACCACGGCTTTGCCGGCACCACCAAGATGTTTTTGTTCGAGTTCCAAATGCCCGAGGCCACCGACAACTCTGACACCACCTATCACAACATGCCAGCCATCTGGTTCTTGAATGCCAAGATCCCTCGGACCTCGCAGTACAACGCCAACACCTCGTGCTCGTGCTGGGAGTCGGGATGCGGCGAGCTCGACATTTTCGAGGTGCTCAACTCCACCAAGCCTCTTCAACTTGACACCACGATTCACGACTACCAGGGCACTGACGACATCCAAACCGGTTTGGAGGCCGCTGACTACTTCACCAGAGACACCAATGGCACCATGCGCGGTGGTGTGGTGTTCACCTCCGATGGCACCATCACTGTTTTCATGGACAGCAACTTGTCTATCGACGATTCTGTGGCTGCATCCGATGTGTCGAGCTGGATTTCCTCCGCCTCTTCCGAAGACGTCAAGACTTTGTCCAGCGTGTCCGCGGGCACTCCTGCTTCCTCTTCCTCGTCCTCGTCCTCGTCCAAAAAGTCTGATGCGGCTTCTGTGGGCAGCACCGGCTTCTGGTTCACTGCGGTGACTTTCGTCATGCTGGTGTTTATGTACTTTTGATGTTCTTGAACCGCACATACTTAGTTAGTACACTGCACAACTGTTCGTGGCCAATGTAGGGAACCGTGATTCTTTTGCGGCAAAAAGGACCAGAAATGCAGTAGACGCCGTTATCCCACCAGCCGCGGGTGGACGGCGATGGCTCAAGATGAATGCCCAGCTGCAGAACAATTCCCGGGTCCAGAACGTCGTTCTCCTCGAGCTTTCCCAAAAACGCCTGAATCCGCTCCAAGAGCATCCTATCTACCTCGCCCACAAAGTCCTCCACCACCGTTATCGAATTGGCTATTGCGGGACTTCGGTGCCGGTACTTGAGCGGAACCGGCTTGAAGTGTCGTTTAGAAACAAACTCAATGTAGTCCGCATTAGCTAGCACGTAGCTCGCCGGATTTTGGCCCTGTGTAGGCTTTTCGAGCACCGGAACAAGCTGGTAGTCCGAAGGCCCCTTTTTTTGCACCACGATTTGCGTCATATTGCCTAACGGAAACCGGGCATTGCTGACATCTTTACGTGTGGACGTAAGCGCTAGCGCAAATGGATTCGCCGCAAGAATTTGAGGGTTGTAAAACTTGCTCAGATACAACTGGGCCGAATACCCCTTTTCAACACCCACAAGCCATTTCGCAGGGTTCCTTAAAAGAGGGTGCTTCATGGTGGGGTAGAACGATGTGACATTTGGGGTGCGATGCGCGACTATATCATGAGGCTACTCTTGGTCTTATAGTAACCTCTCTTCAGTCACGATTTGAATATAAGCTCAACCCTGTAATATGCTTTAATGGTAGTTCTACAAAGTGAAATTTTTTGGATATCTTTTGCTTCCACCTGACTCGCCCTTTGGGTTTGTGCTTAGGTTGTAAGCGTATATTCTACTCGCACCTCACCTATCAAATAAGCTTAGTTGAGGCACCTGAACAGCGTCAAGTACAGGGTTACAGCTACTATACCTTTGACAATCTTGTCCCGACAAAAAGCTTTAGTACTAGTGTGTCATCACTGCTCCCCAAATACCTCCTCCACCGAAATCTCGTCACTCCTCTTTTTGAGCCCCACGAAATACATCTCTCGCAGCTCAGCCCGGCACGCTGCTGGCTTCGTGATGAACACCTTATGGAACACTTTCTCGAGCTTGCTTTGAAGCAATTTCTCCTCCTTCCCCGTATAGAATTTCATCACCAAGTCTCCGTTCTTACGCAAAAGTCGGCACGCCAAGATAAGAACTCCATCGCACAAATCCATGCTAGCGAAATGGTCATTATCCTTGATTCCGCTGGTGTTTACCATCATGTCGCTCATCACAAGATCTAACGGCTGTGATTCGGTTGGGCCGAAGAACTCCACAATCTGCTCGTGCGTTCTTTTGGAGAAAATATCACCCTGGAGGAACAGAGCTCCAGACGGTGGCGAGCAATTGATGAGATCAACTCCGAGGACTTTTGGGGTGTTGCCCTTGATCTTACACCTTGCTAAAGCCACTTGTGTCCATGCACCAGGAGCGAATCCCAAATCCACAACATTGCGGGTTTTTTTGCCGAAAAGCCGAAATTTCGTATCAATCTCAAGAAGCTTGTATGCGGCGCGGGACCGGTACCCCTCTGCTTTGGACTGCTTCGTGTGGTGGTCGTCTATCTGTCTCGCGACCCACCTTTTGGAGGAAGTGCCGGATTTCCAGCGCAAAAAAGACGACCAGCGCAACAAAGGAATGTTCTGTCTATTTTTCGACGCAAACTCCAAGGCACTTGTTAGTAGCATTCGGACGAGGGCTTATGACGATTGGTTTTGTGGTGTATCTACTAGTGAAGATGATAGTATCCTGCACTCGCAGAAACGCTCGATGCTCATCTGGAGGGTACGAGTTTTTTTCTTTTTTCCAGCCCGAGTTCAACAGGACCACCTTCAATCGACACACTAAACAAATAACTCTAGGTCTATAATGGAGTTTCTAAAAGCGTTAGCGGAAAATCCGTCCGACATCTTCCGGCTCACGAAGCAAGAAGACACAGTGGAGAAACTTAATTCCATCACCAAGTCCCTATTAGACCCTATCGCCAAAGGACATTCAGTGTTGGATGAAATATACGTAGAAGGTCTAGATGCCACTCAGGTTTTTGGTCAGGCACAAATGGTCCTTCTGGGAGTTGGTGAATCCCTCTTGTTTGACAAGATCCCCAAATTGAAGGAGAAATATGGCACGGGACGAGAGGAGGAAAGCGAAGGCGAGAACCTGGAGGACGCAGATTCCGATGACCTCAGTGACGAGGAGTTTTTTCTGACCGAAGAGCCTGAAGACTTTCCTGAGGAATCAGAAGAGAAGGATCAGGAACTTGACAATGCGATTGAAGAGGGCGCTGATCTTCTGGAAGCGGAATCAGAAGAAAAGGATCAGGAATTTAACAATGCGACTGAACAGGGTGACGATCTTCTGGAAGCAGAATCCGAGGCCACAAAGATTCCATCCGACGACGAGACCTCTGAACCCAAGAAAGATGTATTCGGCTTGAACGATGAGTTTTTCGACATTGACAATTTCAACAAGCAAATTGTTGCTCTCGAAAATGAAGAAGATGACAATGAGGAGGAAGTCGACTTGTTTGCTGACTTGAGCGAGGGCGAAGAGAGTGAAGAACAAGACATGGACTACTACAACGAATTTTTCGACGAGCCAGGTACCCAAATCAGAAAGCCTTCCAAAGCGGAAGCCGCAAAAAGCGACCAAGAAGGTGACGAAGAGTTGGAACTAGATGATAAAGAGTACGATCAGGCGGTTGACTCTGCCATGTATGATCTTTTCGCCGATGACGATGAACGGGAAGAAGCTCAACAAGATTCCAAGCCAATGTCATCGTTTGAAAAGCAACAGCAGCTGCTTCAAGCAGAAATTGCTAAACTCGAGGCGGAACTCGTCGCGGAAAAGAAATGGACCATGAAGGGTGAGGTAAGATCCAAGGATCGTCCTGTGGACTCGCTCTTGGATGATGAGGAGGCGCCATTATTGGAGTTTGACCGCACAGCCAAACCGGTTCCCGCTATTACAGAAGAAGTGACTGAGAGCATTGAAGATTTGATCAAAAGAAGAGTCCGTAGCGACGAGTTTGATGACTTGCCCAGGAGACTTTTGACGGATGTTTCAAGATTTGTTCAAAAGAAGAAGGTCGACGTGTCGGACCAGAAGAGCTCCAAGTCCTTGGCAGAGATATACGAAGATGAATTCCACGGAGTCGACCCCGAGGAAAAGATTACAGAAGAGCTCCAGGCAGCCCACGACGAAATCAGTGACCTCGTGACGACCCTAAATTACAAGCTCGATTCATTGTGCCTGGCGCATTTCATTCCTAAGCCTCATCAGTTCAAGTCCCTTGAGATTAAGGTAACCGACGCTGCTGCATCTATCTCTCTAGAAGACGTTCAACCCGCCCACGTGTCTGAAGAAACAAAGCTTGCACCTCAAGAAGTTTATAAGATTGGCGACGATAAGGTTAAGGCTGATGGCGCAAATGGTGTATCGCAAGTCCAGTTGAAGTCTGGTTTGGCATATTCGAAGGATGAGTTGAGTCGAGACGACAAACAGAGATTGAGAAGAGCCAAGAAGAGAGCCAAGTCCAAGCACTTCAATGAATTGAAGGAAACAAGAGAAGCGAGAGAGAAGCAGCAGCCACAAGGTGGTGATCGCAAGCGTCAAAAGGTCGGTGAAGTCATTGATACCTTATCTCGGGCGAAGAATGTCACTGTTATCAACAAGAAGGGTGAGCTTACAGACGCCAAGGGTAACGCTAAAAAGTCGCAAGGCCCACAGACCGGCAGCGGCTTTCTTTTGTAGACTTTTCGAAATATACGCATTTGACCCATCAGAAAATGACTAAATTAGGCCAACAATACACTTCGTGTAGTGTCAGGGACATATCATTAGTGTAATCCACAGCGGGAGATGGGGATTTATCATAATTAAGCTGAAAGAGAAGTCCAAGTACACTATCTGCTGATGCTGGTGGTACAAAGTTGCTGGAAAACGGTCGCGAGATCTAATAAGCGAATTTTCGAGCCATTTTACCAGAACATGCACCTAAGACTTGTTGCTCGCAATACTTCGGCATGATAGAGAACAGCTTTCTTTTTATATGAGCAAAAAAGAAGCTTCCCCACCAGGAGTCGAACCTGGAATCTTCTGGTTCCAGAAGTGGTTACAAATCGTAGCCAGACGCCTTGACCATTGGGCCATGAGGAACGAAGCTTGTGAAAGATGATAAATGTAATCGGTCATATTTCAACAAAATGACAGTTGAGGTTGAGATGAGGCGCGGCCGATATTGAATTCACAGGGGTTGATTTGGTTGCACATAATTTTGATGGGCACTCGATAAGTGAGGCGCACTTTTATCGAATCACGACGCGTATCGGTTTCTTATTCTTGCTTAAAATTTGGCTCAGTCTAAATTCTGGTGCTAGGTTTGTAGAAGACGAACATTTTTGTAAACCGCGGCGAACATAAGTGAGGGCTAGTGGTCCTTCTCTGGCTATTCCTTGCGTATGACCCGTACCTTCCAGCTAAGGGTCTTTTATACCATTGGCTGATTACATGTCGCTCATGCGAGGACGACAATTTCGGCCCGCAGCTCTACTACGCATTCTCCTCAAATGACGCAATAGCACAGCCTATTTCATTATACGTCTTTACTTCGAAAAGTTTGGGGAGTTATTGACAGGCAACAGTAGCTGGTAATTGAAACCTTTGTTCTCCCAGCTTATAATCCAGTTTAGAATATAGAGAACTACGTGGAAAAAAATATTCTGCGTTGCTTGAGCATGTGCACCCGGTCTTCGGAGAAGTCGCCGCCAAAAATTCCTATCGCTCAGCCTCGCACAGCTATGCCGTAATCGGACCTGATTGTAAGAAGCATTGTATTCGCAACAATCAATGAGGTGCTGTTGTTTATCTGGCTGGTTGTTTAACATAGCCTCCCTAGAAACCACGAGATACAGGTATGTGAGACTTGACAATGCGCTAACTATTTGACGCGCGTCATCCTTCATGTAAAGAATAGAATATCCAACGCCGATTACTGCCGATATCGGAGATGTAGGCCCTTCACCTCATAGTCTACACAAAAACCAATTCCCGGACGATGAAGAATTCTCTCCCTTACTTTGTACTTCTCTTGCAATTTTTTTGGGTCTTTTATGG
Source organism: Clavispora carvajalis (assembly GCA_030581635.1). Lineage (NCBI taxonomy): Eukaryota > Fungi > Ascomycota > Pichiomycetes > Serinales > Metschnikowiaceae > Clavispora > Clavispora carvajalis. The sequence continues at coordinate 253,589 of JAKTTV010000006.1, read as the reverse complement.
TGTTACACAAGCAATAGATAAATTGCATGTCGCACTTGCGCTCATGATTTACATGCAGATGAGTGATCGCCCCTGCGAGATGTCGCTGCCAATTACATTTCCGGATACGATAAATTACATGCGCCTCTGCTCGGCCTTGAGTTTTTGGTGCTCATTATGAACCAAGATCTTCCTCTTGCAAAGTTGAAAAATAATGGGTCTAGTCCCATGAAAATCACTCTCCAGCGTATCAGAGCTACAAGGCCTTTGTAAATAAAAGTTGTTCTTGCTGCACCCTATGTCTTGGTACCCCAGATTGATGACAGAACAGTATCTCTGTGTGCAGATTTCAAAAGTTGTGAGCACATAGTCGGAAATAAAAATAGAATCACTCGTACACTTGAATGCATCAAAGGCAAGCTGTACTTCGCCCCTTAGCATTATAAATACCGGCCATTTCTGCTCTTCGACGATGATTATCAACAAGTAACTTGAAACCAATAATCATGAAGTTACAAACTGTCGCCCTCGCCTCCATTTTGGCTTCTCTCGCTCAGTGTGCGCCAGTGTCTGTTTCTGACACTTGGTACACCTTGACTCCTACCGCTACTATGCCCAGCTCTGCTAGCGCTGTGACCTCCACTTCTGGATCTTTTGCATTGTCCATCAGAACTGTCTCTGCTTCTGTTAGCAGCGGTATTTCTGTGAACAAGAGAGATGTGATTTCTCAAATCAGTGACGGACAAATCCAAGCAGCTACCGCCACCACCACTGCATCCGTGGTGAACCAAATCAGTGACGGTCAAATCCAAGACCAAACCACTTCCACCTCCAAGTCTGTTGCGACCGCTTCCGTGGTGAATCAAATCAGTGATGGTCAAATTCAAGACCAAACTACCACCACCTCTAAGTCTGTTGCGACCGCTTCCGTGGTGAACCAAATCAGTGATGGTCAAATTCAAGACCAAACTACCACCACCTCCAAGTCTGTTGCGACTTCCACTGCCTCTGTCGTCAACCAGATCAGTGACGGTCAAATTCAGGAACAAACCACCACCAAGACCACTGCTTCTGCGGTTGCCCAAATCAGCGACGGTCAAATTCAGGAGCAAACAAAGACTACTAAGACTTCCACTACCACTGCCTCTGCCGTTGACCAAATCAGCGACGGTCAACTCCAAGACCACACTCTGGCTGATGTTGCCTCCCAAGTTTCTGACGGTCAAGTCCAAGCCACGGACTCTGCCTCTTCCGATGACACTATTGAGGAGACTTGTGTTTCGTCTGATTCCTTGACCATCCAACTTGAGGATGGCCAATTGAGAGACCTGGCCGGTAGAGTTGGTGCAATCGTTGCCAACCGTCAATTCCAATTCGATGGTCCACCACCACAAGCCGGTACCATTTACGCTGCCGGTTGGTCTTTTGTTCCTGCGAGCTACGCTGGATCGGGCGAGAAAAAGTCTGACACCATTGACACTGGTTACAAGTTGGCTTTGGGCACTCAAACTGTATTCTACAGATGTTTGTCCGGTGACTTCTACAACTTGTATGATGAGTCCATTGGTAGCCAATGTTCCGAAGTCGAGCTTTTCGTTTTGGAGGCTGACGAATGCTAATCGCATTGAACATTAATTATATTTCTCGGCCACGTACTCTTTTATATTCGAAATCACTTTGCATAGTCCTTTGACATTTGAAAAATATAAATCAACTGATTAACATTCATTATAAAATTGTATTTTGTTGTCTCAATTCAACGAATATTGAGCGAATGTGCGCAAGAATTGCGGGTGCATTTTCAAACAATTCCGCGAAATTTTGGCACATAACCGAATACTTGTGAATTGGCACACTCGAAAGCCATATTGTCTCTTCAAAATACAAATTGCTATGGCATGGGTTAGAGCCGAAACCTCCTGAAGAACATCCATTATTCGAGATTCTTGAAAGTCTAGGCGAAAAAATGCAAAAAAAAGAGCTGCTCCGCGGCAGGTTCGAACTGTCGACCTTCAGATTTCACAACAATTGTTATGAGACTGACGCTCTGCCAACTGAGCTAGCGAAGCATCTCGTGGAGTTTTGACTCTTTGTTTACACCAGAATCTGACTACTTATATCTAACGATATGCTCGTGTTGGTTACCAATGAGCTCTCAATTACGATAAAGCTGAGGTTTTCACATTATGCGGTCCATTAAACACAATGCATAATTTTTAATGACTACTGAGATTGATTACACCACCTAAAAGGACACCATGCCTTCTACAGAGTCGCTATAGGAGAAAAATTTATTGAAGAATATAATTTTGAAGTCAATTGGACTCGAGTCTCTTTTTGATATCCTTTAAGACGTCAATGGCGAACAAGTGGTCATCCTCTTGGGCCAAACCACTGATCGTCAATGCGCCATAAAGGCCGTCGTAGTTGGAAGCTCTGATTGGAACAGAACCACCATGAGTAGCATACTCCAAGCTGTTGATGAAGTAGGTTTTTTCCGTACCCAAAGGGGCCCCGGCAGCCTTTTCCTTAGCAGCCAACTTTCTGCCCATGTAAAAGCTCGACTTGCCGAAACGCAACGCCGTCTTCTTCTTTCTGATTACCCACTCGTCGTTATCGTAAATCGTACCCAGCTTGGAAGGGCTGTGAAACACAACCTGGTTGTTGGCAAGGGTGATATCGATCATAATTGGCTTGGAGAGCTTTTGAGCCTTCTCACGTGCCAACGTGCCAATTTCCCACGCAACGTCGCTGTTGAAGAAAGGCAACACAATGTCGGTGCCTTCCAATGAGTCTAATTGTTCGAGAGTGAAATCCAATGGCAGAGTCATGGCGAGTAGGTGAAAAGCAATGGTTGGAACAAGTTCCTTTCTGAACATCACCTTACGCAGTGGGGGTGCGCAAGTGGGGGAGGGGTGCAACGATTTTCGGAAAAACCGTTAGTTGGGAGGTACTGCTTTTGCCCATGGCCCGAGCCCACCGCAGAAAACACCACCGCTCGACACAGTCGGGCCAGGGATCGTTCGGGGCCGCTCCGGTTGAAGCGTAGCCGGTGAATGGGCCGGGACATGGGGGTTCACGGCGCCATAGACCCGTACATCCCAACCAAACGTATACTGCATATATACAGGCCACTCCACAACTGTTCCGCCGAGGTCCGCGCGTTCTCTGCACGCTCCTCGGCATCCAGGATCGTCGTGGGCGCCATTCACTTGCATGGTAGGCGCCAACCGAGTTACGGTGAAAATTGGTTGTGCACATTAGTTCGAGGCACGCAGCTTAATTACTTTGCACTATACACCAGTAGAACATACCCGGCAGAGCTTTGGAAGCCAGAATTCGGCCCGAAATTTTCTGACTTTAGGCCCGCACCACCTTCTGGAATTAGGCTTGCACCACCTCCTGCTTGCACACTTTTTGACAATAGGCTTGCGCCGACGAAAGGGGCCCACCCTATACCTTGTCTCTGTGTGCAGAACGGCTTATCTCATAAATTCTTATCGGGCTCTTCCCATAAACTGGTCCGAGCACTTCTCTTCTACCGGTTTTTCTGTACCATCTGGCTCATCTTTCATCCAAAATGCTTGCAGATAACGTTTCGGCGCCACGCCGTCTCATTCAGGTCGCCAGTGCCGTCTTCTGGTGCTTGTTGTCCGGAGGCCCTATATTTGGTTTCGCTGCATTGAAGCCCGTGTTGATCAGGGAACATGTGTACGAAAGCATGTGCGACATTTCCATCAATGGCACTGCGGTGGCCACGGAATACTGGGGCAAGAACCTCGCGATGGATCCAAGCTCGTTTGGCTCGCTTTCCTTGACCTTAGCTCAGAAATTCACCGCTGCTGAGAACGTGGTGGCCGAGTGCACCAACCAAGACCTTAAGTTGAACATGATGTTCACTGTGGGTGCCATGGTCACCAACGTTTCTGCTCTCATGATTGGACGCTGTCTCGACGTCTACGGACCCAAGGTATGTGGTCTCATTGGCGCGTTTTTCCTCTATGTGGCGTGTTTCGTGTTTATCTACGGCGAAAGCATCGAAAACTCTGCCTTGGCATTCTTGGACCCATACTTGGTCGGATACGCGTCCATGGCGCTCGGCGGGCCCTTTGCATACATGTCGTCTTTCCAATTGTCGAACTCATTCCCTCACAAGAGTGGCACCATCTTGGCTATTCTCACCGGCGCATTTGATGCGTCGTCCGCGGTCTTCTTGATCTACAGACTTGTGTACAATGGCACCAACCAGTCCTTCACCTTGGTCAAGTTCTTCAAGTTTTACTTGCTAGTGCCTGTGTTCATCACGGTTGCCCAATTGGTGGTGATGCCATCCGAATCGTACAAGACCGCTCCCGACACTGCTCTATGCGCCAACGACACTGCTGTCGCGGCGGAAACTGCCGCCACTGAAACCGATCGGTTGTTGGCAAACCCAAGCCAGCAGAGCAGAAGAGACTCCATTGGAGATGCATTGAAGCAGCCGTACGCCGAAGAAGGCGAGGAGTTTTTGATCGAGCACTCTGGGGGTATTTTCGGCATCTTGCACGGCTTCTCCGCCGAGTACCAATTGAGGACCCCATGGTTCTACTTGATGTGTGCGTTTGCCACCATTATGATGTTGAGATTGAACTACTTTGTTGCGACCGTGGGCACCCAATACGCATACTTGTTGGGCTCTGTCTCCAAAGGCACCTTATTGAACCGATTCTTCGATGTGGCTTTGCCTCTTGGAGGTATCATCTCCATCCCATTTGTCGGCTTGTTTTTGGATTACTGCACCACTGTGACGGTGTTGACTGTCTTGCTTGGGGTGTCGTTGGCTATCGGTGTTCTTGGCCTTATTCCTAACATCTACACCGGTTTCCTTAACATCATTCTTTTTGTCGGATACAGACCTTTCTTCTACACCGCTATTTCCGACTTTTGCGCCAAAGTCTTCGGCTTTGACACCTTTGGCACCGTGTATGGCTCGATCATATGCATCTCCGGCGCCATTAACTTCTTCCAATCTACTTTGGATAAGCTTACCCACACTACGTTCAATATGAACCCAACCCCGATCAACACGGCGTTGGTTTTGATCACCGCGGCCGCGGGATCGGTGACTATTCTCTACGTGAGAAAACAAGCCATCTTGTTTGCCAACAAGAAAAACACGGTTCACAGTGCCTGAACGTCGTTTAGTTATGTGCCATAGATGTAACAGAGTCTCCATAAATAAATAGATTTTTTGACCCAACAAGGCTATTGAATACTCTGATAAAAGTCTGGCCCTTGGCTCCATGCAGTCAATCGACCAGAGATAGCCTGTGCGAACACCACAAATTGTGCGCACTAAATTTATCGGGAGAACACCGACATTGCACCACTAAATTACCATGAAGCCAGTTGTCTCCTCCGGAAAGGCATACTTCTGCACCATTTTGTCGGCGTTTGCTGTGGTAATCTTGTCTGTGATTGGGTACTTGTTCAAGATTGGTCATGAGTCGATGATGGGTTCCACCTCCGACCCAGAAGACGGAGATGCTGTCGCTCACACCGTGTTTGGCGCCGTTTTTGTGTACTTGGCATTCTTTGCTTTCTGTGGCTCGCAGGTTTACTTGATCCAGAGGGAAAGCAGAATCAAGTTGTGAGCAATCGTTCAATTCTCCATATGTACAATACAGAAGATTTCTTCCAAAATGTAGCGATAGCTGAGGTGCCCGATATGCCCACTCGTATTGTCGACTCTACGTGATTCACTGCTACCATAAAGATCCATAGTTACCATAGCGATCTCAAAGAAAATGGTGACGTACATTGAAACGAAGAACTGAAACCAGAATATTTTGCCGAATAGCCATATGTAGCACGATGGACCGGGCATCGTGGACCAAGAGTAAGGAAGCATGGTGCCGTGATCGAATCCCTACAACTTGGCGACGCTTTCCTTCCCCCCAACCCAGACGACATTCCCGCTCCAGTCGCAGATGTCAAACACCATCAGGCGAAGGTCCGAGATCTCTTCGCGGGTTCCTCCGACGTTCAACGCCCCCTTCAAGTGCCCCTTCAACGTGGGATTCACGTCTTGTGGAATCAAGGCAGAGATCACACAGAATGACGTTTCTTTTGCGCCCAACACATCGGAAAAGCTCAACACCGGCGAATACACATTGTAGAACGCATACTGCCACAAGTCCGGGTACGCCTCGTACATTTGGGTCCGCACGCGGTTGGAGATTTTGGAGTAGATGGCTTTCCAGAAGTCCAGGCCCTGCGTGACATTCTTTACCACCTGAGGCCGGTCCACACACTCCACGCTGACCGGGCCCTCCAACGTATCGTGGGCAGAGACGGCCAGATCCTCGAACTGGGTTCCGGCCACGTCTTCTTGTACCAAAGTGGACGACAGCACGTGGCCCGGGTGCACGGTGGGGTGGCGCAACGGCTGGGGGTGGGCCCGGATGCTGTTTGGGGTGACGTTGCGCAACGCCGTCAACGCATTGATCAGCTTGGGCAAGCCCACAATGGGCGCGACCTTCAAGATGGCCTCACGGATCTTGGATGCCACCACCCATTGCGCCGCGCGGATCTCCTCGCTGCGGGTGTACTTGTAGGCCAAAGGAAGTTTGTGATGGTAGGTGTGGGGAATCAATACCTCGGGCAAGTTCACGCCAACAGAGGTGCACTCGTCGAACTTCTGTGCCGACGAAATCAGGTCCTCTGCTAGCCGTAACAAGTAGGTGTCGGTCAAGAGAGCCTTTTGCATGGAGCCTTCGAGAAGTTGTTGCCGCAACGCGAAGTGGAACACCTTGCCGATTTCCTGGGGGCGGTTGACCACCGTGAGCGCAGCGGACGCAATCACGTACCAGTTGCTGTAGAGCGTAGGGTATTTGTACGCCAACTTGACGAGCCTCTCGGCGGTGAGCGTGGCCATGAAAAGAGTGTGGGGTGGACCGAGGGAATGCGGAGAGGTGGTGTATGGTGCACCCGATGGTCAGAGGTATCCTACCCGGACACGCCGATGCCGAGCTGTGCTGAACCGCGATCTCTCCAGACTGGATGTCACAGTAGAAGTGATGGTAGAGCAAAGTGGGGTAGAGCAAAGTTAGGGTAGAGCAAAATGAGGGTAGAGTAGAGTAGAGTAGAGTAGAGTAGAGTAGAGTAGAGTAGAGTAGAGTAGAGTAGAGTAGAGTAGAGTAGAGTAGAGTAGAGTAGAGTAGAGTAGAATAGAGAAGAGTAGAGTAGAGTAGAGTAGAGTAGAGTAGAGAGTAGAGCAGGGTAACAGTACGAGCAAGAGAAGGAAGTGAAGCGTTCTGACGTGAATGGCTGAGAAGACGACTATGCGGCATGGGTCCGATTACTCCTTACTTATGTATGTGCTATTTTGAAGTGTCCTTCAATCTCATGGAACTGCCTACCCACCGCCGGGCAATCTTGTCCTTGATGCGTTGGTGCTGGTCCACGGTCCACTGGCCCATGGACCAAAAGTGCTCCACGCCCGAAAAGGCTGGGGCTACTTTGCGGTTGAACTGGCGGAAAGTCATGTTAAGCTGCCTCCCAGCGTCTCGAGGCAACGTGTCTTTCAACATCTCTTTAACTTCCTTGGCCAGAAGCTCCACCACCTCATCCGCCTCCTGCGCTTTTTCTGTTACAGGCGAATCTGCTCGAGATTGCCATGGTCTCATAAGTTCATGGACCGGCACCCACCGGTCGCTCTCGCGCCAAGTATCCGACCCTACCATTTCCCGGATCCGAGACACCGCTCTCTTGTAGGCAAAGCGCTCGTCCTCTCCGGTGAACGCTTTGACATTACCAAAATCCACCTTCGCATCCTTCTTCGCTTCAAACTCCTTGGCGTGGTCCGCATCGTATGAAGCAACATTTGGCCGATAGGGATTGGCAGCAGCTATGGCCGTTTTGGCAAACATTTCCTCCTCTTGAATCGATGCGCTTTCCCGCTCTTCTTCGGGGAAGAAAAGTGCATCTACCAGGGCCTCGGTCCGGAGATAAAGCTGGCACTTGGCTTCATACAACGCATCCAACAACGTGATGAACCGTCTGGCCTCGTTTTTCATCTTTCGAGTCATCACAGGTACGTGGTCGATGATCACTATGCGGTATATCGACGCAAGCGTGATGTAGTCCGACGAGCTGAACAAGCCTTTGCAGATATAGTCGAAATCCACAAAACAAACCGTGTTGTCGTTGAATGTGGTGTCAAGCTTGGTCATACGGTTGTAGACTGTGAAGGAGGCTGGTTGCGAGGGCAACTGCGAGATTGCCACGCTGGGATCCAGCAATGGCGAGCCCATATCCATTTGCAAAGCACTTTCCTTTATCAATCGTCTCCATTTCTCTTCGTGATCGGGCGCATGTTGCTTCGTGACTATATTCTGTGGCGTTGCCGAAGTCCGCGCAAAGAGATCTCGATAATCGATATCGGATCTCATGTCAACCGCTACGCATCGGGAATTGAGAATACCCACAAACGATTGAAAACGGCTCTTGTTGAATGCTGAAGAATAAAGGTCCTCCGGAAGCTTGTTCGATGTGGCCACCAAGACTCCGCCTAGTTTGAAGTAGTAGGTAAAGAGGATCCGCACAATCTGAGCAGAAGCGACATCGGGAAGCATGAATTCGTCCAACATGAAAACTGTGCTTTGGGCGATCATCTTTTGGGCAATTTCGTACAAGATAAACTCGTTTTCCATGGTAACCGTGTATGTCCCGCTTATGGATAGCGTTAGCATCTTCTCCTTCTGGATACGGTGGATCTCCTCGTACACCCACAATATGAAATTGTTAAAATGCCAGCGCATTTTCGACTGATATGGAAGACTAGTAGCAAATATGTCCATGAGCATAGATTTTCCGCACCCAACTTCTCCATTAATCAAGAGACCCTGTGGACTAGCTATATGAGCCAATTCTTCCTCATCGGTTAAGTAACGAACCACATCTCTCTTGTGCGTCTCAATATCCTTTCTGAACCACAGCCGAAGAATATTCAACGGGGCATTTTGCACGTTAATGCGACGGCTTTCCTCTGCGTACCGAACCTCTAGCTTTTTCAAAAGAAGCAGCGTTTTGATCGCATGCTCCTGCGGAGGAGTGTAATCTATGATGCGATGATATAGCTTTTGAAATTCCTTCATTGTTCTCAACTGAGCCTCATCTTTCTTGATCAAGCCCGCAGAAACATAGTTACTATAGAGCAAAAACGGATCGGTGAAGACCAAATCGCTATAGGAGGTCTGACCTTCTAAACCGGGCAACCTTCTATCAATACCTTGTGGACCCGAGCTATGGGCGCTCAAAAATCTAAACGAATAGATCCGCCTGCTATGAGACTGCAACATTAGGTTGCCGGAACGCATCAGTAAGGAGGAAAAAAGCTTTTGTGGGAAAAAGAATTTTCAATGGTCAGGTACTATATCCGATTCGGCCGCGACCTGATGGTTTAGATAATGCATGCAGATAAACAAAAATAATTTGTGCAGGACGTGATGTTTTTGCGGAAAATTATTTTGGAAATTGTTTGAATCATCACTTTACGCAGACTTGAATTTCAATAATGAATTATTGGGATGCTGTGTAAATAGCCTACCTCTAATTTCAACAAGAGTCGCCTTACTAAGCGCTGGCCTCTTTGGAATTTTGTTGGATACCTAGTTGAGCGAACTTCTTATCCAAAGAGTTGGAAAGACCGTTCATTTCTTCATCTGAACGGCCGTAGAGCTCGTGCCACCATTTAATGTCCGAAAAATTGACAAAGAGCACTTCGTCATTGGGTGATTCTTGATATGACTTATTTGCGAACTCTGCTGGCCGCGAGAAGAAGTAGTCCCACACAGACACAGTCTCATTTGATAAATCATTCTCTTGTGCCAGCATCTCATTGTCAAACAAGAAAGTTCCGTACTGACAGGAGTAATAGTGATAGAAGAGTCTTTTCAAAAATCGACTGTTGAACTCAAATTTAGTTGGATGCTGACGCATGATTTGATAGACGCATTCTAGAAATTGATGAAAGATCGGCGAGCATTCATTTGAGCCCTTGTAGACAGTATAATTCACATTCTCCAGATTTCCATCTAACGCCATCAGTGATGCCGATGAGGCCGCCGCACTCGCTGTATTTTTAATGTGGTTTGCAGCTCTCTGAAAGAACGAAGTAACCGCGGTTTTAGAGATTCCATTGCCCCCACCATTTGAATTCTGAATACTGCTTGGGGGAGATAAACCTGATTCTGAGGATGAGGAAACATTTACGCTAGACTCAGAATCAGCCGTTGAAGAATCGACAGAGTCTCTCTGAATGTTTGGCGTTAAGGCTCCAACACAACCGCCATGGTCAGCTCGTATTGAAAACTTGAAACCAAAACTCACCCACTCCTTCTCTACTAACACGGCGAACCCTTTTATTGTTCGGAAATACGGGTCGAGGCAGAGTTGCAGAAGGGCCGATACTTGTGAAGTGCGATCCCATCCATCAGAGCAGTGAATCAACACATTACTGTTGTTCAAATGCACGGATTTGGTAATTCTATCGACCGACTGGAGGATGACCGATAATCTGTGAAGCCATTGAGTCTTGGCAAGGGACTGTTGAAGAAGTGGATATTGAGAATTTCCTTGGGAAGAGATAGGATATTTATCGAGGTCGCTGAGAATTGAGACAAGTTTATTTATCGAATCACGCATGACGTGGATATTGTCGATATTACAAAAGATTTTATCGACAACTTGTAAATGCCGGTTCTTGCGCATATTCATCTCTGATGAATCACTATGCGTGATATGGCCCCGGTAATTGTCGACATTTTCGGTCCCAGCTCCAAGGGCATGCTGAGCCATGGCGTTGGTAAGTGGTCTCAAGTCAACTATTAAGTTGCGTTGAGGCTGGTCACGGTACTCACTATCCGGAGAGAGCTTTGCGGCTCTCTCCTGCTGTTGTGACCGGAAAATCTCTTCGACTAGTTTTTCATCTTGAAGAGAACGGTTCTGTAAGTTAAGGCCCACCAAAGGCTGAGAACAACGGGCGATGACGTTTTCATTCACCCCTGCTCGGTGTTTGTACACCACGGCAGGAATTCTTTGCTTTGAGCGGAACTTGCCCGCATATTTCAAGACGCTGTCAGATATTGAGCTTGGTACCACCCAAGTTCTGGGGTACGATGGGCAAAATCGGTATTTGTTGTTGATTGACGTAAGACGCCAAAAACTCCCCTCTTCTCCATCATTTATTAGCTTCTGGCGCCGATATTCCAGCTCAGGAGAATATAACAGCCATCCGGATGTCTCGAGTCGAGTTTCGAGCAAATTGGCTTTGTAATTGAACGCATAAAACTCCCTAGCCGATTGCTTCACTTTGGGGGCTGTTACCAAAAGACTGAGCTTTAGGTACACCTCCGAACAGGCCAGGTCGTTAGGGAAATCGAAAGAGTAATAGGTGAAATCTTTGCAGTAGACACGAATGTGAGAAGCGGAATACTTGTCGAATTCTGTGGAGGTTGGAGGGTCGACCGGAGGCATTTTTGAGCCGCTCGAGGTCGCTGTAGGAGTCACACTCCATGAAGAACCACGGGATTTCAGTATTTTTCCTATAACTGGATAGCAAATCCAAATTTCCCGGGGTTTGTGAGCTCCTTCTTGAGCGAACGAAAACACCATATGAAACTCCGATAAGATAAGCGAGCCGTTGAGGTAATGGCCCCGCCTTGAAAGAAGTACATTTTCGAATTTGACGGCTTTTGAAGACTCCATCGAGACAATGGATTGATGCGATGCGGTTTGTGTATTGGGGGTTAAGAGGTATATATGGAGTGGATCAAAGAATCATAGGCCGTAGATTAAAAGGTGTACTGTCTATTTTGGATTTCGTTTGTCACGTGGTCAGTGGTTGCTTTTGAGATGCATGGGTGTTTCACTCCTGTCTATAAGGTTGGCTAATAAGCCACTTATCTTATGCAGCCACAAAAGGAATGTCTATATAAGGAGGGCTTAATCCTTATATGACATAAGCGCGATTAAGCACCCTTTTCTTTCTTAATAGTTAGTTTACCTGGATCTACTTATTAGATCTTCTCTTATATCATAATTGCCCTTTCAGTTGCAGCAGCCTACTGCACACTAGCTAATTCAACAGTTGCCTGCAACGTCGACTTCAATGCCGAGTACCGACCACGAAATTTGAGAAAATGATGGCCGTTTTCTTATTTTATATACTGATTCCATACCAACTGCGTGCTTGTTGGATAGTGTGAGTTTGAATATCTCCGTGTTTGCAGAGAAGCCCGTTAGTTAACCATGTCGCACTTGGTGTGAACACATTCTGCAATCAGAGACCCACTTCTGTCTTAGCTGCATTAGTAGTGATGCATTTTATTGCTTTACAAACTCATAGTTCATACGATTTTTTTTCAATTTAAAGTCACTTTAACGACTTCAGTGCATGTGTGTATATCTCTAATAAGCTCAAGACTTGAACCTTAATCTATATTTACAAGCCCTCAAATTTGGCAATGCCGTTATTAGGCACTGCCTTTGGCTTCATTTGCTTTTGCTTCTTTTTTGGATGTTCCTCTTCTTGCGCTGATCCCTTAGCTGTGATTCTGTTGATGTTGATGGCCTTTTTCTTTGGCTTCAGAAGTGTTTGCGTGATATCTTGGCGCTTGCGTCTGATAATCTGAGGCTTCTCCTCTTCTTCTGAATCGGAACCCAGATCCCCGTTTTCGGAGTCCCCAAAAGCATCCGAGGCAACAATTTCCGCTTCAGAGTCGGAGGCGACATCACTGTCAGAAAAGTCACCGGAACCGAAACCGTCGTCACTGTTGCTGTCACTATCGCTGTCACTATCGCTACCGCTCTCAATGTCACTAAATTCTTGGTCTTTTGCTGCCTGACTGGACCAGATCTTCAAACCTTCCATTCCTGAACTGATCAAACGATAGTCGTAATCGATTTCAAGGCCCCCAACCTCATCTAATCCGCCCAACTTACCCATCAGCGAGGAGTGGACACGGGTTTCAACAACTTTTCCTCTCTTATAGTTCACCCTGTGAAGCAAACCCTCGCTATCGCCACACCACACAGAGTCTCTCATATCCTCGGTGCCGGCTTGCATCGTCGAGATGATAGCATCGATAGAGGCATTCTTGTTGACCTTTACTCTGGAGATTTGATCCATAAGCATGTTGTTGGAATTTCTCCAAAGGGTGACAATTCCCTCACCATGGGAAACGAGCACCGTGTCGTTCTTGTGGTCATTGACGTGATCACTCGCGTAGCACATGGACAAAAGTTCGTCGGCCTGGTCATCAGATTGGGTGATTGCGCCCTTTCTTATATCTAAGTGGGTCAAAGTTGTGGAGCCAAGAGTCAAGTAGTGGTACGCCGAAACATCAGGCATCGGAAGAATTTTGTTGATTGCATCCTCGTGCATTCCAGGTAGTTTAAACTTCAACTTGTTTGCCGAGAGCTCGTTGCTGTCGAAGACTAACACCAGCCCGTTCTCTGTACCTGCCAACAAAAAGGGGTGTGTGGGGGAAATAGCCAAATTGGTGACAGCATCGGCAGCATCATCGTAGTGAGAAGAAATTTCAGATTTAGCTGTGACTCTACCTGTTTCCGTGGCCGCTTTTTTGATCGTGTGATCCTTTCCTACCGAGTAGACGTAATCACCAACAGAACCCTCGTTGATGTCAAAGATGACAGAGCGACATGATCCCTTATGCCTCTTTGTTTTCCAGTTGGTGGTGATACCGTTGCTTCCGTCAATACTTTGGTGGTCCGCAACGGCAGTCCACCATTTCTTTTTGAGTTGCGACACCACCGACAGTTTGACATTCTTGCTCTTGTCTTGTGCTTGTTCTCTCGCAGCCTGCAACTTCTCCTCCAAGCTTTCCGCATCGTACGAATGACAGAAGAGATGGCCTGTTCCTAACCCAGCCAAAACTATGGGCTTCGTTGGATGTGCTGCAACACTGAAAAGTGGATCAGAGTATGCCACTTCCAAGATAGGAGGAACATTGGACTCATTATCGAGAGCCTCTTTCACGGTGGCCGACTTTTTTTTCGCCATTATAGTTAGGTGGTGATGAGATGCGAGGCGGTGGTGGGCGATGAGATACGCACATGTGCTCATATGCACTTCAGGGTGCAAAACATTCTACTGTATTAATGTTATATATTGACGTGATATTCTCGAGGTCGGCTTGCTTAGTAAATGTCGCCAGTATTTCCCAACTTCTTGTTTTTTCTTTGAGACCAATACTTGTCGTTGTAGTGCCAGTACTGGTCGCCTGTCACAGGATGCACCAGCTTCACAAACCAGTTTGCCTTATAAGTCTGGCGACGCAGTTCTCTCGCCTTTCTCGCAGCTCTTTGTTTTTCTTCCAATCTGTGCTTTTCGGAGGAAGCCTCGTCGTATCTTCCATCTTCCATTGCCCTTTGATCAGGTCTTAATCTGGTATCGGTAGGCGCCAACCAAGGTCTAATATTATCATTAATCTCGTTTAAAGTCAAGGCAAACGCCGTCAAGTTGAACGGTACTTTCGGGCGAGGCGCTGCTTTCCACACGAGGAAAAGTCTTCCACTATAAGGATCGGACGAGTGATCTCCCTGGGCATCAATCATGGAATTCATTCTCTTCTTGTCCAAACCACCTGTGATCTTTCTGGCAAAGATCTTGGAATTCCAGCGACCCCCTATAGCCCAGCGCTCTTTGCCTTGAGCGTCAGTGACAGTTCCCGACAACTGATACGCCGAGGAAGCCTTCCATCCTCGTTGCTTCATGTCGATAAGAAGCACGTCTCCTGTTGTATGGTTGCGAATTTCCATCTGGCCATAGTTATCCACAGTAGGGTTTCCAACAATAATACCAACGACAGAGGTGTTGACCTTCTTCCAACTGTAAAGCTCTTCTTCCACCTTATTTCCGTCCTTATCTATGACACCTTCATCAGGCCGAACTTTGCAGAACATCTTACCCAAATGCTTAAAGTCGAACGAGCGACCCCGAAATTGTGAGTCAACAGCATTCTCACCGTAGTAATCCCACTTGATCGACTCGGCATGACAAGCACTGATGGGTGGGTGGTGACTCACTTGCTCAGTGAGCAACCTGAAAGACTGATCCGGCCGACAATATTCGAACGTCTCGCCCAACAATGGATTGAAGGGTTTCGCAATTCTGTCGATAGTAGAAGCATACTCAGATGCAGCAAAAGCACCCACATAGACGATACGCAATGAGGAATCTGGGATGGAAGCTGCGACATTCAACAACTCATTGTACTCAATATCTTCAGTAAGTCTTTGGAGCAAGGATGTGCACTCGTTGAAAGAAACAGGTAAAGTCATACGAGTCATGTCCTTTCCAATCATGGATTTCAAAATACCCCACAAACCGACTTTAGGTCTATCATCTTCATCCATAGCCAACTTTTTCCTTGGTGGCAGTTCGTATCCCAAGAAGGAGCCTTCATCTTCAATCTTCGCAAGCATCTTCTTTTGAGACTCAGAAACAGCCTGTTCCTTCTGATCTGGTGATTTCTCCGCAGATTTGTTAGACACTTGAATGGAATCACCCTCGGACTCTGGCTGCTGCTTTGAGTCGGGTTGCGAAATTTGAAGCCGAGGGGTACCACCTACCGCAGCAGTGGTTTTCGCTCCGATACCTGTCGCATTCGTGAGGGTCTCATTTTCTTCAGAATCTTCAAAATCACTCTCCTTGAGATCATCGTTCTCTTCGAAATCGTCAGCGTCGAAGAACTCGTCTTCAGAGTCATTGAAAATGACTTCCAACAAAGAGTTCAGCTCAGCCCCGGCATCCAAGGTAGAGACATCCACTTTACTAGAAGACGCTTGGGAGTCCATGACTCCTCGAGCATGTTCATTTGAGACGTGAGCCGAAGAAATGCCTTTCGATTCAAGCAATTTGCGCAACTGGCTCTTCTTACCCTCGAAAAGAGACAAGCTTTCTTCACGCTTTAAAATTTCCTGCTCGAGTTGGCGAATGGAGCTCTCCCACAATTTGTTCACCTCCTGCTGTCTTTCAATTTTCTTGACGAGCTTTTGGTCCCTGTTCGAATTATAGGTATCGAGCTGTTCAATTAATTCGCGGATGTTCAGTAAGGTCTTCAAACCCACCTTAAAAGTCTCGGCGCTGTCATTGGAGGTTGACGACGAGTACAAATCTTCAAACAATGAAATGAGACTGGCCACCTCTACCTTGATGGATCGCTTTGTGGCTTGAATCTGGTCGACAGAGAAGTGAGCGAGGCTATCGATGGGAGAGTGGCCATTGGTATCAGCATCATGATCAGAGTCACTTTCGTCAAGGTCGAGGTCAAAGTCTTCACCATCGAATTGAGGCTCATCCACGCTGTAGCGCTCGGACAGAGACGGCTTGCGTTCCTGAATTTGCATCAATGGAGGGTTGCCCTTAGAAGATGCCAGCTGGGAGTCAGACAACACCAGAACGTTATCCTCGCCATCAGACGCGACAAACGAGTTGACTGAAACCAGACTAGGGGTGCTGCGGTGCTTTCTGCGACCCGGGATGTGCAACAAGTGGCGTTTCTTCTCTTCTTCGTCCTCTTCTACGGGAGCGACGTGAGATTCTGTGATGGAAACGGAGCGACGAGGCTTGGACTTGTGCTTGATGTTGTCCTTGGCCAAGGTGATGGCGTTCTGCAAGGTCCAGACCCAGCGATTGGTCTCGACTGGGTGATTGGCCTTCAAGTGCCACTTGATGCCATTCTTCCCAATGATTTCAAACTTCAACTTTTCCGAGGAGTCAAGGTGCAAGATGGCAAAGCCGAGGTTCAACGAGCCACGGCACGCGTTGATGGTGTCGCCCTGGTTTGTGTAGTAGGACAAGATGCCGGCATTGTCGAGCACAAAGTAACGCAATTTGTAGCCCGAAGCGAAGTTGGTCCATTTGCGCAAGTAGCCTTTGTAGGTGGGAGCGTTGCCGGCCTTGATGGCGCTGTTGGTGGACTGCACTGGGTCCATCATGTTCTGATCGCGCGAGGCCGCCTTGAGAAGCTGCCGGATGGGGTCGGCGCGGCTGGACACCAAGTCGATTGGTAGCTTGCCGCGCTTGTCACGCTTGAACGGGTCGCCCTTGTGGCGGAGAATCCACTCGCACATGTCGTAGTCCTCTTTGCGGATGAACTCGTGCAACACGGTGTTGCCCGTCTGCGGATCCGCACCGTTGATGTCCAACAACTCAGCCGCACGCGGGTTTGCCACGAGCATGGTTTCCAAGCCCGCAAAGTCGCGGCTGCTGAACATGCGGCGCAACTCGGTGGCGGCGGTCTCCACAAACTTGGCGCGCTCGTATTGCATGAGCTGCGCAATGTCCGTGTTGCGCGCGAGCTCCACCGGCTGCTTGCGCTCGCTGTTGGTCACGGTGTCGTTGATTCCGTCCAAGCCAAGAAAGTACTTCACCACATTGAGGCGGCCGGCAGCCACCGCCAAGTGGAGCGGCGTGTTGCCGTCGCCGTCCTGCGCGTTGATGTCCAAGTTGAATTCCTGCGACTCCACGAGGCCCTGGATGGTCGCCATGGGCGCGATCTGCACCGCATAGTGCAAAATGGTTTCCCTGAGCCGTATCAAGTCGGCCGTGTCCACGGTGGAGTCCACCTGCCGGAGGTGGGCAATCAATGAGTCGAGTTTGGCCGCGTCACCGGCCCGTAAGCAGTCTAGAAGCTTGAGCCGCATGAGCGACGCGCTGACATTCAGCGACATGTTCTTTGGGGGAGCAAACAACTGGAGCGGAGAGGAGGTGGAAACGGGGTGCGACAGTGCTCCCGCCTCCGCCCGCGCACGTGACCCCCCGTCTCGTACACCTCCCGCCGCACGGTGTGCTGACCTTCTGGTGCCGCATGGTTCAGGCCCGCAAAGTCCCTCAGCACCCGCTTCTGGAAACGCTGCCAGCGTGCTGCGGGGACGGCGCTGGACCACCACTCGGCCCTGGAACAGGGTGTACTGCATAATAAGGGCCCGGTCGTCGGTTGGTGATTTTTCTGGAAAGATGCACTTTTCCCGTACGAGCATCGGTACGAAGCCACCAAGTAGGGGGATACCGTTCAGGTGGGCACCGAGCAGGTGGGCGGGCTACCAGCTCTAGGTCATGTTGTGCAAGCGGGTACGACAACTGCACACTTGACAGAAAATGTCGCGCCTTGCGAAAAGGCCCAAATGCGCTATCGGCAAGATGCCAATGTCTCCGTACGGAAAAAACCCTTGCACGAGAGGCCAATTTCCTTTACCAGATCCGGTTTCTCCTTCTCATCAGGGGCAGCGACGCTCCAAGCAATTTGTAGCTTGGCCTGATCAGGCATCTTCGAGTTCGGCCACCCTGCAGTTCGCGGGGTTGCATCGGCCTGTCAAGAGCACAGCTCCGTACATCAAGCCACTAACTTGCCGCATTACATGGCGCCACTACAAGATTTGTCTTTACTTATATTGGTTTGAGAGACTATTGATCCGAGATCACAAGATGCTGTTTAGCCAAGAAGCAGATGCAGCGGTTCGTGCAACATAGTGCCTTGTGGGTCTAGTAGAAGTGCGCCGGCACATGGAACAGTGTTCTTCCTTTGTTCCCCACCTCCTTTTTTCATTCATGGCTGAAAAACCTCACTCAATTATGATCTGGGCTAAAGGTTCGGCTACTTTAGCTCATCTGAAAAGAGCATCTGCACTGGTTCGGCTTAGACGCTTCGGGCTAATGTAACACGGCGCGACCAGAGCAATCACGCTCTCCACACATCAAAGCCTGTACAGTATCCGGGTAAAAGGGGTGCGACATTTATCTATAAGCCTTTTTTCAAAGCCCAAGGCTGGCATTCTACCCTGAAACACTTGCCCCTCGCCGAAGAAGCACAATTTGCCTAATTCGAGTATCTCGTGGAAGCTGTCGTCCTTTATGCCTGACAATAGTTGGGTTGATTAGACTGGATCAGTCCTGCACATCACAAACTTTCTCCACTTGGCGCATATCATAATACTCCGGACACCGGAAGTCTACATTTCCAACCAACACCTGTAAGAGATTGAAATTTTCTCTGTGCTCTGATTGTCCAAAGTCTTATACAATCTTTCCTATTTCTCCCTTCTTTTTGCCTAGTTCAAATGCCTTCACCACCATAAAATTTCACCAACATCGACAGCCAACATTCTCTATGCAAGAAAAAAAAAAAATAAAACACAACTACCTTCATCTTACTATAAGAAACGAATTTTCACTCTCCGAGTGTTCCACCCTCGTGCTCCATTCGCTTTATGGGTCCACCTCGCACTCGCTTCTTGTTTATTCGCTCTAAGCCTCGTCGCTTCTCTTATCGCGTCTTCTCATTTCTTGCTGCGCCTTAACTCTGACTTCCACCACCGAGTCAGACCAAATCACTTCATCCTGGCGTTTTCCCCTTTTGGACTTCCCAACATGTTAAAGGCATTGTTCAACCTCCCGTCGCTTCTCTTTGCGCTTTTGCTCCTCCCGTTGTGCCATGCCATCGGCTTGTCGATTCCTCCGATCAGAATAGACGACCGCAAGTCTTATTCTTCACTAAAAAATTTGGCCAACTGTGTGGGCTACACTACGTCTAAAGATGACATTGTTGTTGTGCTTTTGAAGAGTGGACAGAAGCAGCAATCCCAGATGTTGGACTTGCATGTTTTTGACAGCGAGAGCAACATCCTCCGTTCGTTGCACGATACTTCGGGCGAACAGATGTTCATGTTCACGAATTTGAACAACCCGGTTCAATTTGAAGATGAAAAATCTCTGCCATCCAAGCGTGAGTCGGAACAGAATTCCATCAACAACTTGTTGCCCGCGCGAGGCGAATCATACTTGTACATTTGTTTCAATAACATTTACACCGACAAGTCTTGGAGCTTCCACAAGCAGCATAGAGATGTTTCATTCCAAGTGTCCATTCGCAACATCACCACATTGAAGGAAACCAACTACAACAAGCTTGCGAAACACTTCAACAAGATCCTGAACATGAAACAAATCAATGTTAATTCTAATAACGAGTTCAGGTCAGACTTCAAGGAGTCGGACTTCGAGGATGCAATGAACTCGTTGCATGCTGAGATGGGCCATGTCCGTGATGAACTCGACGCCGCGCAAAGTAAGATCAACACTTTAGTTGACCATCAAAAGCTCTTACGAAACGCCAATGAGGATATTTTTGAATCCTACACCAAATCTTGGGCCCTTCTAATCATTTGCATGTGCGCTTTCAGCGCGTGTCAGCTTATTTATTATAAGTGCTACTTGACGAAGAGAAAAATCATATGAACTAGAGGTACAGTTCAGTTCTTATCTGAGCTCTCTTTAATACTCACTCGTGAATTGGCTGGTTCTCAATTTGCAATCGTTACAGAGAACATGTAAATAATACATCAAGCATCTATTTCCTCGTTTGTAGGTCCTTTATGCCCCTTTACCCCTCATCTTTTCGGCATTGATAATTTCCCGGCAAATGCTTTCTTGGGCCTCCTTATCTATGAAACTGCTGACATCAGAGAACATCATACTGGCCTCGTATCCCATTCTGATTCTTTGTTCGGTTATTCCGAGTTCTCTCGCGCTCAAGGCTTTGATGACATTGTAATAGCGTGTCATAGTGCTGCGGATGCTCTCGCTGATGTCCGGGTCATTTTTGTCACTGTAAATTTCCCAAGAGGATTGTTCCTCCAAGCGGGTGATTGAAACAGATGCTTGGCCCACATTGTACGATCCTTTTCCTTCGAAAGATGCTTGTGCCTTGTTAGTTGAAGCGCTGGCCTTGGAGGTGTTTTGCTCACTCGGCGTTTTGCTTAACCAAATATGACCATTCACACCAAGTATGATGCTGACGTTGCCCGGCAAATTATAAGAATGGTTCTTCTGCTTGATAATCAAACTAGAAGGTACCTTTAAGAAAATACCGTTTCTCAATTTTCCGTATTTTAAGGAGCGGGTGTGCAAAGACGCAGAGCCATTGCTAAACATGCTTTGCACCTCCGCATTCAAAAGGTCACCTTCTTTCAAAAAGCTTCTCATCTGCAATTCATCGCTTTCATTTTTCCTTCTCAAAACGCCTCCTGGCAAATTTACCGAACCAAGCATTAATATAGCATCCTGCTTGCATCCAATGTCTACCTTCCATCTCTTTTGTCCAACCTCTGTGATCCGTCCGACAATGTGGTCACCTGTTTCGGCTTCATATCTCCCTCTCAACGGAATCACACTTAACAATCTATTGACACGCGAGACATTTCCCGCCACCGACGAATAGGTTTCGTTGCCTAAGGAATATGTGCCGTGGCCTTTCATCCATGTAGGGTCATCAGTCACTAATTCTCCAGGCGTCACAATAGAGGAGTTTTGATTTGCCCTGGATTTCTGAAGGTCTCTATCTTGTTCCAATGTTTCATCAACATCGGACATGTCTATATCAGACTCCTCTGAGAATATCTCCTCCCCTTTCGAGGGTTTCGTAATGGATATCACCAGGTCCATAGCTATATTTCAATTTTCGTTTATATGTCTCTGTAGTCTTGTTTTCCGGTGGTCTTCAACGAAATTTCTTTTGGCTCCTGGCAAAGAATAGCACTTGAGATACTCAATGGATTTTTTTGTGCAGCGCGCGATGAGAATATCTTCAGTGTCACATCTTTATAACATCCGTGGCTAATCTCGCTGGTTGCAGGTCTATGCTCATAAACCTTCGCTATTTTGTCCCATTCAATCGAATCTCTTTAGCTTTCACCCGCTCTCTCCACATTTGGAACAAAACACAGAGAAGAATTGTCATGCAAGATAAGTTTGGGCCTCCAGTGAATCGTGACATGAGAGTGCTTGATAGATCATTCTTCAAGAAAGATGTCAATCTTCTAGTCGCTACATTCCCCAACCCAAAGTTTTTGGGTGAGTTTGTCAAGGCATGCAAAGGCGAACTTCTTTTTTTACCGGGCGTCAAGCACATCGTTCCCTTCGAAAACACCAGAGGCGTTTTGTTAAGGGATGACATTGACTCTATGAGTGATTACCAAGAGAAGTTGTCCCCTCTTGCGTTGCAGAAAATCAAAGAGCTAGGCATCGTTATCAAGCCGTACTTACTTACCTTGGATTACTCCTTCTGGAAAGCTGATGACATCTTGAATGCAGTGCTTCCTGAAGACATGTTGGACGAGATCCCAACCGGTTTCGCTCAGGCGGGACACGTGGCTCATTTGAATTTACGAAAGGAATTCAAGCCTTATGGCCCTTTAATTGGTCAAGTGATCTTAGACAAGAACGCAAAAGTTGAGACTGTGGTTGATAAGATTGACCTGATTGGGACTAAGTTTCGAACGTTTAAAATGAAGGTTTTGGCCGGCAAGGATGACTTCATTGTGGAACAGCAGGAGAGTGGCTGTAAGTTCCGTTTCGATTTCAGTTCGGTGTACTGGAATTCCAGATTGGGAACCGAGCACGAAAGATTGATATCTCAGTTTCAACCGAATGAGGTTGTCGGTGATGTGTTTGCGGGGGTTGGCCCCTTCGCCGTTCCCGCTGGTCGCAAAAATGTCCTCGTATTAGCCAATGATTTAAACCCTGAATCTTATAAGTATTTGAAGGAAAACATTGTCATCAACAATGTGCAAGAATTCGTTCAGGCTTACAATTACGACGGAAGAGAGTTCATTCGCGAATCGCCAAAAATTTTGTTGGAGTGGGCAACAAAACATGGCAAAGTGCAAAAAACAAAGACGATAAAGCGCCGGAAAATTGATCCAGAGACGAAGGAAAAAATCACCACAAAAGATGTCCAGGTTACCAGCATACCCATCCCCAAGTACTTTACCAATTATGTGATGAATTTGCCTGACTCTGCCCTCACCTTCTTGGATGAATTTGTTGGGTTATATTCCCGCTACCCTGAGGTAGAGGAGGCCGTGAAGAATGACCCTGATTTCAAACTTCCCATTATCAATGTCCATTGCTTTGAAAAGTATTCCCCACATGAAACGGAACCAACTATGGAAGATCTCCACAGACGCGTTCATGCGAAAATTGTCAAGCTCATAAACTTTGATGCTCCATTTGAGGATTTTACCTTCCACTTGGTTCGCAAGGTTTCACCCACCAAACCAATGTTTTGTGTCAGCTTCCAATTGCCTTATGAGGTTGCTTTCGAAAAGTAAATTTTTGCCAATAGACATTTTGCACCTGAAAGATTTTTCGCATTTTGTAATTGTACTCGATTTTTGTGCCATGTCCACCGATGAAGTCCCTTACGACTATTCGGGTTTGGCCACTTCTTATATGAGTTATTTCGTTGATGCCGAAACTCTCCTGACTTTCCTTAAAACCCGACAGACAGGGTTCGCTCACTCGGCGAGGGGAACTGATATAGCAGTTCTCATGAAGCATTTAGTGACGTCTCTATCCATTTGCATTTTAGAAATTCTACTATTCTCCTCTCTTCGTATATTTTTCACGCACATTTATCGTCCGGTCATCATCGAACTGCCATCATCTAAAAAGAATTTATTGAAAATGTTTGGATGGTTTTTACCGGCGTGGAAGCAGCCCACAAGTGACTATCTTACAGCGGGTTTGGACGGTTATTTTTTCGTACGCTTTCTCGATATCTTGCTATTTTTCTTTATGACTTGTGGGATTTTTAATGTTGTGGTTTTGATTCCAGTCAACTACTGGGGAAACAGTGACCTTCATCATGCGGCGGGAATTGACCGCCTCAGTCTTTCAAATATCGCTCTTTCCAAGGTATCTCGCCTCAATGCTCATTTGATATGCTCCTTGACAACAATATTAGTATTCCATGTCGTGATTTTACGTGAATTGCAAAGCACTTTTGAGATCAGACAGAAACACTTAACCTCTAAAGCTCACCGAAACAAAACTTCCTCGAACATTCTCCTTGTAGGCGATGTTCCAAAGAAATATCGTGACGTGGATAAACTTCACTCACTCTTTTCAGCCTTTCCTGGTGGATTGGAAAAAATCTGGTTCACAGATAATTACATGGAATTTTGGTGGCAGTCGGAGAAAGCGTATGATGCCTTGAATATTCTCGAAGACGCCCAAGTACGAGATATCCGCTCTACTGTTCGAGCAAAAAAATCTCAAAAAGGTCCAATAACTCCAAATTCACTTCTGTGGCCCCTGATATTTTTTCCTCTCATCAAAATCCCTCTCTTGGATAGAACTTTGGCAATAAGACTTCCTGGCCTATTCCGGGCAATTGCTTTTCAAAGCCGAATTTTTCCTTTGGAGTTTTGTGTTCAAGTCTTATCTCTGACATACGAAATGATAACACAGCGTAGGTTGGATCTCGAGCAATTGAGTTTTGAGAAGCAATCGAAAGTGTTTTTGAAATTTCATAACCAGGAAGCGGTATACTTGGCCTATCAGTCTTTGCTTTCTAGTGAGTTATGGACTTTCGATCATTCGTTGGCTGAGGTACTTCCCTCAGATATAATATGGGAAAATGTAATTCGAAAGAACTCAACTTTCACCAAAATCGAAAAATGCTTCCTTTGTGCGATAAGCATTCTTGCAATAGTATTTTATGTAATTCCAGTTTCGTTGATTACATTACTATCTCAGATTCCTATTTTCACTCAGCTTTTTCCTTTTATGGCGTTACTTACGAATTTACCGTATCAGATAAGTGAGGTACTATCAAGCTTACTCCCAGCTGTATTGCTAAGCATCCTCACTGAAATCCAACTACACATATTTCAAGGTCTTATTCACTGGAAGGGAAAATGGACGGGAAGCGAAGAACAATTGGACCTTCAGCGATGGTACTTTGCTTTTCTATTTATCCAACATTTTTTGGTGGTTACCATACTGTCTAGCATTATCGTACTTCTTGTACAGGCAGTTGAGAAGCCCGCTTCAATTCCAATATTGTTAGCAGCCAACGTTCCCAAAAGCGCTACCTTTTTTTTTAAGTATTTGGCAGTCAAAGCATTTTCGATGTGCGGCAGCAGTTTCCTCCAGATATCTCGACTAATTCTTCATTTGGTATATTATCCCTTCGTTGATACAACACCTAGACTCAAATTAAAGAGATATCTCGAGCACCCGACGATCAAATGGGGCTCGGTTTATCCTTTAATTTCGGTATATGGTTCTATTGGCATCACATATAGCGTGATATCGCCAATTATATCATTTTTCATGATTTTCATTTTCCTGCTATTCCTATTATATTATAAATATGCCTTACATGAGGTTTACTTGCATGAAAACATATCAGAAACATACGGAAAGTTGTATCCCCGGGCGCTCTTCCAGCTATACACGGGTGTATATTGTTTGGAGTTTTGTATGATTGGGCTATTTTTCGCACTGCGCAACTCCAGTGGAGAGTGTCCCATGAAATTCCAGGGATTATTAATGATTTTCGTTTTGGTAATCACAATTTTTGGCCATTTCCTATTAAAAAGGCGGTTTTGCCAACATTTCAAGTATGTGCCAGCTTTAAGAGAGACAGAAGAAAGACAGGAGCCTGATGTGGGTCGAGAGGCTGATGTTCAATATTTGCACCCATGCTATTCGTATCAAAAGCCGAAGCTTTGGCTCCCCAATGACAGTCATGGAGAATCGGCCCATATCCTCCGTAAACTAACCGCTTTCACCAACGCCTTTTCTGGAGGAACCACTGAGAATGCTGAGATCACTGCAAAAGGAAAACTTGTCGTTCAAACCAATTTCAAAGAGGAAACACTGAAATGCTTCTAAATCATTACCAAAGATGTCAAAGAGAGTTCAGGAATGAAGAACATTCGCGATGGCATCCCATTCGCCCGCCAATTTCCACTGGCTCGTCAGGGGAACGATCGAATCATGACCATATAAAGTCATTTTGTCAAAGTGCGCTTGCGCCACATACTGAGTGACTGTGCTGTATCCATTTTCCTCTTCTGGAGCTGGAACTAGCAACTCTGAACCCGATAATATGTAACCTTTCTTTTCGCCGAGCGGAATATCTTCACCAACAAGCCTTAAACCACGAAACTGAGCTGTCAGCTCGACGCGTTCTCCAATTTTTTCTTGATATTTCGAAGGCGTGAAATACGCGTTTGTGTTTGCAGATCCAGTGTTCTGAATGCGGAAAGGTACAACATTTAATTCAACTTTCTGAAGGTTCTCTGGTACGGAAATGGAAGTCATTGGGAAGTCAGCGGTTCATGAATCGAAATACTTGGCATGCGCGCCGTTTGTATTAGAATGTGCAGGCTCGCGTTTTGCTACAGGAAGCGGAATAACAGTCGGGCGGAAATCCAAGGGTTTTTTGCATTTCCGCACGCTTGCACATCAAGCCAATCGCGCAGAAACGATTGAGAGCCGCTCATCAATGGGCGCATTAAATGCAAGTCTTGCATGCTCTGAACAGGAATTAAAATCTTGCATGTCGTGCAATGTACTGCTACCCAATCTGGGAGGAGTCAGATTAATAAATTGTGATACTTAAGAGCCAGGGTTTCCTCATTTCTGTTCTCGGAAACATAATTCATAGCCTCTCTACTTCCCTTTTGTGTTCCTCCTATACTCCCCTCCAGTATGAGTATCGCTAATAACCCCTTGAAGATCGTTGACATATCCAAAATTGATGACTACACTGCCCAAGAACTCTTGGATGCAGCCACATCCCAAGGATTCCTTTTCGTGGAAGGTCATGGATTCTCTGAAGAAGAGGTTAAAGACATTTTTGAAGTCTCGAAGGAGTTCTTCGAATTACCCGAGAGTTACAAGGCGCAGTTTGCTATTGACTCTTCCAACCACGGTTATACTTGTCATGGAGGAGAGAACCTCGACCCCACAACCCAAAAAAAGGGTGACCCAAAGGAGGCTTACAATTTCAGTGAGATTGACTTCACCACCTGCGAGACTAAGAAGCCAATTCCAGACTGGTTCACGAAAGACGAGGCCAGAAACAAGTTGGTGAAGAAGATGATTTCTGACTTGTACAACTTATCGAATAAGATCTTGACGCTTCTAGCTATCGGATTGAAGATTGAAGACACTGAAGAAACCCCAGGTAGAGAATGGTTCACCTCTAGATATAGACCTGAAAAGGATTCTGGAACCACCTTCAGATTCTTGCACTACCCTGGTCAAAAGTCCTTAAACCCAGAGGCTGTCATTCGGGCAGGCGCTCATACTGACTATGGCTCAGCCACCCTTTTGTTCCAACAAGAAGGCCAAGAAGGTTTGGAGATCTATTCTCCTGTCAGCAAAGGATGGGAGTCTGTGCCATACGTTCCTGCTAATAAAATTAAGCACCCAGGAGAAGCTGCTCCTATTGTTGTCAACATTGCCGATCAGCTATCATACTGGACCGGTGGTTTGTTGAAATCGACATTTCACAGAGTCAAGTTCCCACCTGCAGCGCAAGAAACCGGTCAGGACCGCTACTCTATCGTCTTCTTCAGTCATCCAAATGATGCCACCTTGTTGGAGCCAGTTCCAAGTGAAATCGTCAGGGCTATCGAGGGTCGTGGTGCCAACTCTGCTGCTACAGTGCTCACATCTAAAGAGCATTTAGATAAGAGATTGGCTGCTACTTACGGCTGGTACTAGCTTTTTGCTATTTTATTTTTTTAAATTGGAAAGTAGTTCCAGAATCTTTAATATCTGTCACTATCTATATAATGCTAATGAATCACGTTTATTATCGTCCTATTCTCAAGGTATCAGCATGATCGATGCGCGGGACCCGATAAAAGCTTCGATTGCTTGTACATTAGGCGCGCAATGTGAGTCGCCGCCTAATTAGGTAATTCAAACCGAGGCAATGCGCCGTCAGTGGTTATCGGAAACAGACGCTTTCGGTCCTACTTCTTTTGATATCTAAATCCATAGAAAATGGCTGCTCCGACCAAGTTAAATCATATTCAGTCACTGCTTTCAAATCCGTACCTGCCTCTTAACTCACCTAGAGTACGGAGCCAAGAAATTGCCGCTAAAGTCATCACTGATGTGCTGGAGGTGATAGAGATCATTAATGATCAAGAGAGCAGGAATTACAAGCTTGGGGCAATCTTGCTATTAGTTGCTATATTCACATGGATCACTGGCCTTGAGTTGGTCAATTCTGTTCTAAAGGGAGGCGAGTTCGAAAAACCATGGTTTCTTGCATTTTTGACCGGCTCCTGCTTTATGTTGAACTTCACACCTGAGGTGCTCAAATTTGCTACTGGTATCCTAAAATGCGGTACGCGACTCGATGCTGATCTTTCGCCTCAGCTCTCTTCCTCTGATTTGCATCTGCATGAATCCTCAACTGCCTGTGACATGCTAAAGCTCGCGGAAGACGATGAAGGACAGATCCCACTCACCCAAAAGGAGGTTCTCACTCTAGCTTTCCAGATCTCGGTTATTTACTATGCTTATAATGTTTTCGTGATGACTGCTCTAAAATACACCTCTGCTTCCAATCAAACAGTGTTGGGTTCGACCACGGCCATCTTCGCCTTGTTTTTGGGTGTGAAGCTCGGCATTGACAAGTTTTCTTTCAAAAAGATGGTTTGCGTGGTGTTTAGTTTATCGGGCGTGATTTTAATCAGCATCTCGGAGTCTGAGTCTACCGGAGATGAAGGAGCCCTCAAACCAAAAAATCCAATTTTGGGGAATTGCTTTGCTTTATTTGGCGCCTTCTGCTATGCATTGTATCTCATCCTTATGAAGATGAAATGTGGCACTGGCGACAAGGCAACAGATGAACGCAAACTTTTTGGTTGGGTGGGTGTTTTTACCTTTCTTCTTGGCTGTCCGCTCTTATTCACCGTCGATTTCTTGGGAGTCGAAAAGTTTCTGCTTCCTCCAAACGCGGTCGTTTTCCTCATGATCAGTATCAACTCTGTATTTTCTATCATCTCAGACTATGTGACCATCTTAGCGATGCTTCTCACTAGTCCTTTGGTTACCTCCTTGGCACTTACCTCTTCTATCCCAATCACCATTTTCGTTGACTTTGTTGCTCTTCGTTTAAAAGACGACTCTTCAGGGTCTTCATCCAATCTTTCCACTTACATCTTTGGGGTTTTGTGCATTCTTGTGTCAGTGGTTCTCATCAATATCAACATCACCACCGAAAACGAATTCATTGAAGATATCATCGATGATGCTTTGGAAGATGCTGTCAGGCAAGACGAGGTTTTGTCTCCAATATTGTCACCATACATGGGAGCCACAATGAGTAACGCTTCTCCAAGGCTTAATACAACAATAGGCGTTGGTCATTTGTCGCCAAGTTTGGGTTTCCTTAAGAAGAAAAAGCACGTTCTGTCTCCGCTTGCTCCTGCTCCATTAACGCCGGAGGCAGCAGGATTCAACTTGAACTCACATGGAGACGAAACTCTGCCTCTACAAAACGCTAACCACCATAATAATTTATACACAATTGAGTCGACAATTGACTCCGCGCTAGACGCGGAGGCATCGGGTGCTAATCTTGTTGTCTATGGTGGGCTTAACCATTCCTTCCGAGTCAAAATGGTGCAAGAAAATCACACGAACGGTCATCACAGCTGATTAATATATACTAATGTATTCACTGGTACCTGAAACGCTAAGTGTGGCACCCCAACACCGGCGTTAATCTCTATCCATTTTGGTATGCAAGACATGCTCTCTCATGAATAAGGAAGACAAGTAACCCAAACCGATGGTGACCGTACTAAACACGAATGTTCCAGTGCACCCCAACTGGTATGCTTTTCTAATAGCGTGCTTGAGAACCTCCGGCGCTTCGTTTGCGTAATGAATATTCTTCATTGCTTTTTCAATAACTTTGTTGGCAGTTTTCTCGTTCGCGATCAATTTATGAATCCGAGATTGCAATTGAGAATTGGTCACGTTTTGAAACACTGCACTGGCAATGGCCACACCTATCGTAGATCCCGTAGATCTAAAGGTGTATTGAATCGAGGTTGTGCAAGCCTGATACTTAGATGGGACTGCAGCGATCAATGCTAACAAAGTCACTGTAAGTATACACAGGTATCCGAGACCTGGAACAAGTAAGAGAGTAAACTGGGTTAAATTAGACGACTTTGGGCTCAAGTATAGAATGCGTACCATTCCTAGGATCGACATGATACCTACTCCCACGACAAGATTGTAATATTTGCCAGTTTTGCGCATGTACAATCCAGCGCTCACTGAACCGATCGAAACGGCAAAGAAATTCGGAATCAACCTTTCACCTCCCTGGGTAGCGGTGTATCCCATTCCCGCTTGGAAGTAGAGCGGAACATAGAAAAGATATGCAAACACACCCATGGTGTAAAACCAGTTGGTAAGAGAAGATGCCAAAACGGTCCTTTCGGTCATTACCTCCATTGGGATTATCGGCTCCTTTGAAATCTTTGCCTCCACATATACAAAGGCAACAAGAAGAAGAATTGAAATGACGATAAGGGAGATAAATGACCATGACAGATACTCGAGTTCTTTTCCCCCTACGGACGCCGCAGTCAACATAAGCATCAAAGACGTTACCAACAAAACAGAACCTAAGAAATCAACTCTACTCAACTTTTGTCTGAATTCTGTCCCCTTGGCACCTAAACCTGGGGATCCAGGAGGCAAATTGAGGAAGAAATAAGTTGCCAATCCCACAATGGCTGCGAGAGGAACTTGGAGCATGAAAACATACTTCCACCCCAAATAATCAGAAACAAGTCCTCCAATAATACCACCAGAGGCAGCACCCAAGCCAAAGCAGATGTTGGCCAACCCTTGGTACAAGCCTCTTTCGCGAAGAGGAATTAGGTCGGACATGGTGATGGTGGACAAAGTGGTCAAGCCCGAGCCACCACATCCGGTGATGAAACGGCCGAACACCAACCAAAGTAAAGAGTCCGTCACGCAAATGCAGCATCCCACGCCGAAGAAAATACAGCATATCACGAGCAAAATCTTTCTCCCAAAGATGTCAGACAATTTGCCGAAAAGAGGTTGAAACGCCGAGCACGACAACAAGTAGGCGGTAGCAATCCACGAAATATTCTCCACTGCATTGAGATCCGACGCGATTACCGAGAGCAAGGTCGTCACCACTGTAGTATCCAAAGCCGCTAAGTAGCTCGCCATGAACAAACTTCCAATCACGGTATAAAGCTCTCGTTTAGGCAAAGCGAAACCATTGAGATCATCTTCGGATGTTTCACGGGGTGGACCACCGCTTGGAGTGGTTTCATTGTTTCCCATAGCACCATACTGGTGGGAGGCCAAAGTGCTTTTGCTTATCAATCCTTCCTCCTCTGCAGCTAATTCTCCGGCGATCATACCAGCGCTACCAGCCGAGACATCCTTGAGAATATTAGAGCTAATGGAGTGTGAAACCTTAGAAGTGGGTGACATATTCCTCTAGCGCTTAAAAGTGCTTATCGGGTGACGGGTTGAGAACGAGAATTTCTGCACTGTGGCGCATTGAAGCCTATCGCGTTTACCCCATTTCCCTTTTGGACCACAAAGACAAAAAAAGAATAAAAAATGTGAGCAGCCAGACCTTTGCACAAAGTTTCTCCGATAGAACCTCAAGGTCGATATCCGTTTATCCTACATTCAATTAACTGGCCGAAAACCTATCATGTGTTATATAACTTGTTAGCTTTTGTGTCTCCTCTCTCATACAAAAGGTCGCGTGGTCTAGTTGGTTACGACGTCTGCTTCACACGCAGAAGGTCCCCAGTTCGAGCCTGGGCGTGATCATTTTTTTGATCACGCTATTTAAAATTCGAACGCACAATGCGACTACATTAAATCATTTAGGAGAAAAGGATGTGTTTTCCATATAAATGCCTTCGTAAAATTTACGCGTACATAATTCTGGGTCTTGATAACCTTAGGCAGCTATTCCTTCAGATAAGGTCGCGTGGTCTAGTTGGTTACGACGTCTGCTTCACACGCAGAAGGTCCCCAGTTCGAGCCTGGGCGTGATCAATTTATTTTTGTTTCCCCTCGGATGTATTTTTTCCGCATTAAGAAATAAACATATCAAATCCGCTTTTACGTCCAATGTCTTCGTGCCAATGAAAAACTATTGAAGTGTATTGACCTTTCCCACGGTATTGAGACCAAATTCATCCCTTCAAACCACCACTAACTCCAGTATTCCGCATAGGCGTAGCGACACCTAGAATGTGCGCCTGCATGTTGTTTAGGTATCCTATCTAATGTAGTATGCACGTTTCCGACTTCATTGTATAACTCAACTATTCAAAACCAAATATCATCCTTGTGACCATCCATAATAATGGAGACTTTGGAAATTCAATCCAAAGACTTTTTGGTAAAATGGATCTATGCTCAGGATAACTGTTCGATCGTCTGGGAAGCCAAACCTTTGAAAAAGACAATTAACTTTGGCATTTACAAGAAAAACGAGTTCAATAATTCGGCAGATTCGTTGGGGACATATGCTACAGACTCTGGAAATACTCAAGAACAGAATGCTATTCCCAATTTTGTGGATCCGTTCGAAACACTTGATCCAACTCGTATGGACCGCAAGAGATCACCCTCGGTAACCACGGTTAATAAAATTACCGAACTGAGTGTTTTCAAGTCAAAATCCAGATCTGCTTCATTTACAAATAGCTTGACAAACTCCAATTTAAGTCTCCTCAAAAATTATCAACGGCTCATACCTGGCGAATTGGTGAAAGGAACTTTTGAGGTGAGTAAAGGTGGCATGTTTGCTTTCATCTTCGATAATTCCTTTTCAAAGACTACATCGAAAAAAGTTCTTTTCAGTTCCACTATCGTGAATGGATTGGAATCTTCTATGCTGACAAGTCTTGGCAAAAATGTCGTGATCGACGATACGCCCGCAAAATCGCCGAAACCTTCGAATTCGGTTCCGCGAAACATAATGAAGACAAAAAACGGAGAGGTATTGCAAAGCTTGCTATTAAAGAAGAGGCGGAAAAGGCATCAAGGCTACACCAAGCGGCAATTCGTGCTCAACTTCAAGTATGGCACATTATCATACTTCAAAAATAACGATAAGAACTTGCGAGGACAAATGCCAATCACTTCCTCTATCGTTAGTGCTAATTACAAGACGAGAGAAATCTTCATTGACTCTGGAATGGAAGTGTGGGATCTAAAGGCTCTAAACAAACACGATTTCGAGGTTTGGGTCGACGCATTCAATGTTGTGAAACGTAGCGAGCCTACTTCGCAAGAAGCAACTGATGAACACGGTAGCTATAAGTACAAACAATTAATTGAATCGACTCAAGAAAAGTTGTCCTTTTTATTGACGAATGACTTGCCAAAGGATGAATTGAAAGCGCAAATTCTGTCCATATATTCCCACAT
The DNA here is from genome assembly GCA_030581635.1 of Clavispora carvajalis. NCBI lineage: Eukaryota > Fungi > Ascomycota > Pichiomycetes > Serinales > Metschnikowiaceae > Clavispora > Clavispora carvajalis. Next base: position 220,270 of record JAKTTV010000006.1, on the reverse strand, counting down.
CGAAAACGTCACTAACGCCAAACTGGGCGCTAATCTTTCCCCGATAACTTCTTACGGTGATTATTTTGATGCTCATGACAATATTGGCGAAGCCGTGGTTATTATGGATTCCTTCCCCAATGAGAAAAAGTGGGATGTCGCACTGGAGGAGCACGATACATCCGAGTCAGATTCGGAATCCGAAGACGAAATACCAATTCCATCCGCTTCTGCACAAGGAGAAATAACAAACACTGCTGATGCAGACTCTACGTTGTATCCACTACCAATTGAACACGTAGAAAGAGAAAGTGATATTCCGGTATTTGATCATGACCCGCCAAGTCTTCTATCATTTGTGCGCAAAAATGTCGGTAAGGATATGTCCTCGTTGTCCATGCCAGTGGATATGAACGAACCAGTGACAATTTTGCAAAAATACGCTGAGCTTTTGGAATACTGTGATTTGATCGAAAACGCCTTGAAAGGTAATGATGAAGAATCATCAGGTGAAAAAATATTGCGGATTGCGGCGTTTGCAACAAGTTATCTCTCGAGTATGAGAAACAAAGTAAGATCCTCTCGAAAGCCGTTCAATCCCTTGTTGGGGGAGACGTTTGAGCTTGTTCGTGAAGACAAAGGGTTTCGTCTTCTTTGCGAAAAAGTATCGCATAGGCCCCCGGTTTTTGCCTTGAATGTGGATTCTGCTAACTGGAATTTGTCATTCAGCCCTTCTCCAAGCCAAAAATTTTGGGGTAAAACGTCGGAATTTTTCACAAGTGGTATGGTCCGCTTGCGCATCAAGTCTTCGGGAGAGGTCTTCACATGGAATCATCCAACTTGTGTGCTTAAAAATATCATTGCGGGTGAAAAATACACTGAGCCATGCAGCCTGATTACAGTGAAATCTAGTTCCGGTCAAAGAGCGGTGGTTGAATTTGCCAAAGGAGGCATGTTTTCCGGAAGATCTGAGGACTTGTTCATTAAAGCATATGACCAATCTAAAAGGCAATTGGCGTATTCAGTCAATGGTACTTGGACTGAGTCAATGACTTTGAAAACAGGAACGGTTGAGAAAACCATTTGGACCGCTGGTCCTCTGTTGTCAAATTGGGAAAAGAAGTTCGGCTTCACAAAGTACGTCGGAACCTTGAACAAGATCACAAAAATTGAAGAAGGACTCTTACCTCCTACAGATTCTCGGTTGAGACCTGATATGCTCGCTTACAGTAAAGGTGATATTGCGACGGCTGAAAAGCTCAAAAGGGAATTGGAAGAAGGACAAAGACAACGCCGCCAAGCTTTAGAAGATCTGCATGAATCGTATAAGCCAGCTTACTTCGTTCAGAAGGGGGGAAATCCATCAAAGCCCGACACTGGCGAGTGGGTGTATAAATCGGGCAAAGACAGTTATTGGAACAGGAGAAAAGACCGAAGGTGGCCCGAATCTGCAACATTATGGTGATTTATGATCTATAGGAAGTGTTTATAATTTAAGATTAAGACGCTCTTCAGAGCTGCTTCTTGAGGAAAAATTGAGATTTGGCTCTTCGTATTCAAGTGTGTTTGAACCATGTGGCGTGCTTCCGGAAAACATTGATTGGCTTCTATTCCGGAACATGATGAATTGAAGTTGCTTCCTCACACTGTTTAGTAGAGCCCTTTGTAAATTCATTTCGTCTTTCATAAGGAAGCTATCATTCACCAAATTGTTTATGATATTTTGGCGATTGTTCGCTTGTCCTGTTTCTCGCTCAATGAAAGGGTTGACTTTCTCTTCCAATTCGCTTCGCAAACTTTCGACCTCATATGTAATGTTGACTAGTCTATCCTGGTCTAAATCCCTGGTGAAGCTGCCAATTTCTTCGATCTGCTGATTGTATCCCAAATTCGTGACTTTTCCTTGCACAATTCCATCCAATATTAAATTGATCTGCCTCTTCAACACCCTGTTCTCATCAATGACATCGTCGATTCGACTTTCAAGCTCTTTGACGTTCGGAAAGAGCTTACTGAGCTGGCAATTGCCATTTTTTAAATGGTTCTCGAGCGAAGGCTCTGTGTCACCCAGCCAATTACAGCCAATCTCATTTGCTGTGCAAACAAATCTGCCTGATCTCAAACAGTTTGATCGGTGTTCATCGAGGTTCTTTTTTTGTATCGTGTCGTTATTGCAGATATCACACTTGCTGTAATTGCGGGGGCAATAATGATCTAGATGAATCTGCTGGTTGATCTTGGTGATTTCTTTCTCACAGAGCTCGCATTTCAATTTCTTATGCACACATTCCCCATTTGCCTCTTCCACAAACCTTCTTTCCGTCAATATTTGGCAACTGAAATAAGTGGGTGTTGATTCTTTGCTGCTTTTGCCGCTTTTTTGGTCTGAATCGTCTTCACCACTCGCTACCTCAGATTCTTTAGCACGGGCTCCATTGCAAAAAACACGGGTATACTGACATTCACGAAGAACATGATGAGTAACTTCCCAACGATGACCTACCCACAAGCATCCCCTTTCCTCATTTAGGCATATCACTCGAAGATCATCAACTATATTACTGATTATCAAGGGAGCAGGAAATAGATCGTTTACATCACTTGAATTCATTGGCGTTCGATCTAGTGGACAGAATCCTTTCGTGCCTTCGTTATTCGTTTCGCCATTTGCTTTAAAGCACTCTTCGATGCATTCTTTGCAAAATGTGTGTCCACATACTGTGGTCAACGGAGATAAGAAAGGCTGCTGGCAAATAGGACAGTTCAAATGGTCCGTATTATCAAGATACTTCAAACTGCGGAGGTCAGCATTCATTTCACTTTCTATAAGGTCGAATCCTTTTTTAGGAAGTGGATACTCCCCTTGTGAATTCGATACCGACATATCAGTAATAGCGTCGTATCATCAATAGTGGGGTAAACGAGAAATGATATCTACGATCTACATACAGTCTTAATATTATGTCGTGGTTTGATATATTAATTTGCCTGCTAGAAAGATTATAATCGGTTGTATAGTGTAGTGGTTATCACTTTTGGTTTTGATCCAAACAACCCCGGTTCGAATCCGGGTACGACCTGATTTTTTGTATTCCGCAATCATTTTTTTTATTGCGTACTCTCTTAGCATCTATTCAAGATCCTATTGGCCAACTTGCTATCTCTACTGACGTTCATCGAATTACAATCAATTGAATGTATTTTAATATGCGCTGTCGCATTATCAGTTAAAGAAACACAGTCTTTTTATCGTTCTTTCGTATTTGTCGATTGCTTCGCTGCAATATGGAGTGCTCGTTCCTAATGAAGTCTTCAAAATTTAACTTTCTTCAAATTTTCGAGCGTCGATAGCTAGTAAAGCTATTAAATTAAGGTAATCTCGTATTTACTTGGTTAAATGTGAAATCGAAATTGGGATAAACTGGTGTTCGCACTTTCCCAACAAAAATTTCACGGCTGATACAAAATGCAATTTTCCTTGCGACGCTTTTACGGAACAGCCTTAAGTTTGATAAGATCACACTTGCAGTCAATAAGAGCAGAGAAGTAAAATCGAAAGTCCATGAATAAAAAGACTAATCTGACGGACGACAGTAGCTATTTTTGGCCCCAAAATACCTTCGAGATCACCATAAATTACAGGACCCAAACCTGCATCGTAATTTGTTTATAATTAAACCAACTAAGTGAGAGAAAGAAGACAGTGTTACACAAAAGTCGACGCCACTTACATTTGATAAAACTTAGATAGAACTAAATATTTTGTTAGCACACAAGGTTGTATAGTGTAGTGGTTATCACTTTTGGTTTTGATCCAAACAACCCCGGTTCGAATCCGGGTACGACCTTGCTAGACCTTTCGGTTGTATAGTGTAGTGGTTATCACTTTTGGTTTTGATCCAAACAACCCCGGTTCGAATCCGGGTACGACCTATATTTTTTTCACGCGCGGAGAAACAGTTGTTTCGCACACTAGAGCGCTAACGCGCATATGTGTCTATGTTGAGTTTGTAAATGTCCAAAAGAACAAGATCAGAAGTGGAGGATGACATCGATTACAGCGAGAGAGACGCTACCCCAGAAGTTGATGTTACGATTTCTAGCTCGGTAGTTGTGTCCGCGTTGTTGCGTATGATCATGACCAGGAACGCCAGAAATCAGAAGATACGGAAAGAACATTTCACCCCTATTCTTCACAAGTACCACATCAAGGGCAATACCAAGCCCTACATCTTGGAAGTGAACAAGGAGTTAGAGGAAGTATTCGGCTTAACGCTCGTGCAAAATGGTACCGACATGGCACTTGTCTCAAACCTCAAAGACGACACCAAACTTCTCTTGCAGGAGCTATACCAGGAGAATGGAAGCACGGACACGCCTCAAGGTAATCCCTATGATCTTTATTACTTTACGAACCTGAATGCCCGAAGGGAAACGACCGTCAGCACACAGGAGACCATTTTTGGGGGAATAGTCATACTCGTTCTTGGTCTAGTTATTGTCAACGAGAACCGGATACGTGAGACTGATCTTCTCGACGCACTTGGACAGTTTGGCTTTTCAGAAAACTTGAATATTGTTGTTCCAAACATCAACAAGACAACGCAAGAATTTTTGAACGACCTTACAAGGAGAGAATATCTCGATAAAGAGGCCACGGAGGCAAGAAGCGGCGAGCCGGCAATCGTCAACTACCTGCTTGGAAAACGGGCACTAAGGGAGTTCGGTCCGGCCACTATGCTTGAATTCTTGAAAGACATTGTTCAGCGCGACGAGCTCAAACTGAAGTGCTTAGAGACGATCAAGCGATGCTTTCCTGAATTTACTGAAAGTGAAGAGACGGATGGCGGGCATGCAGACGAACCCGAAATGACCTGAAGCATGCCAGATCGGATACTGAGATGGGAAAACGCTGGTCGTCTATCTTGGGTTTGCACCTACACATTTCGCACTCCCCGGCCTTATGATCTGATGCCAAAAGACCTTATGGTTCGGAAATACATCAATAATCTACATATCGATGACCGATGCCATTTCCTCAACGCAGCTTACGCCTTCTCAAAGGCCTTAGATGCAACCCTGCACGTAGACATGGGTACAGTTAGAAGATTTGACGATCCCTTTGATTTTAATCTTGAAGGACTGTTTCAATGGAAAAGAATATTTAAGAAAAACCTACGGTAGTTTTTGTAGCCGGTAAAGACGATTCTGTATTCCAGACACCCGAAGGGCAGGCGGATCCCGCGCACAGACCCGTGCACCATAGTGCCTCCGCCTGTGGCTACTCATCGCATTGGAAAAATTTCCCTAGCACTCGCAAAAAAGAAACCCATACTAAAATGAACAGAGGTAGAGGCGGCTTCAGAGGCGGCTTCAGAGGCGGCCGTGGCGGGTTTTCGCAAGCACCACAAGGACCCCCAGAGACTGTTTTGGAGATGGGCTCCTTCATGCATTCTTGTGAAGGTGACATTGTGTGTCGTTCCATCAACGTCAAGATCCCATACTTCAACGCACCAATCTTCTTGGAGAACAAGACACAGGTGGGCAAGGTTGACGAGATCTTGGGTCCATTGAACGAAGTTTTCTTCACCATCAAGCCATCCGAGGGCGTTCAGGCCTCGTCTTTCAAGGACGGCGACAAGTTCTACATTAGTCCTGACAAGTTGCTTCCATTGGAGAGATTCTTGCCCAAGCCAAAGGACCTTGCGCCTAAGCCAAAGAGAAAGACTGGCGGTGCCGGTGCTTCTCGCGGAGGCCGTGGTGGTTTTGGCGGCCGTGGTGGTGCCAGAGGTGGTTTCGGCGGCCGTGGTGGTGCCAGAGGCGGCTTCGGTGCCCGTGGTGGTGCTAGAGGCGGTTTCAATAGCCGTGGCGGCAGCAGAGGTGGTTTTGGTGGCGACCGTGGTGGATCGAGAGGTGGTTTTGGCTCCAGAGGTGGCAGAGGTGGCCGTTACTAGATCGCACAACACATTGTACTCTAAATTTACAGACATCGTTATACACGCTTAAAAGATGAAGGACGTAGGATATGCGAGGGCACGGGGTGAGCATGAAGAGACGAGGTGATCAAGGCTGGGGGACATACGGAACGGACATTAGATGAAGTGGGTTGGGGGACATGGGACGGACATTAGATGGAGTGGGTTGTGGAAATGTGGAACATGTATATGCTGGATGAGCCATGTCAGGTTTGGTAGAAATACAGAAAATTTTAGTCATGCACAGATAAGATTAGCCAGGAAATGGTTGGTAGGAATACAGACAAGGTTGGCCAGGGAATGGTTGGTAGGAATACAGACAAGGTTGGCCATTCAAGGGTTGATAGGAATACAGACAAGATGCATTCAGAGAAACCAGAGCTGATAGGAAGCAGAGGCCCGAAGATGATGGGTCTGGCTAATTTATAGTCACATCTAGGGCTGCTCTGAATGAAAGTCAATCAACGTGGGCGGCGAAGCACCCGCTTCCGGCGCCCCTTGTTGGCCTGCTTCAACTCATCCTCTTTCACCGCCTCCACCACCCGCGTGTCCTCACTGGCCAACCCGCAACTCTCCAAGATGGAGTGCCGGATCTCTCTGTACCCGTAGCGGCGCGGGATAAGCCTGCTGCCGACCGAGTTGTTGAACAAGAGCCGCGGTAACGTCGCCAAGTCCGCAAGACCCGCCTGCTGGATGACGCGGTCGAAATGGGCCACCACGTTGGAGTTGCCGTCTTTGACCGCTTCGAACGCAGCCAACCGCGCAGGGACATCGCCTTTGCGTGGCTTCAAGTCCACGCGGCCCAATTTCTTGGCCACCACTTCGTCCACCTTGGTGAATATGATTTCAAACGGCGCGCCATTCTCCACGAGAAACCCCATGAGCGCTGCGTCCTCGTCGCGCACACCCACGGTGCTATCGACCACCACATACGTCCGGCGAAGCTGCTTGCGTAGGCGAATGTAGTCAAGCACCACCTTGCCCTGGCTCTCCTCGCCAAACTCCCCGTAGCCGGGGCTGTCCACGATACGTAGCGCATTTCCGACGCTGTAGCAGTTGAGGCATTTCGTGTAGCCCGCGCGCCGAGACACATATGCATAGTGGGTGGAGCCGTTGGTGGTTTTCAGCTGGGCCCGGTCGAGAAACAAGTTGTTCACCAAGGTCAGTTTCCCCGCGTTGGTATGGCCCAAGAGGAGCACCTCGGGGAGCGGCTGGAGGAGGTGCGGCTTGACGCCAAACAGCGTTCTTGACTGCTCGCGGGCGTGCTGGGGTCTTTCGTACGCCTCCATGTTCTCTATCTGGGTCCGCTTCGCCTCGTGCTGGCGGGCCACCTTGACGTCAGGGATCTCGTCGTATTCCGCCGTGGTCCAGTCGTGTTTGAAACCCGAGCGAAAGAAAAAGGCGTTGGCGTGGGCAATCTGTGCCGCCGAGGGGACAGTGTAGCCTTCCACTTGGAACCGGCGGTTCAAGTCGAGAGGAGTATACACCATACTGGAGACGTCTGTGGGAGGAAGATGCACCGGCAGAGACTTGGATGGAGCCGAAGCTTTTCCGGGAACCGGCACTGGGGTTTTCGGCGGAACGGCCTTGGCGAGATACTCCACCGACCTGGATGAGAGAAGCCGGCGGATAAGCATATGGTGTGGTGGTGAGTTCGCGCGCACAAATCATCTCGACTGGTGATATCTAGCTTAGACCAACCTAGCCTAGATATAGCACGCCTGTCCTTCTGGCACACCCAGAGCATATCACGCCTAGGGCAATTGGCTGAACAGTGTGTGGGATACAAAAAAACGCCGCTCTCGGCCGATGACTCTTGCTTCCCGGACAATGCGAGTCATGGCCCAGGCCATCAGGGTCCCCGTTTTGGTGGCCTTCTGCCTCTCGCTTCTAGCCGCGGCCTACCTCGGCTTCTCGCTGGTGCATCTCGGCCACGACAAGGCCATCCACTTCACCACGTTTTTCATCTTGACTGTGGAGTTCTACTGGCTCTGGGTACAGCTTCGTCCATGGATGATCACTCTTTTATGCATGTGCCTAGGCGCCAGTATAGGCCTGGAGTATCTCCAGAACATGGTGAATCCATTGCGGGCTTTCGACTACATGGACATTGCCTACAACGTTGCAGGCAGCGGGTTGGGATTGATCTTTTGCATGGCGGTGCACGCATACAAGCGGCGCCCGAGGTCCGCTTTGCTCGAGCGAGATGGGGCGGGCGGTTTTGCCAATGTGCGTATGAACGATGTTGCGGTCTGAACCGAGCGACTTGCCGATGGTGAGGCACTGAAGAGGCTTTGCCGGTGGGCGAGTTAGCAACGGGCGTAACGGTACGGGCGACCGCCGCTCGCACCCATGAGGCCAGCCCGCGCTTTCACCCGTACGCCACACAAACTTCATGCGGTAAACCTTCTGCGAGTCAAAGTGCTCTGATGTTCTGTCAACCAGTTAGCTGTTTGTCAACTGTACTGTGAGTGGACTGTCCTGTCAACTGTTCTGCGAGTGGACTGTTCGTCAACTGTTCTGCGAGTGGACTGTTCGTCAACTGTTCTGCGAGTGGACTGTCCTGTAAGTAGACTGTCCTGTCAACTTTACTGTCAGGCTGTCTTGGACAGTTGTCTTGGACAGTTGGGCCCTACGCACCACATAGGAGAGCCTTGACTGGAGCACAGGACCATAGATTTTCTCATGACACTGTGCCTGAGCTGCCTCATGTCCGGCTTTATCCACAGCTAGACTTTCCTACTGGGTCTTACAATCCAATCTGCCTCGACATGTCAGAGTTTGCGCGGAGTTGGCCGGAGAGAGATCGGCTCGCTTCGACTCCACACCGCAGAAGCCCAGCGGGTCCTACTAACACCATGGGCTGCACAATGGCGGAAATACCACTCTGCGCTTTTCGCACCGGTGTTCTATAAAGTGAATCAAACGGTTTGCTGGTTTGGGTCCACCGCCTCACGGTACTACAACTAACAGTGTGGCTGGACCACAAGGTGCAGCTCATGTTGGATGGCAATTAGCATGGCGCAGGCCATGCACTACGGCCAGTGTAAACGCCGCGTGGAACAGAGAGTTGAACCCCTACGGTTTTCAGTTGAACCCCTACGGTTTTCAGTTGAACCCCTACGGTTTTCAGTTGAACCCCTACGGTTTTCAGTTGAACCCCTACGGTTTTCAGTTGAACCCCTACGGTTTTCAGTTGAACCCCTACGGTTTTCAGTTGAACCCCTACGGTTTCCAGTTGAACCCCTACGGTTTCCAGTTGAACCCCTACGGTTTTCAGTTGAACCCCTACGGTTTTAAGTAGCCACCAACAATTCAGGTCAGGGCCATGTCAGCTGCATGGAGGAGCCGCACCAGATGGCGACTGCATGGGCCCACGTTCGGCGCTCCAACCACACCAGCACAACGTAGATAGAACGCCCGTACACGGCAGTAGACCGGAGACAGCAGAAGGGCACGAAACAGAAGCACCGGTGTTGCGCCACGCATTGCCTCGAGCAACTCGCCAGACCATGGGACTGGCCATATGCAGACCGCGGCCGACCTGGGCCACGATGGGGCAGGGCCGAAGCCAGACCGCGCCGTGAGCCAGGCCCGGCCGCATCCGACGCGCCCGCCTAGCGCCGTCAGCGCCACGCTGCAGAGCCGCCGGGGCGCAGGCGCCAGACCGGCCACCTCGAAGCAAACGGACAGTATGCAAACCGGCCGTATATGCACACGGCGCAAGCCATAGCCGATTGCCCCAGCCCACCTCACAACCACAGGACGCCATGAGTTCGGCGGCATCCAACGAGCCCCAGAAAACCAGCGCAGACGCCCGCGACGGCCCCGGGCTGCAGCGCAGCACGAGCGAGCGCAACGCCATGGGTAACGCCTTCCAGTTCCAGTTTCTCTCGGACCCACGTGAGTCCCGCTACCGGGACGAGGGGCAGGAGTCGGCCAATGCGCCGTTCACCGCCGAGGAGGCCAAGGAGGCGTTCGGCCCCGAGTTTGACGAAACGGGGCGCGCCGCAGAGGCGCGTCTCTCGGAGTCCGCAGGGCCGGAGAGAGAGACTGAGCCGGAGAGAGAGACTGAGCCGGAGAGAGAGACTGAGCCGGAGAGAGAGACTGAGCCGGAGAGAGAAGGAAGAGAGGCAGGGGACGACGCGGCGCCGCGCCGTGGAAGCCAGCCGTTTGCCGCGTTGATGCGGCCGCCGTTTTTCGGCCGCAACCCCAACGAGGGCTACGCCCGCCCCGGGCCCGAGGACGACACCAAGATGCGCAAGATCTTCACGATCTTCCGCAAAAAGAACAAGGACAAGGACCGGGTGCAGGTGCCGGAGAGCGCCGAGGCGGTGCTGGACGAGGACGCCGAGACGCGCGAGCGGGCGCAGGGCTTGATTGCCGCGTTGGCCATGGGCGGCCCGGCCATCAGCTTGCTCGCGTCGTGCCTCTGCGAGGACGAGCTCGGCATTGCGCGCGCGCCGCTTCTCCTCAGCCTTCTCGGCATCAAGGTCTCGGACATCTCGCGGTCGCCGTTGACCAAGAACCGCAAGTTCCGCATCGACTTGGAGTACGGCGTGTCGGACCAACGCATGCGCTGGTCGGTGGAGAAGACCACGCGCGACCTCCTCTACTTGCATTCGCGGTTCAAGTGGCTGATTTTGCGCGCCAGCTTGAAGTCCGACCTCCCCAAGTTCCCGGTGCCGCCGCTGTTGCGCCGCGGCGACCGCAGGCCCAAAAAGGGCTCGAGACAGAAGGGCGTGCCCTCCATAGCCGAGCGCTTGGAGCCCGCCGCCACCCCGTTGCAGCCGTCCTCGTCGGCCACCGTAGACCCCACCGACATCGACAATGGCTCCGTGGTATCCGGTCACACTTTCCGCGACTGCATCTCCACCTTTCGGGCCCACTTGAGCACGGCCTCGTCCAACTCCTCCTCCGAGTCTGCCTCTCCCGAGCTCCTCCGCGCTCGCTCCATCAACAACGCTCGCTACACCCACGAAATCACCCGCTACTTGAACGACTTGACCCAGGCGTTGGCAATGCGGCCCCAGTCCAACCGCCTCTTCCACTTCTTCGAGGTCTCGCCCATTTCGGCCCTCTTGAGCTACGAGAACGGCTTCAACGGCAAGCAGGGCTTCATCCATGTCGGAGGCACGGCCAAGTCTCAGGGCTGGCGCGTGGGCCACTTCCGTGCCAATGACCTCAAGGGAATGATTGACCGCCGCTCTGAAAAGTGGTTTTTGGTGAGGGGCTCCTATGTGATGTACGTCTCCGATATCAACTCGACCACTCCCTTGGAGGTGTTCATGGTCGACCCCAGCTTCAAAATCCACTACAAAGGCGATGTCGAGGGCCGCGGTTCCGATACCGACTCTGAGTACGAAGAAGACTACTTTGAAAAGAAAGTCGCAGAGGAAAATACCGTGTCCCAGGTCCAAAACAAAGTGTTCAAACACTTGCGCATAGTCCTTGAAAACAGCGAGAGAAAATTGGTCATCATCCCCAAATCAAAGAGAGAGCAAAAGCTATGGCTCCAGTCCCTCAACGAAATGCTTCGCAACAACGCCTGGGCGGAAAAGCATCGTTTCGGGTCCTTTGCCCCGGTTCGTCAGAATTGCTTTGCCCAATGGTTCGTGGATGCTCGTGACTACTACTGGGCTGTCTCCTCTGCGATTGAGATGGCGAAGGATGTCATTTTTATTCACGATTGGTGGCTCTCACCAGAGCTTTATCTCCGCCGTCCGGCAAACGGAAATCAGCAGTTCAGAATCGATAGACTCCTTCAACGAAAGGCGCAACAGGGTGTCAAAATCTTTGTCATAGTTTACAGAAATGTTGGGGGTATCACTCCCGTGGACTCCCTATACACAAAACACTCCCTCTTGTCTTTAGACCAAGAGAACATCCATGTTATCCGCTCGCCCAATCAACTTCTCCAGAACACATATTTTTGGGCTCATCACGAGAAGGTATGCATTGTGGATTACTCCATTGCTTTTTTGGGTGGTATTGATCTATGCTACGGTAGATACGATACTCCGGACCATGTGTTGGGCGATGATTCCAGCGTCGATTTCTCGAGTCTTGATTCCAAAACCTATTCCCACAAGGACTACACCAACTTCCAAGTCTTTCCTGGAAAGGACTATTCCAACACTCGTGTGAAAGATTTTTCGGCTTTGGACAAGCCGTATGAAACTTTGTACGACAGAAAAGTAGTCCCCCGTATGCCGTGGCATGATATTCATATGGTCACGGCAGGAGATGCCGCTAGAGACGCTTCTCGTCACTTTGTTCAAAGGTGGAACTACTTATTAAGACAGAAGAGACCTAGTCGGTTGACGCCACTCCTCACACCTCCACCGGACATGACGCAAGAGGAAAAGGATGCCATGGGCTTCAACGGAACCTGTGAGATACAGCTTCTTAGGTCTGCGGGAAATTGGTCACTTGGTTTACAGGAACACGAGGAAAGCATTCACCAGGCATATTTGAAATTGATCGAGGAGTCAGAGCATTTTGTATACATCGAAAACCAATTTTTCGTCACATCATGCATCATCGACGGCACAGAAGTAAAAAATAGAATTGGTGATGCTCTTGTGGACAGAATCATTCGCGCCCACAAGGAGGGAACCACATGGAAAGCAATTATCATTATACCATTATTCCCCGGGTTTGAATCCCAGGTAGATGAGGCCAATGGATCATCGGTTAGAGTCGTCATGCAATGCGAGTACATGTCCATATCTCGTGGATCTTCCAGTATTTTTGCCAAACTTAGAAAGTGTGGTATTGATCCTGACGATTACATCCAATTTTTTTCATTGAGAAAGTGGGGTATTCTTGGCCCAGATCGTACTCTTGTGACTGAGCAACTTTACATCCACGCTAAATGTATGATTGTGGACGACCGTGTCGCGATCATCGGAAGTGCAAACATAAACGAGAGATCCATGAGAGGTGTTCGTGACTCTGAAGTTGCTGCCGTGGTTAGAGATAGCGAAACCATCGACACCATCATGAATGGCGTCCAATACAAGGTGGGGAGATTTCCGCATACGCTTCGTCTTAGACTTATGCGGGAGCATCTCGGTGTCTCTGTTGATACATTAGATTTGGTTGAACGTCAATTTGATAAAATTCAAAAGTTTGCGGAGACCGAGGAGGGACTTGAAGCAGCGACCACTGATTTTAAAGACCATCAGAATTTACAGCTTTCTGCTGCTGTCGAGATGGCATCCAGATTGGTGCTCAATCAAGCAGAAGGCACAAAAAGGTGGAAACAATTTTGCAAAGCACGTAAGTTGAACGGAAAAGTCCATAGAATTCCGGTCGAAGTTGCTATAGAGTCCGAAATTGAACCAAAGTCTTTGCCACTCTCATTCAATAACAGAACCGGCCCCCTTGAAGCAAATAAGGGCATTCGTGACAAAAAGAAGCATTCATACGATGCTCGTGTTCAACAAAATAATGAGCATAAACGGGATGTTTACGGCATTGGGAACGACAAGTACCGGACCAATGTTGGTGTAAAAGGACGACTTGATAGCGCTAAGTTTTTGCGCCACTTGTCGAGAGAATTAATGGAAGCTGATTCTCACGAGTCTTTCTTACCAGATATTGAAAGCGTCGAAGAATTTTTGACACTGGATGATCATGAATTTTCCGAAGTTATAAACGAAGAGACGGAGGAGAAACTCGCGAAGAGAAACAAAGAGCGCTGGCTTCTTTTGAAGAAGATCTCTTACTTGCAGCGAGTTGCTGCCATTCAAAGCAAGCAGAAACAAGAGGAGTCCACAAAACGTCTCTCTGCCGGTTTACCGCTGTCCCCGTATGATTCTGAATTGAAAATCCCCGAAGAAAAGAATACTGGAGAGAACTCGCCCAATACTAGAGATGGGGACATTGGGCAAGTGGTGCAAGAATTGGATATTTCGCCAGAGAACCAGGAAAACAAGGTTTGGGGAGAAAATGAAAGGGAGGTTCCTGAATCAACAGGAGTAGACTCGTACGAGTCTATTCCTGTCGTGAGTCTTGACAACAACCAACTACGGGAAGCTCTACTGGCGGTGAATCTGCCAGGGGTGGATTTTACCAAATTCATTGACCCTTACACCTTTGAGGATCCATTAGATCCAGAGTTTTACGAAGATATGTGGTTTGAGAACGCTAGAAGGAATACTGACATCTTCCGAATGGTGTTTCACGTGCAGCCCGACGATGCTGTTTCCAATTGGAAGGATTACAAAAGATTCATGAAATTGGAGGAGGCGTTCAAGCTTTCGCAAGTAGAAGAGGCTAAGCTTCGAAGGGAAAAGGGTCCATTCGGAAGAAGTAGTTCCGATTCAGATGCTGTCAATGTGCACAATCGCAGGAACAGCCAGGCCACCATCAATGTTGCTGACTATCAAGGCGAAAATGGGATTTTAGGGGATATACCTAACAGATACAGGGCTGACGGGCGCAAAAAGTTTACCGTTACCGACTCCATAGCTGAAAACAACAACGAGTGTGATGACGAAGAGGAAGAGGGGCTGGATGAACTGAGCGATAGTGCCTATCGGGAAGAAATGGTGAATAACGGCGAGGAGAATCAGGTGGCCGATAAGGATAAACATACAGGAGGCGTAGCTACGGCGAAATTGGAAGGAGTGAAAGCACTTGGACGCAACGTCAAGAAAAGAAGAGCTGGTACGTTCAGTGCCAGACGCAAGACACATGCGGGTGAACGAATCTTCGAGCGCGACACCGCTCAGCGTATTCTTGAGGAGATACACGGAAACCTCGTTTTGTTCCCGGTTGACTGGCTTCTCAGGGAACTCGAAGGGGGAAACTGGTTCTTTAACACTGACCGCTTACCTCCCATTGAAATTTATGATTAGTTTAGAATATTATTGCACGTCCCTTACCACTGCCGATCCTATCGTGCGAGGGCACGACTGGCATGTAGCGCGATTCGCGCGAATGGAGAAGATGAACGACGCGGAACGACTTACAAACAAGCTATAGGCGAAAGAGACCCTGCGCCCTGCTAATAAGATGTTTTTGCAATTACTATCGTATGTGGGAGTCACGTTAGGCTTTTTCTTTCTTGTGCTCTCCATCGCGCTGGGTCTTTACTACCTTTCCGAGTTGGTAGAGGAACATACCGAACCCACCAGACGCTTCCTAAAACGTTTGATCCAGGGAAATGTGGTGGTGTTATTACTTTTATGGTTGTTTGATTCCTTCCCGTTCAAGTTGACCGCTTTTCTGATTGTCTCTTACATCATTTACATGAAGAACTTGGAGAAGTTTCCCTACGTGCAATTCACATCGCCTATATTTCTTGTGTCATGTGTCTTGGTGGTAGCAAACCACTTTTTGTGGTTTGAATACTTTCACAATCCCGAAGTTCCGCCATTGGAAGTGAGGTTGAGTGCGGAATATGTTCCCCGCAGAGTTCCGCTGTTCACGGAAGTGTGCTCCTTCTTTGGATTGTTGGTGTGGTTTGTGCCATTCGCTCTTTTCGTATCGTTGAGTGCCCATGACAACTTGCTTCCGCAGCACATGGAGAACAATCCTGAGATGAAGAAAAAAAGCAATGGTTTGGCAAAGGTGGTGGTGACAAAAGTGAGAGAGTATATTTATGCCTTCAGCAGACGAATGGGCTACGAGTTGGACAGCCAGTACGGTATAATCGCATAAGAAAAGTGAATAGTAATGTTATCGATGAGCTAATATTTGGCAGAAAAGCCCGAGCCTTATCGCCCTGCCGAGCAGTTCCCCCGCTGACTACGTAAAAGTTTTCTTCAAATGTATTCATGATTCATTATTCATCGCTAAAAAGTCTCTGACAGGAGGGCCAATGTGGTCCAAGCTCAATAAAAATGTGTCGTGGCCATAGTTGCTCACGTCAGTGCCCAATTCAAAGTACTGAATATTGTCCTTAGAAGGGCTCGTGGCCTTCAAAACCTCGGCGATCTCTCGCTGTTGCCAAACGGGGAAGAGTATATCCGACTCTACACCCACCACCAAGAAGTTCTTGTGAGAGATTTTCTTCAAGCCATGCTTCAAGTCTTCCAATGCCTCTTGTGGAGTCACGGTGGTTTTCCGTACTTGCTCCTGGTAGGGTTCCTTAGGCACGGTTTCGGGCGCCGGCCTACTTTTTTTGTTGTAGAAGGCATCTTTCGCCGCGGTGCGTTTTGTGTGGGCCTTGGCCCTGTTTTCTGAGCCCAAGTCGAACATGTCCATTGCCTTCAGCACGTACAAGAGCGAGTTTGCGTCGTACTCCAAGCAGAACTTCTCGCCCGCATGGTCCAAATACGTCTCGACCAAGAAGTCGGGGCAGAATGCCACTGGCTTAGATTCGTCCGCTCTGATGCGGCCGAAGCGCGATTCCCACTCCGGTCCTGAACGGTATGTCACAGTTGCGATCTCACGCGCTAGTTTCATGCCAATGTGGGGCGGAACCCCGTCGTAGTAGAAGCCTCTATTCCAATTGGGGTCGCTCATCAACACCTGCCTCTGCGTATGGCGCAACGCAATGGAGTATGGGTGGGACCGAGCACATCCACTGATACTCACTACCTTCTCCACCTCATCGGGGAACTCCCAGGCATAGGCCAAGCTCTGCATACCGCCCATTGACGCCCCAACGGAGGCAAGGATTTTGTTCACGCCAAACACGTTGCGTACGAGCTCGCGCTGCGCCCGCACCATGTCATTCACAGTAATGATGGGGAAGCGGGTCCCGTAGTGCTTGTAGTCAGCCGGATCTTTCGATGAGGGCCCGGTAGAGCCGTAGCAGCCCCCCAACACATTGGTGCACACCACAAAGTACTTGTCGGTGTCGATATACTTGCCGGGGCCGATGAAGTCTTCCCACCAGCCGCTCTTTGGGTTTTTCGGCTGTGATTTAGCATGTGAAGAGGCTGAAAGCCCCGTGTGTATAAGAACCAAGTTGTCCTTAGCAGGCGAGAGCAGGCCCCACGTCTCGTACGCCACCTCGTACTCAGATAATCGGCCACCGTTGTCAAAGAATATGGGCTCGGAGCTTCGGTACACCTCGAAGCCGGCCAGCACCTTTGAGTAGGCCGGCTCGGGGCCGCCCTCCAACGAATTGACTTCCAGGCTACACACCTGCGGCTTTCCCGAAACAGCGCTGGCCAATTTTTCCGTCTTCTGCTCCAAATGCTCGAGGCACGGGAACTTCAATGGGGGATTGGTGCTTGCTCTGGCGGTGGACGAAGAGTTCAACCTTCGGAATGCACGAGGAGAAGCTCTCGCGACAGCACGCGGAAATAGACGAGCGGAAAGCATGATCGAACGGTGCCGTGAGTCTTGCCAGAAGAAATGGCAAGTGACTTCTGGTGTAGGCAGTCACGTGCGCTCTCACCATAGGCTTATCTGTGCAGATTGCGCAGGGCCGAGGCAGCTCCATGCATCACGGGTTATCGGGACAAGGCGAGGAATCTTGCCGAGGAGAGCGCTCCCGTTGAATTTTGCTAGCCGCCTCATGATAAACGCACGTATTGTGGCATTTGGGAATGCAACGTCAGGTTGCGAGTGCTGACGGGCTTCGTCAATGCGACACCATTCATGGTGTAATTTGGTCCAGGTAGTTCGCACTGCGATGGGCTCGCAGATGGGCTTGATGGGGTTCTAAAATCCGAATTCAGCCGAGGTTTCTGGGTGTATGTGTGGGACATCTGGTTATGATAATTGGAGAGACATCTTGTTGTGATACTGGGGTGTGATACTGTGATACTGGGTTGTGATACTGTGATACTGGGTTGTGATGGTGGGTTGTGGTATGGGTTGTGGTATGGGTTGTAGCAGAGGCATAGATGACTGGCGAGACGGCGCCCAATGGTTTGCGACTGCAATGCTAGCTTTGCGCACTAGGTCGCTGGTTTTGACCAGGGTGAGGACGCTTCAGAAGCGTAGATTGGACATGAAGTGAGTGTATAGTAGGAGATTGAACCCGGAGAACTGTTATAGAGATAACATGGTCACAAATGACTAGGGGAAATGGTTATAGAAGAAGCGTTGGGAATGATTATAGAACCATGAAGAATGGTTATAGAAGGAACATGTAGAATA
The DNA here is from genome assembly GCA_030581635.1 of Clavispora carvajalis. Lineage (NCBI taxonomy): Eukaryota > Fungi > Ascomycota > Pichiomycetes > Serinales > Metschnikowiaceae > Clavispora > Clavispora carvajalis. The sequence goes on along the minus strand of JAKTTV010000006.1, from coordinate 202,247 downwards.
GTCACAGTAGCATGGAGAATGGTCATAGAAGAAACTGTAGAATAGTATAGTAGCATGGAAAATGGTTATAGAAGAAACTGTAGAATAGTATAGTAGCATGGAGAATGGTCATAGAAGAAACTGTAGAATAGTATAGTAGCATGGAGAATGGTCATAGAAGAAACTGTAGAATGGTTATAAAATCCTGAGCATGGAAGACGGCATGGAGGGTGGTTCTAGAAGGAACATAGAGTGGTTGTAGAAGGTGGAATCTGAAATTCAGCGAGCTCAAGTTGCGGGACCGGGGACTTCCCGGAAAATGGATTGATGCAGCTAGTGCGGAGATGCATCCCGAGCTCGAATACACTGCTGACAGGATGGTGGCTCAGCCAGCCTATCACAGCCAGCCAGCCTATCACAGCCAGCCAGCCTACCACAGCCAGCCAGCCTACCACAGCCTTTAGCATAGGGCCCGAACGCTCGCGCAGTTGCAACTGTCGTATCGGAGTGCGCGAACATCACCAGCCGGTGCACCATGCAACTACTCCAACGCAAGTGGCGCGTGGTGCAGGCGGGCGCAGCGCATATCGCCGTGTTTGTCGCCACCATCCCTGTCTGGGTGTTTGCTCGCCGCTACGGCCGGGCGGTGCAGCACAACCGCCTCGCGGCCTTCGCCAACGCCGTGTTCGTCCAGCACTACGGCTACGTGTGGTTCACCGCCGCCCACGCCGGCCACGTGTTGTTGCACACGGACCAGCACAACCGCATCCCGTCGGCGGCGGTGGCCCGGCACGCACTCAAGTACGCCCTCGTGACCGCGTGCTTTGTGCTCGTGCAGCGGTGGTGCTTCGGCGCGCCGCTTGTGGAACGCATCAACGCCGCCAGCGGCGGCCATTGCGAGCCTTCGCCGTTGCCGATGGCCCAGTGCAAGCGCCGCGCGGACGCGGTGTGGGTGGACGGCTTTGATCTTCTGTCGCACTACTACATTCTCGTTTCGCTGGGTCTTATGCTTTGGGACCTGCGGGACGCGCGGCCCGTGGCCAGGGCCGCGGTGGCGCGGGTGGCGCAGCTGGTGGTGGTGCCATTGAGCACGTTTCTCTTGGCGGTGTGGTTTGTGGAGTTTGCCGTCACCAGCATCTTCTTCCACTCGGTGGGCGAGCGCCTCGCGGGCCTAGTGGCGATCCCGGTGGTGGCCGGCACCCTTGTGCTTGACTACTGGATCTTTCGGGGCGATGCCGGGGAAGACCCTCCGCGAGACTTTGCTCGCGCTTCTTCCCCTCGAACCAACTTTTGCGGTGACCTTCTGCCCGAGGGGCCGAGTGCCGTATAGCCCCGCGCCACGCTGCACACGGGACAACACCCGCAGCCGCTACGTCGGCCCATTGTGGCTCTCTGTGCCGTGTGCTCTCTCGGACGCCCCATTTCCCTCTCAGACACATTGTGCCGCGACCCGAAAATATCGCCTGGGGGCGGATTTCCTGCCGTTCCAACTAGCATCATCTTGGGCCACCACCAAACCGCCACGCCAACTACAAGCATGCGGCGTCTGTGCCGGCAAGGCACTGAGCTGGTAATGCGCCCACTGCTTCTGCCGGTTGAGAGACTTGTGCGCAGAGGTTATCTGCTCACAATGAACTGCACGGCAATAGTCGCGCATCGTGCGCACAGCGGAATTACATCGTCTGCTACCCAGCGCCCTGGGCCTTTAAAGTGGCGTGAGTTCCTTGCGGAGATTTTTGCCTTGTTCCCAGCTACCGTTTTTGTTGTCCTAGCTAACTTTGCGCCATGCCCGTGCAACATCTCGAGGTGCACCTCGCCAACATCCACTGCGCAGACTGTCACTTGAGCGTGCGGCTGATCATCAGCCACAGATTTTACCTCCGCGATTTCAGCACCCCACCCAAGCTTCAAGACATTGTTGATCTGAGCCCAGATGAATTGTTTTTCCGCTTGGTCGATGGCAAGCTCGACCTATATTACCATTCCGTGGGCCCGTTGCAGAGCTCCAGACTACTGCGTGCCTTGAAGTACATCTTCAACGGCATCCGCCGCAATGGCTTCACCGTGCTCTCCTGGGAAATGCAGGAAGATGGTCGTCTAGTCTCGTCGCTTCCCCTATTCGACTACCACACCCTGGCCCCGGGCCTTGTATCTCACGTCACGGGCTACTGGTCCAAGTATTCCGAGCACCGCCAGAAGGAAACCCACCTTCGAAATTGCTCCTACTGCCAGGGCAGCGGTTCCTCTCCAGAAAAATCGCTGCGAGAAAAACCGCTTCCCCCCACGCCTGAACCGGTCTCGCCCTCTCAGAAACAAGGCGAGTACCGTGCGGTGTTTTCTGTGACTGGTATGACATGTGCGGCGTGCGTCCAGTCAGTGTCTGAGGTTATCGAGAGCCTTTTCAAGGAGTTGGAAATTCTGCAGACCGCCGAAGAACCCCTATACTCGGTCAATTTACTCCGGCATGTGGCCGTGGTGATTATTCCCAACAAACAGGTGATCAATCAGATCGTAGAAGCAGTGAATGGTGCAGGCTTTGACTGCCAGCTCATTGAGGTGTTACCAGTCCTGCGCTCGATAAACCAAAAGGTCACTGCTATCATTGGAGGAATCACATGCTCGGCGTGCGTCAACTCTGTTACTGCTGCTGTTGATGTGCTTCCCTTTGTAGTGGATAGTGGAGTCGACGCGATCACCAAAACAGGCACGTTTATCATCGAGCCTGGCGAGAATCCCGATGTCAATCTCGTAAAATTGCAAGGAGCGATCGAGGATTGTGGTTTTGAATTCGAGCTCATCAAGCAGGAGGACGTAAGCACCACTTCGAGCAAGCGCTCATCTCGAAGCATTAACATCGGTGTTGAAGGCATGATGTGTTCCGAGTGCCCAGAAATTATCATGAAGTACTTGAAGAGCTTTGGCGAGGCGGTTATAATAATCGACCCAATCACCCTAAAACAGCCATTTGTGAAGTTCACATACATTCCCGATTATGAGCACAGACTCAACCTACGGAGGTTTCTAGCTGATTTAAACCATCTTCATCCTCTGAATTCGGGACCAGGTTATGAAGTGAACTACAACGAAAAGGCTGTTTATACTTGCAAAATCGTTGAGAAGGTGTCAATTGACGAGCATTTGAGGAAGGTTACCAAAAAGGAAACCTGGGAAGTGGTCAAACGGCTAATCATTGCGGGAGTGCTAGCGATACCAACGTTTATATTCGGTATTTTGGGAATGTCATTAATTTCCAAAAAGAACAGTTTCCGCAAATGGCTCGAGGAACCTCTATGGTTTGGAAGCGTATCGCGCGTGATGTGGATCTTATTCTTTTTGAGTACGCCAGTATACCTTTTCGCGGCGGATGTCTTCCACAGAAAGGCATTTAAGGAGATTCGGTCATTGTGGGCGCATAAGAACACGTTCCAGAAGCGGTTCTTGCGTTTTGGCTCAATGAACTTGCTCATGTGCCTAGGAACAACAGTCGCATACGTGGCCAGCTTGGTATTACTAGGTATGTCTTCGCGTGTCGATCCTTATTCGGGAATGGGATTTCACACTACGTATTTCGATTCTGTGGTATTCTTGACGTTTTTCTTGCTCATTGGTCGTGTTCTTGAGAGCATTTCGAAGTCTAAAACAGGAGATGCTGTTGCCAGCTTAAGTTTGATGAAGGCATCCAAGGCCACAGTTGTCGACAGAGTGAAACAAAAGGGCGACCGATACACGTACGAAAATGATGAGGTAATTGATGTGGCTCTTTTGGACTCTGGTGACTACATTCGCATCTCCACCGGAGAATCGCCTGCGATGGATTGCGTGATTGTGGAGGGGGCGTCTGAATTTGACGAGTCTGCACTCACGGGCGAGTCTCGCTCGGTTGAACATGGGCCGGGACACCAGATTTTCTCGGGCACCGTCAATGTGGGAAATAACTCCATCATTGCCAGAATTTTGAGTGCCGACGGCGATTCCTTGATTGATCAAATCGTCAACACTGTGCGGGATGGGCAACTTAAGAAGGCACCAATTCAGCGGGTGGCGGATACAATCACCGGTTATTTTGTTCCTGTGATCGTACTACTTGCAATTCTAACGTGGATCATTTGGATTTCTCTAGGTTATTCGGGTGCGCTTCCGCAAAGCTACTTGGACATAGATGTTGGTGGTTGGAGCGTGTGGAGTTTGGAATTCGCGATTGCCGTGTTTGTCATTGCTTGTCCTTGTGGAATTGGCCTTGCGGCGCCCACTGCGTTGTTTGTCGGTTCTGGTCTAGCGGCGAAAAATGGCATATTGGCTAAAGGCGGCGGTGCGGCATTTCAAGACGCCGCGGCCATCAATTTGGTGTGCTTTGATAAAACGGGAACCTTGACGTGTGGCAAGATGAAGGCCACAGATTTTTCGTTTGTCACCTCCTCGGTGAAGAGCCACCATTCTCGTGCGTTGAAGACTATTGTACTTCAGTGCGTTAGGGACTTGGAGCTTGCATCGCAACACCCTATTGCCACTGCTGTCAAGGATTTTCTCAGTACATACCAGGTGCTGTCCGGCGGCGAATTAGGGTCAAGCAAAATTCCGCTGGTGGAGACGGTACCCGGGAAAGGATTGAAGGGCCGCATTGTGCTTTCAGGCGAAGAGCAGGGCCCATGGAGAAAGTACAAGCCTAGCCAGGCGATTTTGGGCAATGAGACGATGCTCCGTGACTTCAAGGTGACGGTGACGCGTGTGCAGCAGAACCTTTTAGATTACTGGAAAAAGAACCGCAAGTCGGTTGTGAGTCTTGCGCTCCAGTGCGAGCGCATATATGGTGACAAAGAGTTCCATCTTGCGGCATTGATGGCGTGCCGCGACGAGGTGAGGCCAGAAGCGAGGGCGGTGGTGGAGCACCTTAAAAACCGGGGAATTGAGTGCTGGATGATTACCGGCGACAACAAGCTCACGGCGGCCGCGATTGCACTCGAGGTGGGCATTCGGGCGGAGAATGTGGTGGGCGAGATTTTGCCGCACGAGAAGAAGGAAATCGTGGAGATGCTTCAGAAGAAGCCTGGGCTGGTTGTCGCGATGGTGGGAGACGGGATCAACGACGCGCCGGCGTTGGCTGTAGCCAATGTCGGGGTGGCCTTGTCTTCCGGAGCGGACTTGGCTGTGACGTCGAGCGACTTTATTTTGTTGAGCAAAGAGCACCCGATAGTGACGCTCTGTACGCTTCTCGATTTGGCCACGGTGGTGTTCCGGCGAGTGAAGTTCAATTTTGGGTGGAGTTTGGTGTACAATGTGCTTGGGATTCCGATTGCGGCAGGCGTGATCTACCCGATCCACCGGCTGCGTCTTAGCCCGGTGTGGGCCAGTGCCGCGATGGCGGCGTCCTCGTTGAGCGTAGTGACGAGCAGCTTGCTTCTTGGGTTTTACCGGCCCCGGATCAAGAGCGAGGACTACGTGGCGCAGGACAAGGCCGAAGTGGAGGTGACGGTGTACGAGGTGTAGATATGGATTACTGGATGCGATAAACTGACGTAGGGGAGCACGAGAGCCGGCCAGCGCCGGATCAGAGCAAGATGCGCGGGTCGAGCTTGACCACCATGACGGTGACGTTGTCGGTGGAGGCCTTGTCGATGGCAAGCTGACAGAGCTTCTTTGCCGCGGCGGCAGGGTCGTACGGGGAGCCCAGGAGCCTCTGGCGCTCAAACACGTCGTGCACGAGCTTGCATGCGGCGGCGTCCGACACCACGTCCCAGAGCCCGTCACACGCCAATATTAGGAACTCGTCCTCGGGGGTGATCTCGGTGGAGGTGGTGAACGGCTTGCCCGTGACCAAGCTCTTGAGGTAGGAGTCGCCCAACGAGCGCGTGACCGCCAACACGCCATTGACGCGGTTCTTGAGCACGAGCCCGCCCAGATCTCGCACGCGCGCCGCCTCCGGGCCGTCGGACGCCTTGTGGTCGTACGTCAAGCGGTACGGCGCCGCGCCCCGGTAAATGACGATCCGCAGGTCGCCCACGTTCGCGGTGTAGAGCATACGCCGGTGGCGCGGGGTGGGGACAAAGTCGTACGCGGCCACCGGGCGAGCCGGGTCACTGGGGGTTGCGGCCGAGTCGTTGGGCCGCTCCTCCGGCGAGCTGCTGCCCTTGTCTGCGTCCGTCTCCCAGCGCAACATGGCCACGGCCGCCGTGCTGCCGGACAGCGCCAAGCTCTCCTCCTCGATGCGCTCGTCGGCGCGCACAAACACGCGGTGGAGCACGTCCTTGATGTCGTAGGGCGGATCTTGTGGGGAGGCCTCCAACGCGAGGATCTCGGCCTCCAAGAGCGCGTGCAAGTTGTTGCCGCACCAGCGCGCGGTCTGCTTGCCCGCGTGGCCGTCGAAGATGGCAAAGTAGCCCCAGTCGAGCCGCTCGGCGAAGTTGGCCACGTAGGTGTGCACGTCTTCCATTTTGGCTCTGTAGGTCAAGTTTTTGTTTTCCGCCACGCCCACCAGGAACGAGAGGCCGTGGAACGGGTCGGTGGGTGTCTCCGGCGACACGCTGCGCGTCTCTCCGCGCGGGGGGTCGGCTGGCATGGGGTGGTGGGAAGAGTGGGAGAAGTAGGCGCTTGAGGCTGGAGGAATGTGTGCGAGGTGATCTGGGGTACGGGTGCGCTGACGCGGTCGGGTGTGGTCTACGGAAGAGTGGGGCGTTGGGGCGGCGCCCGGCGTGGCAGATTGGGGCGCGGGGAACGGGGCCGCACGCCCCTGGGAGAGAACCGGGCCCGGGCGGTGCCGGTATGTGCAGGCCGCCCTGGGCCCGGTGCGAGGAGGGAATGCAAACATGGTATGGTGCGCGCCGTGGATGCCGTTTAACCGGAAAGGGCTGTGCTAGGATTCACGAAAGATCATCCTATTGCCGACGGCTGCCTTATTTGACCGAGCGACTTTGTCAGTCAGACCACTTGGACAGACCGTTCTCACATAACAGTGTAGACGAAGGGGACAACAGACAATAGAGATCAGACAATAGAGGATGACACCGTCAGACGTGGACAATAGCATGCGGCGGAAGGGCTTAAAGTCTACGGTGGTGACCCATAGCGTAATTGGCATATCCGATTGTGTAGTTTCCAAAATCACTGGGAGTAAAACACTAACCTCAACAATGATGGGGTATGTGAACTAGGTGAGGTTGTTGGTATTCTTACGCCTTGCGTGCGAGCCGTTGAGCGTATGGGCGATATTGAGCAAAAATGTCGCGACCTTTTAGCCGTGAAGTTTGGCACATCTTGGATTAACGCGATCAACGAACTTAAACTAGCGTGAGCCCAAATTAGTGTGAACTTAAACTAGTGTGAGCCCAAATTAGTATGAACTTAAACTAGTGTGAACCCAAACTAGTGTGAGCTTGAACTAGTGTGAACTTAAACTAGTGTGAGCCCAAATTAGTGTGAGCTTGAACTAGTGTGAACTTAAACTAGTGTGAGCCCAAATTAGTGTGAACTTAAACTAGTGTGAACCCAAACTAGTGTGAGCTTGAACTAGTGTGAACTTAAACTAGTGTGAGCCCAAATTAGTGTGAGCTTGAACTAGTGTGAACTTAAACTAGTGTGAGCCCAAATTAGTGTGAACTTAAACTAGTGTGAACCCAAACTAGTGTGAGCTTGAACTAGTGTGAACTTAAACTAGTGTGAGCCCAAATTAGTGTGAACTTAAACTAGTGTGACCCGAACTAGTGAGCTTGAACTAGTATGAACCCAAACTAGTGTGAACCCAAACTAGTGTCAACTTAAACTAGTGTGACCCGAACTAGTGAGCTTGAACTAGTATGAACCCAAACTAGTGTGAACCCAAACTAGTGTCAACTTAAACTAGTGTGACCCGAACTAGTGAGCTTGAACTAGTATGAACCCAAACTAGTGTGAACCCAAACTAGTGTCCAAAAGAGTGTGAACCCAAACTAAAACTTAATGCTCCCACTGGCGGGTGCCTGCCCCTACGCACTATCTGGGTGCGAATTGGTGCATGGTACGGATCCTTGCTTTGACTCGGGTTTTTCCTCCAGTGCAATTGACAATAGCTGCGGCTCAAACTTTGCGTTGTCGTCCGAAGTGTCAACTCAATCCCAGCTTGCGATCGCTCGGACTTACCAATACTGTCTCTACATCGGCTCTCCACCCGCGCTCCACGGCCAGTCCCGCATCTATAAGCCCACCACTGCCGCACCACATTGCCACTCCACTACCCGCAACCCCACCAACGCTATTCTCAAACCGTTAAAACCGTCTGAGCCTGCTTGGATACCGTCCATCTCAGCCCTTCCTTTCCCTATCCCGCCAGCCGCCGATAAGGGAGGCACGGGTGCGTGTGTTATCTATACGCCCCAACACCAATCCACCTCCGAACCATGTCGCTTGCCAGCCGCCGGCGGTCCTCAGCGTTCAGGCCCCACAACGGCCTCTACCCGCCCTTTCCCCGCGCCAAGCGTCTCTCGCTTGAGCAGTTGCCCCTAGCGATTCTCAGCCTCATTTTGGATCTTCTTCAGACCCCGCACCTACTTGCCGTATGTCTTGCGAGTAAAGACTTGTACCTCCCTGCAGCAGCGCAGTTGTACCGAAAGCTTGTGGTCAGCAACGACGCATTGGCATTCGCGTACGCCCGCGCCCACTTGCGCCTGTACGGCCGCAACTACGGCACCGCAGTGCACCCTGAGGCGCTCCTCTCATTGGGGACCCACCTCGAGCGCAACCGCAAGTTGGCGGTGTTGGTGCGCGCGGTGTACGTGGGGCCCGGGGCGCACCCCGAAGCAGTGGCGCGCTTGTTGGCGTGCACCGCGCCCTCCGACGTATACTTGGACCCGCACTTGGCCCCGCTGTGGGCCGGCGGCGCGCGCCGCTTGACTTGCGCGCCGGCCCTTTTCGCGCGCACTGCCCCGCGCAACCTCACCCAGCTTCGCTTGGCCGGCGCGGTGTCGAACCCCGCAGCCGTGGCCCGTGCGCTTGCATCGTGCCCGGTGCGCACCTTGGTGTTCCGCTCCACACGCCCGCGCAACCTCCACCAGTTAAACCAGCAAAACGCAGGCGAGCCTCCCCAGCCCCCGTGGCTTGAGGTGTTCCGCGAGGTGACTGCGCACGGGACCCGGCTCGAGTTGCTGGAACTCGAGCTTGATGGGCACGTTGCTGACGCCCCGCGCGCAGTGCAGATCGTGTCAGCCGCGGTCGCGCTCGATCGCTTGGTCGCGCTCCTGCTCCGCACCACTGAGAGGTCCCACTGGGGCGCTCACCACGCCCCGGAGAGTCAGGTTGATGCCCCGGCCCGGGCCCGCCTGCCTCTTCCCCCAACGTCGTTTTTGCCCCTCCTCACTCTCGCCACTCCCGCAATCAGCCGCTTGTGTGTATATCCTACCAACGACTGCTTGACATGCCAGGAGGAATCAGTGGTGGCGGCGGTCCGCACGCTCGCAGGCCAGCTCGAAACACTCACTCTCCGAGAGGAGCGCACCACGCTCCGGGAATGTTGCGGGCGCCCCGGAAGCGTGCGTGCGGCCATACTCGCGTTCCAGCCGCGGCTCACTCATCTCGACTGCCGCGGCCCCGCGTCCTTGACCGAGGCCCGCGCACATCTCTACCCCCATCTTGATCCCGCCCACATCTCCGAATGGGAGCGCGGCCTGTTCTACGAGCACCGCATCCGCGCCACGTTTTTCGCAAACGACTTCGCCGCCCCGGCCGAGCCCTTTGTTCCGGATCCTTTGGCCCGGTGCATGACTGCGTGCGCCCCGGCAATTGCGCGCTACCTTGAGTGCGACCCGGTGTTCGCAGCCCGCCCGGCGCATTTGCAGGAGTACTCGGTGGTGGACTTTTGTGTGGCAATGCCGCGCCGCGCGCTCGTGGTGAATGGACTAGATGTGGCCCTCGCGCCTGCGTAGCGTCGTCCCTACTCCTCCTCTCCTCCTCCCCCACCCAGCGTTCAATGTCTGAAACGCCCATCCCCTATACTCCTATCGGCGCGCCTATCGTGGATACGGTGCCTTACGACGGCCTCAGCTTCAAAACCGTCACGTGGAAAGTGCCTGCGGAGATTCCTTACAAGGGCAAGATTGTGTTTGTCCACGGCTTCTTCGAGCACTCGACAATCTACACCGAGTTCTTTGACAAGCTTAGCCAAAAGGGCTTCGAGGTATTCTTCTTCGACCAGCGTGGTGCTGGAGCCACTTCTCCCGGTAAGCTTGTAGGCAAAACCGATGAGTTTCACACCTTTGACGACTTGGACTTTATGCTCAAACGCGAGCTCGGGGCCCGCTCTGACAAGACAGAAAAGTTCTTCTTGGCGGGCCATTCCATGGGCGGTGGAATCGCCCTCAACTACCCCATCTACGGCCGGTACAAGGACGACATCCGCGGTGTGTTTGTTTCGGGCCCGTTGGTGTCATTGCACGCCAAGACCCAACCCAACGTCGTGGTGCGCAAGTTGCTGCCTTTGATCAATGCGCTCGTGCCCGGGTTGAAGATTGACTCGAAAATCAACTACGACTACATCACCTCCAACGAAGGCTGGAAGACCTACATCAAGAAGCACGATACCAAGTTGATCGGCACGGTCAGACAGTTCAACGACATGTTCGAGCGCGGCGACTTGTTGCTTTCCAGGTCGCACGTAGCAAAGTTCAAGCAAGATGTGCCGGTGCTCGTGTTGCACGGAACTCGCGATTACATCAACGACATTGAAGGCTCCAAGAAGTTCATTGCGTTATTGCCGGAAGCTGTGAAAAAGGAGTTTGTTCCCATCACAGACGGAAGACACTCTCTTTTCATTGAAAATGAGCAGCTTTTCCTGACCGTCTTTGACAAGGTGGTGCTGTTTTTGGAGGCCCACTAGGTGATTTTGTAAGCATGTCCCACTATGTTCCGGAAAGTTGCGAGCCCACAGGGCCAATGTAAAACAATGTTCATTCTGCTCGACATAAATGCTCCTGCGCTTAACATCTCACTTGTCGTAGAACCGCTCGCACGAATATGAATACAGCCTTGCACCCAGAGCGTGCACATAACTCTATTTTACCCCGATTCGGGAACCACAAACGCATGCTTCATGCTATACGCTTGGCCGGCCCCACCGGCGCAATCAAAAATCTGGGTCCGCCACGCATCGAGTATCAGGATTTGGGATCATAGTCTGTCTTCGCCCGATTCAGAAAGCCGCATGTAAAACATGAGGGTGAAGGAGATGTAAATGCCGTTAGTATTGAATTTTCACATACTATGCGCTTACAGGGAACCCGTCGGTGATGCACTGTCCGCGGCGGCCCACCTAAACCAATGTGCTCTGAGGAAACTTTTTCGGAAAAGCAGTTAGAGCTTGAAGCTTAAGTGAAGCTATCTGAAACAGTCCCCCACCAAGTGTGTCGAGATTGCAGCTAATAATGTAGATTGTGCGTCAGAAATATCTCCTGATGCTGAAGTCCGAGATAAGATACAGGCCCTGCTAAGTGCTTCGAGGTACATCACCAGTTGGTGTGCTGTTTCTCACACACAACATCCACTGTACGGCGCGTTATTCGTTTGGGAGTGCTGTTTTTGTAACAAAGTGAATTAAAGCTCAATTGCCTCTTGACTTTGGGATTCGTCATTCCTGCCTGCCTCCAACCCCCAGGGCTAACTATACGCATACTGGCATGGGCTACACTATCAAGCAAAAGATTGAGATTTGCCTCAAGAGCGAGGCAAATCCGCTCATGACCCAGACAGACTTGGCTAACTGGGCAATGCAGCAGTATGGCTCCAGCAAGCCGCCGTCACAGACGACCATCTCCCGAATATTGAGTTCAAAGAACGAGATCATAGGTTCCAAAGAATCCGACTTTTCGCTTGTACGACGCCGCAAGCAATCGAACCCGGTTCTACGAAAGATCTTGACGGAATGGATTGCTCAGACCCATTGGGAGCAGATCCCCATCACCACACCGATTATCCAGCTGACAGCACATGCCATCTGGTCCCGGTTGCCCCAAAATTTGATTGACGGAAACGGCGTCTTCAATCACAAATGGTGTAATCACTTTGTCAAGCGGCTCAATATCAATTTGGTTGGCTCGCGTGAGGCGGTGGAAAACAATTTGGGCCATCCTTTGAATAAGGTGTGGAGGATAGATGAGAAACTAGAATTGAAGCGGTATCTCGCCTCCCTTATTGCTCGCCACAATTACGAGCCAAAGGACATTTTCACCATTGACGAGGTCTCCCTCTTCTACGCCCTACCTCTTGACCAGATTTTCGACATCTCCTCCATCGACAAGGGCCTTCAACAATCAAAGTCCTCCACAAAGAACATGCTTACAGTAATGCTAGGATGCAACATTGACGGCTCGGAAAAAATGATGCCGCTCATAGTGTCCAAAGATGAGCCTTTGGATCCGTCCGAAAGCTCACATCCGGCGTTCAAGTCTCACGGAGCAGCGCAACTATCGCCTCAGGCTCTTATTAATAAAATTTGTGAGGTATACCAAATTCTGCTCAAGACAAACAACAACAAATGGATCACCTCTAGCATGTTTCAAGATTACCTTTTGACGCTTGATCACAAGATTGAAAATGCCTCGCCCAACAGGCATATCTTGATCCTCTTGGACAACAGCTCGTCGCACCGGATGATTAATCTAGAGTTTAAACACATCAGATTGGTGTACTTGGAGAATGCCTCAAAGCACAAGAACACGTATAATGGGTCGTACAATGGAGGTAAGTTCGACTTCCTACCCATGAGTTTTGGCATCGTCGAGGAGTTTAAGATTTTGTACCGGTTACAGCAATACCTTGAGATGATAAACAAACAAAGAAACCTCGGCGATTCTGAAAATGGACTGCCTATATCCAGCTTGTCAAACTTGAATAACATTAAGCGATCCAGTGAAACTGACGTCCTCTCGCAAAACGATTACGACGTGCTGTTTATGAAGGTGATTGAGTGGATTAAACGCTCCTGGGATTCTATAAGCGGTCAAAAAGTTTACCTGTCCTGGAAAAGCACATACTTGATTAATTTCAAGCGACCTTGGCCGGCTTCCGATACGCAGGTGAGCCAGAAAGCAAGAGACGTGTTCGTTCCTCTTATCGAGGCAGAGCTGTCATATGACGGCGAAAAAAGTTATCACAAGCTCCTGGAGATCATGAAGTATCTCAACGTAATGATCCCTTGGAACATTGACGAATTACTTGGACTCGTCAACGAGCGCAGCAAAGTCTCTTTGGACTATGTTTCCATCGAAGAAATTATTGGCAGTTGTGTTCTGGACAAAACTGACGAAGGGGAAAAGGAAGAGGAATCTCAGCCTAGCAATGCGGCTCCAATAAGCGATTCTTGGTTTCCAGGATTGAACCAACAGCTCCCAGTGACAAACGAGCCTCGTTATTCACTGCCAAGCTTGTCGCAACCTTCTCTGAAGGCACAGCCGCAAAATCTCACCCAGTTGGCCCCCATTTCGCCTGCTTTGCAGTACAGTAATATGGGTAGAGCGTCCTCGTTGCAGCAGGTACCTCTCCGACAGCCACAAATTCCAGCAAAATACAGGGAGTTACCATACAGCGATTACCAAATTGGAAGTCCGGGGGCCACGAATATGAACGCACTATTGCTAGCAACTAGTGTTTCAAAAAGCCAGGAGACAGGAAATTCTGCTCTCAATGCCATCAATTCGTACTCTCTGTTGTTACCAGTAAAACATGAAAATCTACCTCCTGTCCTTTCAAGAGTGGATATGAACAATCAGCTCACGGCTGAAAAAAAGAGAAGACTCAGTTTTGAAACTAATGGGTTCCCAGAACGAAAATTACAAAGCTTTAGTGCGGCACAGAGTACACCTTACTTTGTGGGTAGTCCCATTCCCGGTGCACTGGGTGTGCAAGATAGTCTCAACACTGACCCAATCAACTTTGCTGGACCGTCGTTTTCTACTGTGACAAGCAATTCTTTAATGAACGGGTATCGGCCTATTGTACCCGAGAGGTTGCGCGATGGAAGTCTGGAGCCTCCTCTCGAGACCTCTGCTACAGGAGACGGTGAATCGGATTTGATTGCCGTACTCAACCGGGTGATCGATGCATCAGGAACAGAAGGTCTCAAACTTTCCAATTTTGCTCTTGAAGAGCTCCGGTCCAATTTAACAAAAATGCAGAGAAAGTTTGATATCGATAAGTCTCTGCCAATGTAAGTTAGATGCATGTCCTTACGGATCAGCACGCACGATAGAGCATACTGAGATTTAATTGATGGTTTTTCACTTCTACGATAACTACACGTAGGAAAAATACAAAATTCCTCCTTCTTTATCTTCCGCCCTATTACTCGATGCTTTTGTTTCCTATGTACATTAAATTTCGTCGTGAACTTATCTCATCAGAAAGTATTAGATAGTGTTCGTCCTCCATCGGACACCACTATTTTCATAAACTGCTTGCGGGACAACGAGACGGTCACTCGGAGTCCTCCGTAATTCCCAACTGCTTGGCCTTTTCTTCCAACCTGGCTCTCTTTTCCGCTCTCGCTCTCCTTATACGGGCCACCTCAGCCTGAATTTCATGTGGCTCTTTGGGGATTTGATTCAAAGTTGCAGGATCAGGCCAGAAGCCAGGTAAGTTGAACTTTTTGTCGGTATCAATACCAACGTAGTACATGACAAGAATAGGGGATAAGAGATAGAAACCAAACTGGGAGGTTAGTATTCGTAAAATGGCAGGATTCGGTGTCGGTATGACCGAATGACATACCTTGAAGGTCTCAAGCTGGGTTCTATTGATGCCGCCAATAAATTTTCTGTAATAGGATAGCATATTGTCCCTAAGAAAGAAGTACCTAGGTGGTCTATGAATTTTTCCCTCATGTGCACACCAACTTCACTATTATCGTGATCAAATGTGGTGTGGTGCGACATGCATTGCGGGATTCAACTTCACCTATAGCAGAATCAGTTAGTCTCCATGTCAAAATATAATCCCATCGAGGTGGACACGATTGTACCTGATGCTGAGCATTCCAGTTTAGGCCAATCGCTGCAAGTCCCTTCTTACACGATGGCTGATGTACCTATCGCCTCAGGATCTATATCAATGGAAGAAACCACACAAGAACATACGTGGACGCAAAGACTCAAGGAGTCGCTGCACCCGATTGCCTTGGTGTTTTTCATATTTTTTCGCATTTCACCAATCTTCATGTACCTCTTCGGGTCCATCATTCTCCTGCTATTTACGCAGAGCAGTCGGTTTATTCTTCATTTCATAATCCTACTCTTGCTCGTTTCCGCAGATTTCTGGAATCTCAAAAACATTTCAGGCCGCTTGCTTGTAGGCTTGAGATGGTGGAACGAGACAAATCTTAAGGAAGGAACGAATGAGTTTGAGAATGTGTGGGTGTTCGAATCGGCAGACCCCTCACGCTACATTAACCCCATTGATTCCAAGGTATTTTGGACACTTTTATACATCCAGCCAGTGGCATGGATAATTTTAGCCATCATGGCAATTTTAAAATTGGAGTTGCTTTACTTGATAGTTGTGGCAATAAGTGTATTCTTGTCTACTACGAACGCGGTGGCTTTTACCAAGTGTGACAAGTTCGGCAAGGCAAATGTTGTGGCAAATAATTTATTTTCCAGAGCAACCGGTGAGGTTTTCAGCAGGCTCAATCCATTTGCGTAACACTGCTGACTATTATGTATGCTTTAAGTGCTATTTGGGCGATTCTTGTGAATCATTTGGAGATGCGTTAGTTTTGTAACTAGGTCCGAAGATGGTCGAGTGGCACTGTTGTCGCCCTTGATAATTTCATTAACGAGCTTGATGGTGACTTTTGACGCACCAGGCGGTTTGAGTACAACAAAAGTTTCAAATTTATCGAAGATACCGTTAAATTTTCCTTCCTTCGTATCGAATTCGATGCCCTTGAGCTTCTCAAGGTAGAAATCTTGGGATATTTCTTCTGACCTCTTGTAAACTATTTTGAGAATGAGCTGATTCAACACTATATTCAAATCATTTTCTTGAGAAACTTTAGTAATTGACTCCTTAAGCCCTTCAATCTTCAAATGTGGACTCATGTTTTGTAAGATTGTAATTGGGTTGTAAAATTTGTTGGATGTTTCATCGGAAAGTTCGATCAAAGCCTTTATGTATTTTGGACGAGAAAATGAGTAATCAAGAACAGTGTTCCACGTTTCCTGGTCATTTTGGCGTTTCGCGAAGTTGATCGCCTTTTCAGGATCTTCCAACTCTTCCACAATGAGTTTTAAAGCCTTTTTGTTCTGTCCGATTCGCCCTAACAAGTAAACTAACTCATCCACTAATGCGTTTGCTTCACATATGTCGATAGCTTTTGAAATATCATAATCGTGATTATTGATAAGAAATGGGAAAAGCTTGGGTCTGCTGTACTGGGAATACAATTTGATCCTGTCGTTTTCATACCCTTTCACCAACAACTCATCAATTCTTATGAGCTCCTCCAAATAAAAATAATTCATGATGTCAAGGTGCTCGCGAAACATCAAGTCAAGGACAAATTTGGGTGATATCTCATTCCGCTTTTCCACCAACACCTTAATTATATCCTGTAGCCTAGATTGTATTTGTGATATTGGAAGTCTCTCGATATCAGCAGCATTTTCGAATCTTAGCCGGGCGAACTTTGGGATATCCTCAATGAAGTTGGGGAGAATGTGATGCGTATTCAAAAATTCGATAATCCCTGAATCTCTGAGAGCATACAAGTGAGGAACGGCTTTACCGGGTTCAAACGAAGCCACATATAGTTGACATAACATTGATCTCAACCGATCATTCTGAGGATTTTCTTCTAAAATGCCCTCAATGGAGGTTGCGATATCTTTAAAATTGTAGAGTTCCAAATCCCAGTTTTGAAGGAGCTGAACGGCCCTTTCAGTAGACTCATGTAGCCAAAAATCTAAAATTCGGGAAAAAATCGATTTGTTTAGATTCCATCTTGGATCAGTAGGAATTGCCTCAGAAATACTTCTTACTTTGCCCTCCTTAAGAAACAATTCGCTCCACTTTTCCCATTGCACCCGAATTTCTTTGATTAAAGCCTCTTTTTCCTCCGCATCCAGTACCGCAGACATTTTGGTTGCAATAGTGCTTCTAGTGTCTGATAGAGGAAGCTCTTCTGTATCCACATATAGGAGCAGTTTGAGCCAACTGGCTGCCTCATCCCACTCAGAATGGTCGACAAGTTTTTCTAGGTGTTGAACACCATATTCCAACCGTTTCGTGGGTGACACAAGATATCGACTCATGACCCAAGCATCATAATACAATCCTCTTTCCAAAAGCCAAGCAAGCCTGTCATCCATCTGAACTTGTTCGGCAATGACAGCGTCTCTTGCACATATGATAAAAAATCGAGTGAGGTTAGCCCCGATATGTACTCCGAGGTTGTAGTCGTTGAGACCCAAATTTTCAGAGAAATTGAAGCCAATTTCTTCTTCATGTTGGGTGGAAGCATCCACAGAGCTCAAAATCCTGATATCAGGGTTTTGGGGAACGGGTCTGCCAGTCACAGGGTGCTTTTCTGATTGGTTGTAAGCAAGAACAATCCACTGGTCATCCTTGAAACTAGCTATCCCTGCTATGAGATAGTCGACCTTGAATTTGTGCTCGATCTCAACTTTTTTCTCTTGGTAGGATGAGCGAAACGAAAGTGAAGCGGCCGCGGGAAGAATTCTGCTTTTCATTGACGATCCAGCGCCAGTATTTGTGTTGATGGGGCCCTTGACAGAAGCCCGAAGAGACCATATATAATTTCCCCATGCGATGAGAAGCCGATCAGTTTCTGGAAAAGAGATTCTTGGCCAATACAAGTCGCTTCTAAAGGAGTCTTCAGGCTTTTCGATCACAGAAATGACTTGTCGTGAGGGAATATGGTAAATGGTGATACCTGCATCGTTCATCCAAAGAACTAAATCGTCAATCATCTCTATAGCGACGATGGGTCCCTTATCCCGGTCTAACACGGTATCGACTCGCTGATCAAGCCAATTTTTTGATGAATAGACAACTTTTCCACTCATACCTCCGCATATGAACGACCTAGTTCGTTGATAATTTTTATCCAAGATGACAGCATGAACTGGCCTTTTGTAGTCGAACATCACAATATCGGTCCCGTCGGCAACAGACCCAATCACAACAGTTCCATCCATTGACGCACTAGCAAACCAAACACCATCCGTGTAAAGGGAAAGAATAGACGCACGATGGGCCTTGAATGCTCGAATTACCACGAAGTCGGGAGTAGTGAGTAAAATGTAACCTGAGTGTGTTCCAAATACGAATACGTTATCATGAAATGCGCTTGCCGATACGGGATCTTTCAGAAAAAAATTGGGCGGGAGTTGGTTGAGCCGAGTGTATTTTAACAAAGGAGGCTCCTCTTCTTCTTCTTCTGACTCCTCACTGGAGGAGTCCAGCGCACTCAAAGCGTCGTCTAGTTCGATGTCTTTCTTTAATCGTGAACTTTCAGGCGAGACAATCGTTGTATTTTCGGAAATTTCGAGATCAGTGGCACCGGGAGTTTTAGCACCCTCATTTCCAGCTTTAGATTGATTTGAGACCCTATCATCGTGAGGAGATGGCGAGCGGGACATAATCCGACGATAAAATGGGTTTGCTGAGGTTAATGTGCGATTTCACACTTAGTCACGATATTCACAGAGCACAAAGCGCTAGCACAAAAGTAAAGCAGGTATTTTTAGCTCACCTCAGTATTCCCTGATGATTATATTGGGGACAGAATCGAGAATGCGCTAAGGAAGGTTGTGGGTGGAGTCGTGAATTGGTAGAGCCAAATGGTGCATATAGCGGTACACTATTAAAAGAGCGAGAATCAAGTCTCCTCCAACCTGAAAATGCCTACTGCTAGCAAAGGTGTTTTGGTTCGTTGCGATCCCTCCATTCGTGCTTTAATTCTTCAGATTGACTCAACGAGAAGAGGAATCGTTCTCCAAGAGCTCGACAACAACCACTTGATGATAAAGCAGGACATGGTCCAGCATGTCAAGGACGAGTTGAATAGATTACTTTCGCAAAACATCTACAATCCAATAGAAGGCGCCAAGCCACAATGAATACCTACGTGTGATCTCCTATGCAATTCCTTGTGTTATTTATGGCAAAGTCACTCATTGATGTCGGATGTCTCAGTCTGAGCAGAAGGTGTGTCTTCCAGGATACCTATTTCCGGCACGTCACTTTCAGTTTGACTAACAATGTTTGGCATCAATTCGGGCGACTGAGTCAGTTTAATTGGTTGGGGCAGACCAAATATTGGCTGTGGCAGGTCCAAGACTTCGAGATATCTGTCGTTAAACAAAGAACGCTCATTTTCCTCGTTTAAGCCAGATACAACCTCACTGACGAAGTGAAAGAAAGTATCTGGTTCCATTATATCTTCCATATCTTGCGGAGTATAGTCCTTTCTCTCCAACTTCTCTTGCAATGACGAATAGTATTTTTCGTATGTGGATGAAATCAAGTTAACGGTGAGGTCAATTAGATAGAGGGCAATTTCCCTCTCTTCAACGAAAAGAACGAATTGAGAGTAAAAGTGAGGGATCTTCATCAAAACGTTGTCGTTGAGTGGTACTGATTTCTCTTTTAAAGAGAGCTTATTATCCAAAAGAATGGGTTCACAGACGATGTTGGTGCATTCTGTGATCAAGTCGTTTACACCATTGCTCAATTCAAGCTCTATCTCATGTTTAGCATCAATCATATTATTGACAACTTTTGGTGTAGACTTTCTAACGAGCTCAAGAAAACCGCCCGATTCGTTAAATTTCACGTATAACTGCCCATTTTTCAAGATTTGAAAAAGCTCATGGATTCCACTCGTGAAGTCTAACGACGTTTCTGTGCGAACGAACTGAATATCAAAGTTGTTAAGCTGGTTCTTCAAAGTAATCAAATTCTTCAAATAAAATAATTTGGCTTCAAGTGTCCCCAAATGAGTTATCGCTAATTTCATAGCGCTGTTCTTCAACATAAAAATGCAACTGTGAACAACGTGATGAGCAATATCATCGAACACCATCGAATTGAGGAGCTCGTAGACATTGGACAAGATGGTAAGTGCCATCCCAAGTGGAACATAAAGCGAGGGGAACAAGTTTTCCTCGATATCCATTAACTCAGATTCCCTTCTGAGGGTTTCCTCGGTGCTTTTTCTGTGACCTAATTGTAGGTCTTCAGGGCGAGGTTTGTACTTCAAAAGCTTGTTGTCAATATAGTTTTGAATTCTGAAAACAAGCCTGGATTGTGAATCTTGCATCATTGGCTCGAAAAGTTCACCATACTCTATTTTTCTATCAGTTGAATTGATAATCGAGACGTCATCTTCATACTCATAGTAGTTCGCTAATAAATTAGTCACATTGCATAACTCTGTGATGCTTTGCTCCCGTAAAATACGGTTTCTGACTTCATCGTACAATGGTTCTAACGCCTGTTTGAAAAAGTTCGAAAGCGCACCCAAAATAAATGCGTGTTGTTGAGAGGGATATTCCTCAAAAGGGCAGAATTTCGAAAACAACGCACGCTCCTTCTCAAGTAGCTTTTTGTAAAGTGAAATCTGTTTTTGACAATAAAATACTGTGCTGTTGGAGGTATTCGTAGCATCCTCGTGCTTTTGTCGTTCTTGCTTCTCAATGTAAATCCAAATCAACAGCAACCTGAACTTGAAATATTGATTGAGAATATCAGAAACCAAACCTCGATATTCTTTATGACTGACACATCTCTCGACAACAGCTCCAAGTAAGACCAGAAACTGGATAGATTGATCGTGCTTCTCAAGATTATTTACGGGCTCGTTGTACATGTAAACGTCCAAAGTTAAATCCGAAACATCTTGGCTTTTTAATTTTTCCATGAAAGTGGCGGGAATAGTCTTTAAGTAATCAATCAAGTAATTACGAATCAAAGTTAAACCCCTCGTCATGCATTGACGATAACGCAAAGAATAGAACTCGCTATCTTTGTATGATGAATGTGTTTGCAAGAAATCTAAGCATTCCTGTAACTGGTTTAGGATTTCTAATATCCTCCCGGTTCTGATGATAGAATTTCCGGCGGAAATCAAGGTTTTTGTAATTTTCTCTAATTGGTCAAACATTTTCAATACGCTGTCGATCTTGCCGACTTTACTCTCGATTTCAACGCTCTTATTCATGAGAGAACTTGACTGATAAGCAAAATCTCGCGTATCGCGTGTGACTTTGTCGAACTGCAAGGTCAATGAGTTAATTTCGTTCAATATGGTCTTGTTTTCGGCCATGATTGATTGCATATGGGAAATATTCGAATCACAATCAGTTTTGAATGCCAAAATGTCGTTGTCAAACATGTCATTAATGTTACCAATCAACTCCAAATCTAGCACGGAATTGTAATTCAACGTGTCCAAGAAGTTCTGGGTCAACAATTCACGTTCAGCTTTAGTAAACGGGTGAAAAATTGAGGGTTGCAGGACAGGCAAAGCATTGGATTCCTTTGCAAAGCAGCAAAAAGAATTTGCCCTTCTCCGGCCACTGAACTGTGTTGGCTCGGCCACAATGTGAGGTAGACTTGGAACTGTTGGATTTTGTATGTTCCTCGCTTCAGTAGACTCATCTTTCAACTCCAAGTCCTCTTTAGTATAGGATGGAGTATCAAATGCAATCTTCTGCACCACAGACTTGCTTCTTTCACGAGTCATGACAGATAAGAGGAGTCTAAGATTAAGTATTGACCAGGTACGCGATCGGTCAACCATTTTGTATACACTACACTCCACCATTCTTTATTGTTAGGCATTATGGAGTACGATGATCCACGAGATCAAAGGGTACTCGACAAGAATGAGGTCATGACAGAAGATTCCGATGATGAATTGGCAGATCTTGAAAAAGAATTTGCGGCGAGAAAACAGAAGCTTCTCGAAGAGAGAGCTAGAGCCAAAGAACGTAAGCGAAATCACGTTCAAATCGAAAGATCGCCATCCCCACCTCCACGAATGCATGAATCGAACCTCCCCTTAAACGAAGTCAAACGAGAGTTAAATGCAAAATCAACTATCAAAGTATTGGCAGAGCCAGATGACAAGAAGAAGAAAACGGCGATGCGCGCAGCTTACAGTGCGTTCCAGAGAGCTGACCAAAGGGCCAAAGGATCAGCTTTTGCTTCGAAATTATATGGTACGAAGACACAGCAAACAGAAACTATTAATTACAATGACAGAATATTTGAATTTGAGAACGTACCCAAAGCTGTGGTTTTGAATACCACCGAAGAGAATAACAAGGACTTCATATCAGGCCAGTTGTTGAGCCGTCGTTATATCGAGGAGGAACACCTTGGAAAATTGATGCAGCAAATAAAAATTCTCAGAGTCTCCAAGCTACTAGCGAAGGTGGTCAAACCGACCTTTGAAGAACCTCTGTATGTCAATTGGTGCTTTACAGGTATTATCATGAGCAAGAGCGATCCAAAAGTTGCTGTGAATAACAAAAAGTATTTGTCTCTCCGAGTGGGTGATTTCGTCAATACAGTTGATGTGATGCTCTTTGGGGACGCTTTTCAGAAATACTGGAAAGTGAGACTCGGGGACGTGATAGTTGTATTAAACCCCGTCATTCGCAAATACAGCGGCAGCTTCAACTTGAGCTTATCTACAGATTTAGATAATCTCCTCGAGATAGGAACGCTGAAACACTATGGTCATTGCAGCGCAACAACTAAACTGGGTGACCATTGCAAGCATATTGTTGATACACTGAAAAACACTCTATGCACTTACCATGAGGAAAGTAAATTTAAACAGGGATCGAGGATGGAATTGCAAGGAAGTGTTAAGCCCAAAGCTCCTCAAAATCGATTTGGCGAAAAGAGCGAGATGTATTTCAATAAGGGGAGTAACAAGCCAATGTTTGTTCTGTACGAGAATTCTGGATTTCACCAAAAGGATGTGGTGTACAGCGGCGGAGAGCAATTTGACCAAAGTAAATATGACCGGCCAGTGGAAAGCAAAGCAGCAAAGCTACGGAAACAAAGAGCAAATGATAATTTAGAGCAAAAACTTCTTAGCACGGTTGCTCCACGAGGACTTGAAAAATTACAAAAGTTAGGCATAGTCCATAACACGGAGAGCACTTCGGTCGAAACCGAAAAGATACGCAAGCTGGCATTCAAAGGTACTTTTGTGCAAGGTATGGGGTTCGATCCAACCGTCCAACCTAAAGATCGGAATATTTCTTCGGCGCCCAAATCACTGGTGTCGTTAGATGAACTTCGCAGTTTAAGTAAGAACAAAAAGATCAGTCTCAAGCCTTCGAAGGAACACGCGCAAGAAAAGCTGATAAAGTGGCGAGAAAACATCAATTTCATATCTGTTTCAAAAACAGAGAAGACGCAGACTTGGACACCTCCGCAGGCCAAAAGAACTCCTACGATAAATCTTCTGGATAGCGATAGTGATCTTGAGATAGCCTATCCGTTGTAATTCGGGATTTACGACCTCCCTCTACAATAATACCACCATGGAGTTTTATCATAGATGCTTTAAAAATGTAATACTTTTCAGTAAATAATTATCATGGAATCCATAGCCTGGCCTTGTCCTTTAGATAGTGAGCTCAAGATTTCACACAATTCGCGAAAAATGCTGACTACATGCGGCAAACCATTGGCTGATAAAAACCAGACAAAATTTAGCGATACAAGTCTAGACTTTGTCCTCGACTAACCCGCTCTTTGATTTGACTGTCTTGAAATCTGGAGTCAGGGTTTTCTGTGTAGCTCACGAAATACATCGTTAGTCGTGTCGATTTCAATCCAATGCAACCCAATCTGCATATATTGAGATGACTTACATACCACATTGATGTCTGACGCTAAAAAACCAAAGCTTGAGTCCAGTATGTTGAGAATTTGTACTCATTCGGGCTCGTTCCATGCTGACGAGAGTTTGGCTGTTTATCTTTTGAGGCTCTTGCCCAAATTCCAAGGCGCAAAGCTAGTGAGATCGAGAAATCCAGCTGATTGGGAAGAATCCGACATTGTTGTTGATGTTGGTGGAAAATACGACGGCGGTATTAAGTGGTTCGACCACCACCAGCGTGAATTCAGCGAAACTTTCTCACAAAACTTTCACACCAAGCTTTCTTCTGCTGGTTTGATCTACAAGCACTTTGGTAAGGAGATTATTCAACACGTGCTTAAGTTGCAGAACAACAGCGACATTGAGCTTCTCTACTTGAAGGTATACAAGGAGTTTATTGAGGCTATTGACGCCAACGACAACGGTATCAATAACTACCCAGCGGACGCTGAGAAGAAATTCAACGACAAAAACTTGGGTCTCCCTGCTCTCGTCTCTCACTTGAACCCAGCGTGGAACATCGACCCTGTGGACAAGGATTTTGACGAAGCATTTGAAAAGGCTAGCAAATTGATGGGACTGGCTTTTCTCAACTTGATCAAGGGTTATGGCGAGCTGTGGTTGCCTGCCAGAGAGATTGTTGAATCCGCATTCCAAAGTCGCTTCGACGTGAACAAGTCAGGCGAGGTTATTGTTTTGGGCAAATTTTGCCCCTGGAAGGAGCATCTCTACGCCATCGAGAAAGAGAACAACGCTCAAGGTTCTATAAAGTTCGTTTTGTTCAGCGACTCCAGTAAGAAGTGGCGTATTTCTACCGTTCCTGTTACCTCCACCAGTTTCGAGTTCAGATACGGTCTTCCAGAGCCTTGGCGTGGTGTGAGGGACGAGGAGTTGTCCAAGTTGACTGGTGTTGAGGGCTGTATCTTCGTCCATGCTGCCGGATTCATTGGCGGCACCGAGTCCAAGGAGGGAGTGTTAGCGCTTGCGGAAAAAGCCTTACAGGGTAAATAAGTTACTCAAACTAGTATTGCAAAATTTACTATCGATTTGTCGTAAGCTAAGCTAAAAGAGACCTGGGGCAGCAGTTTGTTTACTCTTCCAACAATGGAGCGCTCTCCAAATTCACCACCTTGGTGAAACTTCCAGTGAAGGCAGCGAGTACACTGGCGACGAGCAACAAGGCGGATATGATGAAAGCGAAAATCCATTGCAACGCAAATATTTTGGTGAACATCTGGCCAAGACCCAAACTGAAGACCAAGGCACTGGAAGACAAACCCACAGCCCAATCGTTGAAAGCAACAACAAAGAATCCAGGAACGAAGAGGAACATCCAAATCGTGACGTTGGCGATAACTCTACCGATAAAGTGCTTGACGTGGAACAACACGACACCGTTGTAGAAAATGGCGAAAAACAACCACGACAATGGCAAAGCAGCGGTAGGGAAATGGACCAAGAGCCAGTTCGACAAAGGCTTAATCGCATAGGTTTTGTGGGTGAAGTACAACAGCAAGATGTTCACGAAGTTGAAAACTAACACAATTTCGGACAAGAAGTAGTGTTTCTTTGCGAACAAGATGGACCAAGCAAACACGCCCAAGTTGAAGACGGTGAAGTGCCAGCCAACTTGCTTTGTGAGTTGAGTTCTGGAGGTCACATTTGGGCTGTCTGCGGCAGGCAAAAAGATTTGGGTGACAAAAGCAATTTGCCAGACGGAAAATACAATCCAGTACACTGTAATCAATAAAGGGCTGGCGCTAAATGGAGTTTCCGAGTGGTGGTGTGGGTTAGAACCAAGGAAATACTTGACACTCACGTACACTGCGAGAAGCCACGAGATGACGGTAGCCACCTTGTGGGAAAGGAGATCATTGGACGCCATTTTATATTGGTAAATGCAAAGAAGTCAGCCGGATAATTTGCGAAACGACAAACTTTGAAGCAAAGACGGAGCTACTTACACGCGTATATATAGTGGAATAATAAATTATGTGGATCGTAAGGATTGCTGCTGCATGATGATAATTTATACAGGGCTGCATGATTAGCCTCGTGGGAACAGCCACACGGCCTACCAGCGCTGCGACAGCCCGACCTAAAAAATGATGTCGAATTGAATCTACAATTGCAACGAAAAACCTAAGTCTATTCATCTAGAACAGCAGAGTCGACCCGATGGTGATTCTGGAAGGCAAAGGGGCAAATGGAAGGGGCAACCAGATCCCCGCGAATCAGCCTGCACAATCGACTTAACATGCACCACGGTACGACTTCTTGTGTTTGTGATGCCCGGTTCCCGGCTTGTCCAATTGCAACGTTTGAACGGCCTTCACATCCGCAACCCCGTCAGACGTAATACTGAGGAGAAGGTCGTAAACGATTTTCTTCTTCTCCGACTCGGAAGTGTCCTGCTTGTTCTTGAGCAAGGAGATAACATTTTTGTGCGCCTTGATGAGCAACTCCACGGAAGCGACGATTGCGTCAATGAGCTTTTCAAGCAAGTTCAAGTCCAACGAGTTTCTCACGACGACACGCAAAATCTCCTTGTCTTGCTCATCCGGGGTCAAATGGTAGTTTGGAACGATGAACTGCTTGTTTCTCAACAACAACGACACCATGGCTTGAGGGATCTCTGGGTACTCCTTTCTGAACTCTTCAGAAAATCTAAAGGCAACCACGGGCAAGCCAGGTTTGAAGTCTTCGTTCACTTCTGACTCTTCAAAGTTTTGCTGCTTGTTGTCGTGCTCCAAGGTGTAAATCTTCTGCTTCTCAGTCTTATCGACAGCCCTGTGAATGACAGACAACACTTCGAAGTATCCGGTTTGCTCCAAAACGTTGGACAAAACTCTGGCATTCTGAAGACAGCTGTTGAAGATCTTGGAGTATCCCTCAAAGCCATAGGCTAAGAAGTTGTAGTACTGGTGCAACACAGGGAACCCAGCGCGCGAGAAATTAAGACCGAAGGTCTCTTCAACACCACCCAAGTAGTCCAACTTAAACCTAAGGGATTCGGGCAAGTGCTCAACCTCACGCCAAATGACCCAGCCCAACCCAGCCGTGGTCATTCCAAACTTGTGGCCTGAGGTGTTGATGGACACAACTCTAGGCAACGTGAAGTCCCACTTTAAGTGGGGGAACACAAATGGCGCAACAAATCCGCCTGAAGCACCGTCAACATGGATCTTGACATCCAAGCCTGTTTCCTCTTGAATCTGGTCCAACAAATTGGATATTTGTTCCACAGGCTCGAACGCACCGGTGAAAGTCGAGCCCAAAATTACGAAAATACCAATTGTGTTCTCGTCAATATTTTCTCTGATGCGAGATACGTCGATCAAGTGGTCTGACCCCTCCGTGACACTTATGGTTCTGTTCTCCACATCAAAGTACCGGGCAAACTTTTCCAACGCCACCTGAGCAACAGAAGCCATCAAGATGTTGGGGTTGTCAGTAGATTTGCCCTCGGCCTTTCTCTTTTCCTGCCACAGCTTCTTCAACGCCAAGCCTGCCAACATGATAGCCTCCGAAGATCCAGTAGTAGCAGCACCAACAGTTTTGGGGATTCCGTCTGCGTCTTTAGGAGCGTGCCACAAATTGGACAAGATTCTGATACACCGATCTTGGTACTCAAGCAATGATGGGTACTCGTCATTGTCAGCCAAGTTCTTCACGATGTTTTCAGTGATCAATTTTTCTGCGATTGGGTCGATATCAGTGTTGACGAACGATGCCAAATTGAGGGAGGGGATTCCGTCAAGAGCCAATCCCTGTTTTATGTACTTGTAAACCAATTGTGCGTCACTGGACTCTTTTGGAATCTCATGCTTAGGCACTTCCTGGTTGGAGTTGAATTTGAAGATGTATTCCTCATGATTGTTGAGGTGGGTCTTCTTGGTTTTCGCGAGAACATTGCTCTCAATTTTTTGCGTATCGACGTGGCCGGAAAGAGTCATGGTGGTTGATTGTCATTGTAAAGTTAGTGGGGCTTTGCAGTTATTTATTATTAGAGGTATTCCGCAACCAACCGGTGCGTGGGACCTGCATTGCGAGCCCTGGTATGCGATATTCATTACTATTGCTACTAGCCTGATCAATAGCATCGGCTAGATCTCTCAATTTCGCATAAACAATGTATTTCCAACTGTAGGAATTTCAATAAGCTCACAGTTGTTGCTTTCTGTCATTCTCTCCCGCCAATTATCGTACGTTTCGAACATTTCGGGAAAGTCGGAATGGACTAGGGGTACAGGAAGGAAAAGTGTTCCGTTTGTACAATGCAGTGCCACGCCACACTACTTCACACGCCAAACTCACCTAGCAATTGAGGGTAGAAGTACTATACACTACCATATCACGGAGAAAGTATCTTTCTAGCAAGGGATTTCGCGCGTATACTCGACTCTCTGAGCGGGGGTACGGAAATCTTCAAGAGGCTTCCGAAGTGTGCATACAGACGACAATACCCACCTGGATGGTTCAATAACGGTTCGAACTCTTTTACATTATTAATACACAGGACCCGATTTACTTAAATAATTTTGCATCCTCCACCTTTTCGTCTTCTCCATCATTAACATCCTCGATGTACTCCAGTCCAGGCTTTGTCTGGTTTTCGTAGGTCATAGTCCCATCCTTGTAGTGGATTCTGTTGAGCTCGGTGTGGTCGGGGCAAAGCTCGGGACCTTTTCTTCCTACCATATACCATGGCAAGTTGAAGATCTCATCCATACTTTCCAAAGAGCGACCAGCGACTTCGGGGACGAAAAACCACGCCCAAAAGAGCGAAAACGCTAATACACCACAGAAAAAGTAAAACGAGCCTGAAGGCTTCAAGGCAATCATCATTTTGGGAAGAGCTTTGGAATTTCCGTATTGGTTGGCAAAGTGCAACACCATAACGGCGGATTGAGCAAAAGAACGGATTTTCAATGGGAAAATCTCTGAGCCCACGAGGTATTGGATAGCATTGAAACCCATTGTCCAGCCAGCGCCGGATAGGAAAATAGCGGCCAAAGCTCCACGAGAAGCGTTTGCCTTAGATCCAGTCAAATCACTGGATGCCTCAGATTGAGGGACGATGGTCATGAAGATGGCGTAGTATAGCTGAGAGGCAAATTGGAGAATGATACCGGTGTACATTGCCCTTCTTCTCCCAAAAATATCAACAATGAAAAATGCACTCATGTAAGCAGCAATGAACTTCACCAAGCCCAAAATGGCAGTCATCTTCAACTTGTCGACACCCGTAACACCAACTACAGCAAACAATTCCGGAGCGTAAATTGTAATGGCATTGGCTCCCGACCACTGGCCTAAAATTTGAGCTGCAGCTGCAACAACAAAAAATCTGTATCTGTTAGCTTTAACCATAATGAATTCCTTGAGCACAGATATAACGGAGTTTCCCTCCACCTCTTCTTGCTCATGCAAAATTTGTTCATTGATGTCACTAATTTCACCGACAATAAAGGGATGGTCCACAGAAAGGTTTCTGATCTTTGACAAATTTTTGATGGCATCATCGGGCCTACCAACTTTGATCAACCATCTGGGTGACTCGTGGCAAAGAAAGAATGACATTATGAGAATGAGTCCAGCCATAATTAACTTGATAGAGGTTGGTATCACCCATTGGTTTCTGGAGCTGTTGGAAATGTGCAATGCCGTGCCGTAGTTGGCAAAGTACAGAAGCATGATGCCAAAGTATACTGCACCAGCAAAAATACAACCACATAAGCCTCTGATTTGTCTGGGGGAAACTTCAGACAAATAGGTTGGCCCGATGGTTGTGGTTTGACCGATTGCAAGGCCTTCAATGAGGCGGCCAGCATAGAGCTGGCCCACTGAATGAGACGTGATTTGGATAATTACTCCAACAATCCAGATAACACAAACTGCACGCAAGGCGCTGATCCGGCCGAGCTTATCAACCGAGTACATGGCGATGAGAGCACCCCCCACTGCACCCAACTGTACCATCGACGTAATATTCGATTTGAGATTAGCCAACTGATCGGCTGTTTTCGATTTATCCGAAAGCCCAAACTGGTTTTGAAAGGAAACTTGAGCAACATTTCCAGAAATGTTACCTTCGTCTAGACCGCGAGCAGCTCCAAGAATACCAAATACAAAGACTGTCAAGTATAATGTGATATTATAAATTTGCTTGGGCGAGCTGTCATCCTCCACAGTCCAACGGAACTTTCTTTCCTTTTTCGGGACTTGCACAGTTCCCTTCTCATTGACAATTGAAGTAGACATTTCTAAAATGAGGCTTTTTCACGCTTTTCTAAAGCGGAAGGAGCGGCATATTTGACTTATAAGCACCCCTACCCCAATGAACATGGACGCATTTCCCCGCATGTTTCCCGGGGTAATCAGTGTGTATACTAACTTTGAAGGCATAATGCACCGGATGACAGGCGGGGATAGTGGGGCAGCTGGCCTATTGTAAACTGTGACTCTCTCTTGAATTGAATGATCTCAGACGTACGAAAGATTGTCAATATATTTGCCTAGTTTTACTTTGCATTCGTTCTAAGCATTCCAATAATGATGGTTGGTATATGTTTCACAGAAATGTCTATTGTTACTTAAGTGCCAGACTAATGCACCGCACTCGACATGTCGTTGCATTTCTATGCTCGGTTCGCGGGCTGAAATGTCTCCTGCAATGTGGCCCGCTCCTCCGCTTTCACCTCTTCCCGCATTTGTCTCGGACTGGTAGCTTTTGGGTGTCAGACACGATTTACTTGCCGTAAACTCCGGTTATGACCGTGTCTCTTTGCGCAGCCAATGGGGGTCCGGCTTATTGTTACTGGATAGTAACAAAACCCACAAGCCTTCGTGCAGGTTTCCCTCCGGATCATTTTTGAATTGCCAAGAGCTTTAGAATCAGATCATTTCTGTGACGTCTAGATGCAACCGACTTTGGACGTATACTGAAACCGCGACTGTTGAGATATGCGTCATCTTGATAGGCTATGAAAGAATCATAGCTAGACCCGGAGAAATGTCAACGTACTGCAGACAAACACAAAGGCTACCTACATACGTCGTTGTTCCTGCAGGTAATTTGGTGGGGGAGACTATTTCGTGTGTCTTGTATGGCCCCAGTATTTGAACCCTTTGGAACATAAAATGGGCGCAGGACTGAAATCGAGCGAGTTTTGAAGCACGAAGTTGGTTCAACTTTTTCAGGGGCGAGCAAATTTGTCTCATTTGTTTGCATTAATCGACTATCATACCATGGCACCTCCGGGTTGCTCGATCCATGTGCTGGCAGTTCCAGAAATTCAATGTATCAATAGGAACGATCGCCTTTTGCTGGATTTTAGACTTGTAGAAAATTCTTGTAATCGACCGATTAGGTCACTTATGATCCCACTCGAAAATGTATGATGAAATTTCCACGAGGGCCAACTCATTTCCAATTGAGCAGGCTTGATCACAACCTTTTTACTCGAGACGTAAGCCCTCTATTGATTTTAGGTGGTTGGACCTTGGGTGAATCATTTCTGTCAAATTTCTCAATCGCTGCTTTGGTCACAATAGAAAACGATGTGAATGTTTAATAAGCGAGAGTTTTCTGAGGCACACAAATCGATGGAAACGAAATACGCTGAATTGGCATTTCTTGTTCGTTGAAGAAAACTACCTTCGTTGAAGAAAGAATACCGTTAAGTTGAGTTAGTTAGTTTAGAAAAAACAATAGGCCGGAGAAGTGGTGGCGAGAAATCTACTGCGGCAATATCGATCCTGTCAAACAATTCGAGTAAATTTCCAAATCAAGGATAAACATAATCAAATTGATCTGAAAAGTAGTTGCCACGAATATCTCGAACCAGTAATGCGGGTTGCTTGTCAGCTGTGCCCGAAACTCAATTTTAATGCAGCCGCACTTTTTTATCCCGAAGTGCTTCCCATTCAGATGGTGATCTTGCAGTTCGAAGATGCACCCGTGCCTCCCCTCAGATGCTATTTTCCCGAGATTCGAACTTAAAATGGCCGCATTTCATTCGATTCTGGTCCACAGCTCAGCGACTTAAGCCACTGTGCTTCGCAGAGAGAATTCTTAAGAATCAATCAACCCAATGTCTCTATCCTTGAATTGCTACGCGATTCGCATCTTTGACGACGTCAACACTAGAGTGGGATGGATTCCCGAAAAATACTGTTAAATTTTCATCTGAGACTGCAGGACAAAGTAAGCAGGTCCATGCTTGTACACAGATCCTATTTCATGATTATTGATCATCTTTCTATGCATCTTTTCGAATATCCACGTGCTGTATCAATCGAAGAGCAACACAGACCGCAAATCTATTACGACGAAGTTCTCCGTTAATTACGCATTCCATGCAACAAACTATGTGCAGCATCCGTTCCTTGAACAGTTCACTATTTCGGAAAGAATTGGCGCAAACGCGACTTCGGACCACAAAGTCGTTCCGCTAACAACAAAATCTTAACCGTGACTGTAGACAATGCTTTGAGAGACAAAGTCTCCAAAAACCGAAACTCTCTGTTTACTCGTAACAGATGTGTTAATGGATATTCAGCCGTATGGGCGTTCGGACCGCTTCGACGTTAAAACCTCATCTTCACCAGTAGCCAGTGCATTTGATGCAGTATATTGAGAAAATTTGCATCCGGTATGCTACTTTGGGTTTCGCACTTCCAACACGTAGTTGGCGCGTTTGTTTAGAGGGATTTTTGACTCGACTGATAACATCTTTTTGTCCGCATCCAATTTTTTGTTTATTTGCAAACACATATTTTCCATTAGTGTATGGGAATTATTCTGTTCTATCTTATTGCACAACTTGGATATTTAATTAAGCGAAAAATGGAAAAGCCAGGATATGCTCCAGTGGGCGGTTCATCCGCTTCCTCTTCAATTGCCAACTCGGCACCATTGTCTATTTTCTGTTACTGTGTCTCTTCTATCTTGATGACGGTCACTAACAAGTATGTCCTCTCTGGCTACAGTTTTAACTTGAATTTTTTTCTTTTGGCCGTTCAAGGTGTTGTTTGTATCTTCACCATTGGCACCTTGAAGCAGCTCAACGTCATTACCTACAGACAGTTTAACTCGGATGAGGCTAAGAAGTGGTTTCCCATCGCGATTCTCCTTGTTGCCATGATTTACACCTCCTCTAAGGCCTTGGTTTACTTGTCTATCCCTGTCTACACCATTTTCAAGAACTTGACTATCATTTTGATTGCTTACGGTGAGGTCTTGTGGTTTGGCGGTAAGGTTACCAACTTTGCTTTGGGTTCTTTCTTGTTGATGGTCTTCTCCTCGGTTCTTGCTACCTACGGTGACTCTGCTGGTTCCAAGACTGCTGAAGACATGTACAGTTTGTACCTCGGATACTTCTGGATGTTTACCAACTGTTTCGCTTCCGCCGCCTTCGTGTTGTACATGAGAATCAGAATCAAGTTGACCAACTTCAAGGACTTTGACACCATGTACTACAACAACTTGTTGTCTATCCCTGTTCTCTTGATTTGTTCCTTCGTTTTTGAGGACTGGTCTGCCGCTAACCTTGCCGTCAATTTCCCAGCTGAGAGTAGAACCGCCACGATTCTTGCCATGGTGTTCTCCGGTGCTTCCTCTGTCGGCATCTCCTACTGTTCTGCTTGGTGTGTTAGAGTCACTTCCTCCACCACCTATTCCATGGTGGGTGCGTTGAACAAGTTGCCTATTGCCTTGTCTGGCTTGGTTTTCTTCGACGCTGCCGTCAACTTCTGGTCTGTTTCCTCCATTTTTGTTGGTTTCATTTCCGGTTTGGTTTACGCCCAGGCCAAGCAAAGCCAACAAAAGCAAAACGCCCAAAACTTGCCAAAGTAAAGGTAAGTCCACTGCTGATTGCATTTATTCCTAGACTCGCTGACGGAAACTTTATTTTATCTAGGTACTAGAATCGATATTGTCCGCCTCTCTACTTGTAATCGCGTCTTAAATTCCCGTATTGTGATACATTTGGTTACGAAAGTTGTAATCTTTTTTTGATTGCGCAAGCTTAGCTTTGAAAGCGCATTGTATTCCTGCTCGAAGAAATAAGTTTCAGCCTAAATCCAATTCAATTTGACATATGAAGTTCAGTATTCCAGTATTTTTTGTGTCACATCGATATTCTCTGAAGCAAAAATCTCGAATCTGACCATCACATTAATTTGCACTCAACCCTCTCGCTTGTAAGGCATATACAGGCCACACCGAATCAGAAAAAAAAAAGCGAGTGCTACAAGACGTAATTGCTACTCTGCACCTCTACAGATCGGTATTGCATTCGCTCTCTCTGTAATATCTAATGGCAGAAAATAGCTTGGAAGCAATCCCACAATACTTAAGGGAATCGCTTGATCCCCGGAACGCGAAACAAGCTGAAGCACATTTAAGATCTATCGAATCCCAGCCGCAATTTGCCGTTAACTTGCTTCATGTCGTGGCATCAACCAACTTGGAAGCAGCGGTAAGACTTGCAGGTGCTCTTTTTTTGAAAAATCTTGTTAAGCGGAAGTGGGTGAATGAAGACGGTGAGTACCTATTGTTCCAACAAGATGTGGAATATATTAAAGGAGAGATCTTGAATGTCATGATTAAATTACCAAACAACTTGCAAGTGCAGTTGGGTGAAACCATTTCCATCATTGCTGAGCTGGATTTCCCACATAGATGGGAAAATTTGATTGATGATTTGGTTGGAAAGCTTTCCGTCACCGATTTTGTTTTGAACAAGGGAATTTTACTCGTTGCCCACTCCATATTTAAGAAATGGAGACCACTTTTTCGCTCCGATGAGTTGTTTACAGAAATCAAGATGGTTTTGGATAAATTCGCTCAACCATACATGGGTTTGTTAAGTAAAACTGACGAGCTTATTGATCAGGCCGTTGCGGAAAACAATGCGGCATCCGCCAATATATACATGGAGTGTATGTTTTTGTTGGTTCAGATCTACTACGATTTGAACTGTCAAGACATTCCCGAGTTTTTCGAGGACAACATGGTCGCCGGTATGTCTATCATGCACAAATACTTGAACTTCAAGACCACCCTCATCGGTGACGCAGATGACGATGAAGAAATTGATATTCTCATCAAAACAAAGACTGCTATAGTTGAGTTGATCTCCTTATACATCACCAGGTACGCTGAAGAATTTGATGCGGTGACCGAAAATTTCATCACAAGTATTTGGGAGTTAATCAACACGTATGTTACAAAACAGCAAAAATTCGATTTGTTGGCGGTGAGGGTTTTGTCATTTTTGACATCTATCTCCAAGATTGTCAAGTACCTGTCTTTCTTCAACAATGAACAAGCAATTAAGGAAATCATTGAAAAGATTATTTTGCCCAACATCGCATTTCGAGAAGTTGATGAAGAGACGTTTGAAGACGAACCAATTACATTTGTGAGGTCTGACTTGGAAGGTTCTGACTTTGATTCCAGGCGTAAATCTTCCACTGATTTTTTGAGAGAATTGAAGGAAGTGAATACTCAGTTGTTGACGAGTTCAGTGATGCATTACGTGAATCAATTTTTGACCCATGCGGACTGGAGAAACAAAGATATTGCTATTTATTTGTTCACTTCTTTGGCCGCAAAGGGAACTGTCACTAATATTGGTGTCACATCAACAAACATGTTAGTTGACGTTGTTCAATTTTTTACTGAAAACATAGCCGCATACTTGATGAATGACGCTTCCCCCATCTTAAAAACTGATGCAATTAAGTATATCATGACCTTTCGGAATCAACTAACCAAGGACCAACTTGTCACCACTATTCCCCTTCTCATCAATCATTTGAAAAATCCAAATGTTGTCGTTTACACTTATGCGGCAATCACAATTGACAAGTTGTTCTCTATGGCCAGTTTTACTAGTTCCAAGCACAATCCTGTGTTTGATAAGCACGACATTCAACCCTTTATTCATGACCTCTTAAATGGATTGTTCCCCCTCATATTGAACAATAGTGCACCGGAAAAATTATCAGAAAACGAATTCTTGATAAAGGCTGTAATGCAAATCTTGAATACGGCTGAAGACACCATCGATGAGGAGTTCAAAATGACTGTCATCGGTCAGTTTTTGAATATCTTGAGCATCATTGCTAAAAACCCCGCCAACCCAAGATTTACTCATTACGTATTTGAGAGCTTGGGTCTCTTGGTCAAATTCGGCTCGGGGCCATCACGCATTGATAATTATATTAACACAATCTTGCCTTCTTTGCTTCAAATATTAAGTGAAGATGTTCAGGAGTTTGTTCCGTATACATTTCAAATCTTGGCATATTTGCTTGAAAATTTGCCAAAAACTTCCCCATTACCAGGACAGTATGCGACGTTGGTCAAACCTCTTATGTCTCCAGCCGTTTGGGAATATAGAGGAAACGTTCCAGGTATCACCAGATTGCTCACAGCAATTATGGAGCATGATTCCACTCCTTTTGCGTCAAACTCTTCGGAGCTCACTCCTTTGTTGGGCGTCTTTCAAAAATTGATTGCATCCAGAGCCAACGATACTTATGGCTTTGATCTTTTAGAGGCCATTTTGTTGAATATTCCCCTTAATCTTTTGTCGAATTATTTAAATCAGATTTCTGTGTTGCTTTTGACGAGATTAAAGACGTCTCGTACAGAAAAATATATCAAGAGGTTTGTGTTATTTTTGATGACTTTGTGTTGCATCCCTTTGAACGAAGACATTTCGGCGAAAACAAGCAATCAAATTAATGCAGAGTTTGTTGTTGGATTTGTTGAATCTGTGCAACAAGGAGTATTCAAACAGATTTTCACCAGCTTCATTTTACCAACTTCTGAGAGCTTCGCGAACTTGCAGGATAAAAAGATTGCAGTTTTGGGGTTGTCTCAATTGATCACCTCTCACTCTTTCACTGAAGGTAATTATAACGTTCTTCTTTTACCTACACTTGAGCAATTGTGCAAAAACTTAAGTCTCTTACAAGGCATTGCGAAGACCACGAGTACCGTTGGTAACACTATCACAGGAGATGCGACAACCTCTAGTGTTGCTGTGAACGAATTGGATTTAGAAAGCTCCTCATACGGCTCAACCTTCTCGCGGCTTGTGTCGATCCAATTACCTCAATTTGATCCGTTGCCCCAAGTGCATAACGAGGATTTCAAATCAATCAAGTTGGGCGCCGTAAGCAATATCCAAAAATTAGCCCCTCTCGGAGTTTTGAATCTGCTCAGCGAGGAAGCGAGGGCGGTGGTTTCTAGTGTATGATATTGTACAAGCTGGCCGCAGAAATAGCTTACGTTATAGAATCAAGACTCTTTGAAACCATATATAATAGTTTAGGATGATCTCAATAAAGTAAAATATTTATTTTGAGCTAACACAAAGGATGAAGGAGAAGGTATGCAAGAACGAGGTGAATGAAGGTAATTGAAGTGAAATTAGAGTTTAAGGAATCGTGCACCAGCCCGGGCACGGTGTGGAATATCCATCTTGCCAGCCGTTGAAGATGAGTCATCATTCAGGAAAATGTGGGTTCCAGCTTTCTTTCTGTCGCTTGGGATGGGGGCAGTGTAGACATTCCCGGGCCCGAATTCTCGCTTTTTTCCGTCTCGGCTGACGAATCGTTTTCAGAACTCTTCAACTTCTCTAACCTGTCCTTTTCAGCGATCTCTGCTGCTGTCAAGAAACGGCCACCTTGGCCCCGGGGCCGTCTCATGGCATGCTTATGTCTCGATTCGTGTAAGTAAGGCTTTCTGGTGCGAGCGATTTTTAAAGTCTCCTCCAACTTGGCGCGTGCAATTCTTCTCTTCAAAATTCTGTGATATTGCTTTGCGTTCACATAGAAAGGTTGTTCTGTGGGTGCTTCAACAGGCGGTTGGGAGGAAATGTGCGGAGGAAGAGATGAGTGCGTTTGGCTAGGTGCCGGGGGAACAGGTTCGGGAATCTTCTCCTGTTGGTAGTAGCCATTATTTGGCGAGTCGCCGTTTTCGTATGATGGATCTGTAGCACCTTCATGGTAGTACGGAGACCTGGCAGGGTCTATCTGGTTGTGGATGATTTGTTGGGGAACTTGTTGATTGTAGTACGCTGGAGAAACCAGGTCTTGGTAGTAGGCGGTATCCTGGTGGTTATGCAAGGAGGTCATCGTAGCCAGAATCAAACAGGCGATTTTCCCGGGAATTAGATCTGTGGTGCAAAGAACGAACCAACACAAGCGTAGGATCTGGGGAACACTGAGGAACAAGATTCCGGTGCAGATAATGGCCGTTTTGCTCGCAGATGAAAATTACCGATCGCGACGATCCGGCACATTCACCTCCCGACTTCGGAGCCTCCATGAGGTACTGACCACAACAGTACGATATAGCGAGAACAGCTCTAAGACTGGGCGTTGCGCTTTTTTTCAAACTCATGTGTATAGGCCCTTCTGGCCTTGTGGTACTAAAGTGTGATTTTGTGAAAAACGGATTCAAAAGTTAAACCAAACACTTCGAGGTGCCCGTTTCCGGGCAGCGCGCAGCGTTTCCGTTCCGGAGCGCAATACTACTTCGGCACAGACTCATTCTTCTTGTGCTAGCTCAGGAACACTCCTATTAATTATATACTACGTAAGCAGGCCGATTATTTTGTATATCGAAGGTGTGGCTCATGCGGCAAAGTGGTCGCCCGGGATATCCATTTGATGTGCTATTCGTCTGTGGATGTCTCTGGGCTTCCCGTGAGCAATGCTAGAACCGCCTTGATCTGAGCTGTCCTCCACGCAATCCTGTTGCATGGCAATCCGCTCAAGAATATAGTTCCTGCCTCTCTTCTTCGTGTCTGTTTTCTGCACCTTCTGCTGAGCAGGTGCCAACACGCCCCGTGAATTTTCTATAGCATTAGCTTCCGACTCAGCCGTATCAGCCTGGTCGTGTTTCTGTTGCACATGTGGAGGCCACGAACACTCTAAGCTGTTCACCTGGCAGTTCTGGCACTGAGGGTACAGCGTCTCGTCGCATTTCTTTTTTCTTCGCCGGCAAGTGAAGCAGCCATTTCTTGTTCGCTTATGGACTGCCATTATAGCATCCCGAGGTCCTGCGGCTTGTAGGCGTCTTTCGGCGCTAAAGTGGTGTGGTGTGGATAGTTTTTGCCGATATAAGATTTCCTTCCTAATCAGGCAATTTTTGTACCGCGCTTAGCCAATGAGGCCTCACTCTTTAGTGGTTCGCTGGATGCATACATATCTGCTTAAAAAACCGTTGATCTTAATATCGCTATCTAATACTGCCAGATGAATAGGTAGAGGCACAAAAGTTTCTCGGAGCAAAAGCGAATTTTGCTCCTTTGTTTGTGACAGAGTAGTTAAATTTCAGTAAAATTGCAATTGGAGACACAATATCATCTTTTTTCAAATTACAATGATCATTTGTTGAAAATGTGTTCATTTACCCAGACGAAATAACAATAACGGATATCCGTTCTAGGTAGGCTGATGTCTAAAACCAGTTCTTATCGTTCGTGCTTTTTCCCAATCTTCAAGCATGATCTTGCACCGCGACGACTGCACAAACGCTCGGTACAAGATACATCTGTTCTTCTCCAGCTAAATGGAGGTGTCCCGAAAAAGCCTGTTGTCGTTGGCTCAATCGAGTTCATCTATACCTCTGTCGGTATCTAATGAAAGCTCGTCCGAGCTTTCAGATTTTTCTGTGGATGAGATCTTCTCCAAGTACTCCGTTGCCCAAGTGCAAAAACTCCAACTTGAGTACAAGTCGAACGTGGCTCGCGCCAAGGATGACTTGCATCGCTTGGTGGGTGAGAAATACAGAGACTTGATTCGAATTGCCGAGGATATCGAGGGTATGAGCGCAATCTCTCAAACGGTAGACTCGCAATTATCCGATTTGTCATACAAACCATCCAAGTATGTGCCGTTCGGAGCCAATCCCTTGAGTAAATTCGATTCAGTGCTAAGGAACGACAGAGCTAAAATAGCAAGGTCCAGATCAGGTAAAACCATTCTCAATAATGTTATCAATAATAAGCTTATTGGCCTTGATCTCAAACTCAAAACAAATATGTTGAAAAGATCTTCAACATTAGTGTTCATGGCTAAGTTGTACTACACTATAGGAGTTACTTTCAAACAGACATTGCTCGAGAGCCCTCATGTGAGTACCAATCTTCTCATCTTAAAGCAGAATTTCGTGAAACATTTGGAGCACAAGATCGCGACAGCAAGCACAAGCTCCGGGACGCTTCTTGCGGAATCCGAAATATTCTCCCACAAGTCTAAGGCCAGTTACGAAGATGAATTTGATGTTTATGATGATGCGTATGGGGAAGACGAAGAAGTAGAATTTTCTGACTCGGAAGATGACGAATATGTCGTAAAACTAGCTACGAAATTTAGTTCTTCCAGCCCCATGGTGAACTACATCATTGCCTATATTGTTGTCAATCGCGATAATGAAACCCTTAACTCATTGAAAACAATTGCAGAGAGAATTGTTTCCTTGAGGCTTGCCTACCTTCGGGATCGCCTTCTGAGTGCATTGAAAGCTGCAAAAATCACGGCGACGATAAAAGTTGATTTTTTTCCAATTTTCACTTACATCGAGATGACCTGCCACTTTGCAAATAAATTTTTCTTATCTTCCGATTCGTCTTCCAATGATTTACTGAAATTGTTAAGGAGAATCCCCAACTGGAATGCATCAGATTTGATAGGATTTCACAACTGGTTTGAACAAGAGCAAATCAGTTTCAACGACAAAGAATATTCTTTGCCAATACCAGCGATGCAAATTGAACTGGAACTTTCAAAATTCGGCCCTTTAGTGTATGAATTTGCAATTAGTTGCTTAGAGAGATACATTGATCTGAGTGACTCTTACAAGTCTTCGCAAAAAGCTTTGGATTTGCTTCACAGGTTTGTTGGGGGTCTTCGGCACACTGAGGTACTCTGCTTGGCGAATTTGCCCGAATGTTTTACAGTGAATTTTCTCGCGAAACATGACGTGACAAGTCGGCTTCTTGATTTTGTCCTGAAGAAAATCATTGAAGTTCAAGCGGAGAGACATCTAAATCAATTGAGTTTGGAGACCCATAATTCAATCGCCAAAAAAATCCAGCAAGAGGTGGAAGAAGGGTCTTTTGCAGGAGACATAATTCATGAGCCATTCACCCAAAGTATTTTCGATTTGATGGATCACAAAATGAATGATTACATCAAGTCTGTTGTTCAGCTTTCATCTCCTAACAGACAGTTGACCGGCCAACTGGAGGAAGTGAACAGTGAAGCAACTTTGAGAAACTGGTTTTTGGAGTCGCTGTCACTTCTGCAGCTTTTGAGCTTTACAGGAGAGAGCACACCGCAAAAAATATATTCTCTTCTTGATCGCCAGTTTAAAGAGGTGAATGGTTTATCCGCTGCCTGGGGCTCATTTACCAAATGTCATTTGAAAGATGTGTTCACCGGTTTGCAAAAGACTGTGTTGAAATCTGCCCTCGCGCAAGTCAGCAGCTTCTCTAGCTTCGTGGACAATATGGTACAGTCTAATTTACAGCTCAAAGATGAAGGCCGCACCGTGTTTTTGTTAAGGATTTTATTGGTGTTGAAAGAATATTCACAACTCACAAGCAGCAAGGAGCTCGTTCCTACCATTGACCAGAACATCACTGAAATTTGCACTGGTATTTTCAAGTCTCTTCTGGAAACGCAAATAACAGGCCAGAAGCTGTTCAGCGAATACATCAGGAACGGTACACTACTTTCTTCTGAGTCTGATTCTGGCGCTCTTCCTGTGAGGCCGCACTTAGGAATGAATTCAACCATATATGGTCTTGTCCAAAGGCTTTTGGATTGCCCACATTTCAACAGATATGAGATGTGCTCAATGTATCTGAGTGCAAGCTTGAAAGAGAATTTTGTTGCTACTAAAAATGAATGGATTTTGCGCGATGTCATCCCAGGAATTCTTCAATCGATTCTGGTGGGCGATCAATATTTTGTTGATGAGAGCAAAAATGCTGAGGAAGCTTCAGAATTGCCAGATTCGGTGGATGCGGCGCGAAGTGAGCCCGCAGATGAAGAAGCTTTGAAAGTGAACGTCGAAGAAGATAATTGGAGCGAGGTTGATGGCGAATGGGCCGATGATGACGGATGGGAGGAGACAAGCACGGTCAAGGCGACTAAAACGAAAGATGTCGAGTTGGACCAGGAAGAGAGTGGCGCAGAGGACAAGACAAAAACCCAAGAGTTTGTAAATGAGAGCACAGGCGAAGAGGCTAACAAAAAGGATCCGGAATCGACAGCAGAAGTATTGTTCGAGACAGAAGTTTTGCGAGAGAAGAGAGGGGCGTGCGACTATCTGATACAAAAGTCCCGGCAATGCCTTGCCAATATCGTTTTCATGCTCAATTTCACCACTAATGGCGAGGTTTCCGACAAACACGAGCAAGTATTGATAGCGGTAGACAACATCAATCGGGAAAGTGCTGGTGCGTTGGAGAGCTCCGCGGTTGAGTATATTGTGCGAAACGTGAACGACTTCTACAAGAGCAGTCGACAAATGTTTTTGCCATTGCTGGCAAACTAGATAGGAGCGAAATTATTATACAATGAAAAGAGGGGCAACAGGAATACAACCAGTAGTTTACAGATGCAAGCTAGTACAAGTAGACCTTTGCACCTGCTTGGGTCAAAAGCCGTAACGCATCGAGCGTCTCCTTGATGTCCCAGATGTTTTGCATCTTCTGGTCCAAGTAGGAGTTATCCATGAGGATGATCTTGATTTCTTTGGCTTGCAAGGCCAGCGCCTCGTCCCCCAAGACCTTTACAAGGCGGCCTGGGGTGCAACAGAGCACGCGCGACCAAGTGGAAGCCACCAACTTCAAGTCCACATTCAACTTGTTCTTGTTGATCAATTTGAGCGAGGAGCCGGGGAGGTCCCGAAGCGAGCGATGCACGTCACATGCACGGAGGGCGGACATGGACAACACGGCGATGAACTTGCGCTCTGCGGCTGCGTCTGGCTGGGCTGGCGCGTGATTGGCATTTTTCTTGTCTTTCTTCAGTTTCTTTCCCGTTTTGGCGTTC
The DNA here is from genome assembly GCA_030581635.1 of Clavispora carvajalis. Lineage (NCBI taxonomy): Eukaryota > Fungi > Ascomycota > Pichiomycetes > Serinales > Metschnikowiaceae > Clavispora > Clavispora carvajalis. The sequence continues at coordinate 159,298 of JAKTTV010000006.1, read as the reverse complement.
TTTTTACCCGGGGTCGAGGCGGGGAGCATGTTACCGAAACGGCCAGACAAGAATTGGGCCAAGTTTTCCAAAGTGCGGCCCTCGGAGAAGTCGGCGGTGGAGCGGAAGTCTGACTTCTTGAAGTAGAGCTCCGCCAACTCCAACGCCGAGAGGTCCGGGTTGCGCTTACGGATGGCGTCGTTGATGTAGTCAGCAATGGCCTCCGGCGCAGACTCACGCGAGAGGTTCTTCTTGTGGTCCATGTCCATGGCCATCTTGAGCTTTTTCTTCTCTTGCAACTTCAGAGAGGCCTTTCTCTTTTTGGGGTTCGGGGATTGCACCGGCGGCTCATCCAGGGTGGGTTCGCGGGGCAGAAGTGGCACGTCCGCGGCCACGTCATCCACCTCCACGTCGAAATCGTAGGCCAAGCCGTCTTCCAAGTCGTCTCCAGCCATAAAGAAAAGTTGTGCACACGAGAGCGATGGGCTTGCGCGAAGTACTCACTCTAGCCATCGGCCTACACAGACTGCTCCAGTGCTCCACGACAGCGATTCTGTCCTCTGCTCTTCACGCATCGCACCGCCTCGTTCGACGGACTAGAGCATAGAAAAGAAGAACCCTCGCGCAGACCGCGACTTTCCCACCCTTCTCATTCTGACACTTCTCACCAGAGTGCTTAACAACCTGGCCACATACAACCACTCGCTACGGCCCATGACTACCCTCACGTTCCGCCGCTCCATCGCCATGTGCGCGGATCTTGAGCGGCGCCTTGCCTCGGCCCCCTTCCACCCTGTGGTGGTGGTGGGCGGCGGACACGCCGGGTGCGAGGCCGCGACCGGCGCCGCGCGCGCAGGCGCCCGCACCACGCTTATCACGCCCCACGCCCACAAGATCGGCACCGCCTCGTGCAACCCCAGCATGGGCGGCGTGGGCAAGGGCACGTTGCTCCGCGAGGTGGATGCGCTCGACGGCGTGTGCGCCCGCGTGACGGACCGCGCCGGCATCCACTTCAAGATCTTGAATGCGTCCAAGGGCGCAGCGGTGCAGGGCCCGCGCGCGCAGATTGACCGAGACATCTACTTGCGCGAGATGCAGCGCACCATCCGCGAGTACGCGGGATTGGAGGTGATGGAGGCGCTGGTTGAAGACGTGGTGGTGGCGCCCGCGGCGCAGGGCACCGACTCCGCCGGCCGGGTGCACGGGACGGTGCGCGGCGTGGTGCTTGCAGACGGGCGCATCTTGCGGTGCGACCGCGTGGTGCTCACCACCGGCACGTTTTTGGGCGCGGAAATCCACATTGGCATGCACACCGAGTCTGCGGGCCGCATGGGCGAGGCCGCGACCCACGGGTTGTCGCGCACGTTGGCGCAGGCCGGGTTCCGCTTGGGCCGGCTCAAAACCGGCACGCCGCCGCGGTTGCTGGCCCGCACCATCGACTACCGCGGCCTTGCGCCGCAGCCGTCCGACTCGCCGCCGCAGCCCATGTCCTATCTCAACGAGCAGGTGCTGTTGGCCGACCGCCTTGTGCAGTGCCACCAGACCGCCACCACGCCCGAGTTCCACCAGTTGGTGCAACAAAACCTCCACCGGTCCATCCACATTCGCGAGACGGTCAAGGGCCCGCGCTACTGCCCGTCGATCGAGTCCAAGGTCATCAAGTTCCCCGCGAAAACCTCCCATGTGGTGTGGTTGGAGCCCGAGGGCTTGGACACCGACGTGGTCTATCCAAACGGTATCTCGTGCACCATGCCCGAGGACATCCAGCAGCAGTTGGTGCGCATGATGCCCGGTTGCGCCAACGTGGAAATGCTCCAGCCCGGCTACGGCGTGGAGTACGACTACGTCGACCCGCGCGAGCTCCGCCGCACTTTGGAAACCAAGTTGGTCGCGGGCTTGTACTTGGCCGGCCAGATCAACGGCACCACGGGCTACGAGGAGGCCGCGGCCCAGGGATGCCTCGCAGGCATCAACGCGGGGCTCGCCCACATGCAGAAACCGCTGTTGGAGCTTCTTCGGCTGGACGGCTACCTCGGCGTGTTGGTGGACGACTTGATCACCAAGGGTGTCGAAGAGCCCTACCGCATGTTCACGTCGCGGTCAGAGTTTCGCTTTTCCATCCGCTCTGACAACGCCGACAAGCGGCTCACCGAGAGAGGCTACCGCGCAGGCGTCGTGGGCGAACAGCGCTACCAGCACTTCCGCTCTCAGCTCAACCAGTTCAACGCCATCAAGGAACATCTCCAGTCGGTATCCATGTCTGGCGCACGCTGGGGCCCAGTCTTGCAAGGAACCCACCGCGTCAACCGCGCCACTGTGGTGGATGCGTGGAAATTGCTCTCCTATAAAGATATGTCATTGGCCGACTTGGTGCCCCAATTGGCTAAAGTGACAGGCCAGCCGCTCCCGCTGTGCTACAGCGACATGTCGCGCTGGCTTATGGAGCGTGTGGACGTGGAGGCAACCTACGAGCCGTGGCTTAAGAAGGAGGAAGCCCACTTGCGGGCGTTCCTGGCTGACGAGAGTTTGTTGTTGCCGGTTAACTACACCTACTCCAACACGGGCAGTGTCAAAATCTCGCACGAAGTTTGCCATCTCCTCAACACCATTCAGCCGGAAACAATCGGCCAGGCACGGAGGATCCAGGGCGTGACGCCGGCGGCCATTTTCGAGTTGTTCAAGTTGGTGAAGGACACCCAGCCAGAGATTGCTGCCACGCGGGCGGCTTGAATATATGTACATAGAAATCACTCTGCTTTGCACCCTGTCAATAAGAATCCGAGAGCACCCGAATGCGGACGTAGGCACAAGACCACATCACCCTCTGCCCCACCCACTTACATCCTATTTCCTTCCTTATATCTTTCGCCTAATATCTTGTATTGTTGCCTGTAGCCCTGTAACTACACTCGTGGCTATTCGATGCCTTCAAATGCCACAATTAAATTATCTTCATCTATGATCGGCTACCGCTTTGCCTTATTCCATATGCCTGTTATGTTTCTAGGCCTTGATCACTCACCTTCCCTGGGTAATTCCACAACCGCGTCGTGGCCGCTTATTTCATACTCATCTTCTTTTAAGGCTTCGTTCCTGCGCCGTTCGCTTTTGTGGCCTGACTCTTGGAGACTATTATTGAGGGCAACGAGCGTCTCTAAAGGAAAAATTGTATTGGCCAATCGCGAGGTCACCTCAATTTGCGACACACTGTCTCCGTGTGGACGAATACGGTTCATTAATAGTACCGCATCCTGAATGTTAATTATTTTGGACTGCCTATGGCCAGCATAGGCCTCCAAGTCTCCCATTAATTGCTGCAAAAATTCGTTTGACTTTTCTGTCACCATCTGAAGTGCTGAGGAAGTAAGCACATTTCGCTTAACTTTTTTCTTTGGTGGACTCACACTCTCGAATCGCGTAGGGATGCGCTGGGCAAGAGACACAACATTTCGCACTAAAGATTTCGGTAATCGCAAGCCACTCACCACCTGTGCTGCTTCAGAAGGTATCGTGGATTGAGTGGGTAGCCTAGGAGGCGTAATTTCGCCATAACTCAAAGAATTGGAATCGGACTCTGCAGCTTGTTCCTCATCCGCAAATGCTGGCTGAAGCTGAAGATGTTCCATTTGACTTATGTCCTCATTGTCGATAGTGAAGTGTCCCAGAATGAGCCCAGAAGGTGACAGCTCAGAGTCGAGATCATTTTCTGCTGCTTGTGATACCTCTTCAGCAACACGAAGGGTTTCTTTCGGAGGAGTGTCCATCTGTGACGTGTAGAATAACACGGAATCCCACTGCGGTATCTCCATTTCCTTCAAGGCGTCAAACTCAAAAGCATTTGTCGCAACCGGGGTAGCATGTGCGCTTGAAGATGCTACATTCATAGACTTCTCCTCTTGAATTTCTTTCTCGCTAGAATCGTTTGCAGAGGAAACGTTATCCATAACTCCAAAAGCGACCGGGTCTCCTAGACGTAAATCCATTTGCGGTGATGTTCGCGTTGCAGGAAGCTCTGGCAAGCTTGAAAGAGTGTTCTCAATTACAAACTGGGAAGCATTGATTACAGCATTGAAATCATGACCCACAGGATCCTGTGGATCAAAATTCATGGACTGCGTTTTGTGAGATGCCTTGTGTAGTGATTTGTTGCGACTTTCTAAAATCCGCTCGAGGTAAGATTTGAATGTCGGTTTCGCCTCTTGGGCTACATCCTCCTGCGACTGGTTGAGAGCAGTAACGACCGGCGAATCGGGCTCAAGCGGAAGCGGGAGTGAGAAGTCAAACTCACTGGGAGCAGTCTGAGATGACTGATCCAGCATCGTTTTCAGCAACGCAGAAGAAGTTAAATTCTTGGATTTAAGAGACTGTCCGATATCGTTTGGGCTCACTGATTGCATCCGGTGCTGCTCATCCAAAGCCTCGTACATTTCATCCTTATCATCTTCAGGTGACAGACGCTTTTTGTCGTATACCAAGGCCCGCGAAAAAGCTCGTAGGAATTCTTTTGTCACTGGCTCGGCATACCCAGCGTCGTATAACATGCCAGTCGAAGAGCGGCGTCGCCTGCGTACCGTCAAGCGCCCGCTTAGTCGCCTAGTAGGAGTGTGCATTTGACTGGGAGATTTTGAGTAGTTATTCATCAGACGGCGCCTACTGGAAGGCCCCAGTAATGCTATGCTCAGCCGGCGCAGTGACATTCCGCTGATGACTTCGGATAACTCTTCAGGAGGCAAGCGGATGTTGCTGATTCGCGACAGAAGGGGAGCAGAATAGTTGGAAAAGCCCGGCGTGACCACTGTGGTTCGTAGAGGCGTCGAGGGCTCTGTTTGTGGATACAGCATGGCGGCTACGAAAAAGCCTATGACCGGAATGTGTTTAGGTTGTTTTGGTGAGCCTGCATGTTTCCCATCCGGGGTCGCGCTTCCAAGATGGTGAAGCGCATCTTCGTACTATCATGGTTATTGTAATACACCATAATGAAATTGTACATTTACTTCGCCCCAAGCCCTGAACAAATACCTATGTTCGATTATTCTCCATCAATGGATTAATATCACTTGAATCACTAATGGGTGGAGGGGCTTGAGATGCAATTAAAGCGGCTTAAATACAACAGACCCCTAGCATAACAGGAAAAGCCATAAAAAGGACCGTTCAATTTGTACATTTGAATTATCCGCTCGCGATTAACACAAAATTCGTTTGGAATGTGTTACTGTCACATCCATATTGCCGTCAGTATTAAAAGAGAGGAGACACATCCTTCAAGCATTTATAGACGGTTAATGTTTTTATTCAACAACAAATTCTTATTTGTGACCCGAACAAATCTTGGAGGTTGGCTGAAGCTTATCGTAATAGGTTTACTGCACCGGTCGGTTTAATTTTTCGTGAATTAAGAGACCCGCATATAACCGTTGGCCGACATTCATAACCATGCAGTTAGATGAAGAGCTGACGAGAGTCATAATCCATTATCAAGTTTACTGGACTAAAAATTTGCTCGACAGAGATACCGCCAAGGTTATTTCAGTACCGCGGGCTTCTGTTTGGAGTAAACACTTGAAGCTGTGTCAGATTGGATCCTCACACCCGGTAATGCCATGTTTTAGTATTCACCAGCCAAATCGCCATCTGACTTGCATTCATTCATAATATGATACATGGATCGGAAAAAACATAATAAGAAAATCAATTCCCTTACATACAGTTAAAGTAGTCACACTGGACTCCTACTGGAGAAGCTAGGGCATTTGCAAGGCGATACAGGACTAAACTCCAAGCTTCAGTCGCAATTCTCAACAGTTGTGTTAACCAAAGCGAGAAATTGCTTGAAAGTTCGCACGAATAGTTGCCCAATTTTAGAGGTTTTGTGTGATTGAGCAAGTTGCGTCAGTCACCCGCAACAGGCCAAAGAAGTTAGTGTGTATGCACTGCTTCTGGTGCGCGCTAAAGGAGAAGTGAGTGTAACTGCTTAGTGCGAAGCAATTATATCAATGGAGGCGACAAAGGGCGAAAACCTTCTCACCGCTTTGGCAGCGGGCTGCTCATCTTCTGCCTTCACTGCGTTTCTCACCTTTCCTCTTGATTTTTTAAAAACAAATCAACAGCTCAGCAACGATGCTGGGCTCCTCAAGTACAAGGTGAACCAAAGCATCACAAGCATCGCGCTGTTTATGACCGGTTCTAGCGCGTTGGTCGCCGGAAGTGTCTTAAAGAACACCACTCGTATAACTATGTACCACTGGGCCTCGGATTTCATGGCGATCGACGCTGCGGGGGACAGGAAGAAAACCAGCGCGCCCCGGGTAGTGATAGCAGGAGCCATGTCAGGGTTCGTGGAAACCCTCTTTATTGTCCCCTTTGAGCGGATCAAGACCATTATGATTCAAAACCGGCTCTTAGTAGCCGAAGTTAAGGGCAATCCGCTGCTGGTGGATATCACAGGGTTGGGGGTAGAAAAGCATCCCAAGCTGCTATTTGCGAGACAATACATCTCGCCCCACGCTTACTGGACTGCGGAGCTTGTGAACCAGTACAAAACTGGCAAGGCTGCGTCCAAATTTAGCCATCACCATACCGCGCCCGCAGATTCGCTCAAGATGGAGTTTAACAAGTCGCCAGCGTTGACTCTTGTGAAGACGGTGCGCCAGATGTACGCGTTAGACGGGTTCAAGGCGTTCACCAATGGTATGATGATTACTATCGCGCGGCAAATGGCCACGTCAATGGCGTGGTTCTCCACCTTCAACGCCACGCGCCAGTTAATAAGCCCGCATGGCACATCGGCAGAGGTGCAGTGGTTCACATCTACTTCGTCAAAGACCGAACAGACTGTGTTGTATGTTGTTTCTGCTGTGGCGGCCACTGCGGTATCTCAGCCTCTTGATGTGCTCAAGAGTCACATTCAGCTGAAAAATGGTCGCGCGCTCTACCGAGACGCTCTTCTGACGGCCTACAAGCTCATCGAAACGAGAGGGTTTGGGCTGTTATTTGCGGGTGCGTTTCCCCGTGGGTTCAAACTCGCTGCTCACGGGGCATTAACCGCATTGACGTATGGCTATTTCTCGTCCGCCATCACGTCTGTAGGGACAAAATCTGTGTTTGTGGAGTGACGAGGTCGGTATGTAGTTATAGATGCAAAGCTGATCAGCAAGGAAGGTACCACGATGCCTCCAGACAAGTAAGAATGCTAAAAGCGTAGATATGGGAGTTGGCCAGGGGGACGGATCCTACTGCTCCAGGTACACCGGCACGAGGGTCTCACCGCTTTTGTGCTCGACTCCGTTAAAGCGAGTTGCAAGCAAACCACCCGCAAAGCTGGGCTGGCTGAAGGCAATCTGAAGTTTGTCTAGCATCATACCGTACACCGAGTGGTGCACCACCGCCTGTAAAAGCTGCATTGCAACACCACAGCGGCGCCAGCTCGGAGCGACCCAAATCCGAGAGATGCCCACACGTGCTTGCTTCACCTCTTGGTTCGGCACCACCTGCTGCGTTTTGCTCACAACCCAAAATGCGGACTGGATGGGTTCGGTTACACACAACCCGACCGCCTTTTTGTTCACCACCGCCACGAATGCTTTCCCTGGTATTCCGTTGGTCTGCAGAGATTTCCACGAGCCATTTGCGGGCGGAGCGTTCAACTCTTGATTGACCATGTGCAAGAGCGCCTCGACCCGTGCCACCTGGGGCGCACTGGACGTTGGTGCGTAGATGTGCAATTGAAAAAGAGACGAGCTGGAGGATTTGGACGTTGAAGACTTCCGTAGCGCCGAAGGCTTTTCCGGTTTAGTAATGGTAGCTGTGAGTACGGGTTGGCCCGGAAAATTCCACCCGGGCCCATTGATGAACGTTGTGTGGTATTTCGCGTGTGCGGTGCGGTCTTCCGCATGGTGACCATAAGTCATACCGCATGCTTTGCACGTGGACGACACCCGGCCCACGTTCAAGAAGCCCTGGATCTTTTTCGGCGCCGCAGCTTTCCCGGAATTCCCCGAGCCATGTCGCGTCGGTCGAATGGGGCCACCTTTCGCCATGAAGTATGCGAATCGTGGAGTGCGGTCGACTGCAGGAGGAGGAACAAAATCTTCTCCACAAATCAAGTCCCCACGGAAAGTCTCCACGTCCCGAGTCTCACACATGGCTTCTGCGTACGCTAACTTGCTCCCTGTTAACGGACAGTGGAAACAACAGATCACCGAGTATCTCACCGAAGACGTCCCATCCTTTGACTATGGAGCGTTCGTGGTGGGCTCCAAGCCAGAAACGGCCTCATTGTACATGAAACAGACCGGGGTCATCTCAGGCGTGCCCTTTGCCGCAGAGGTGTTCAGACAGTGTGAGCTTGACGTCGAGTGGCATCATAAGGAGGGCCAGTACATAACGGCGGAACAATTGGCAGCGAACAACGGCAGGATTGTTGTCGCTACCGTTTCCGGCCCAGCCAACAAGATTTTGCTCAGCGAGAGAACGGCATTGAACTTGTTGGCGCGCTCCTCGGGCATAGCTACTCAGTCCTACATCACCAAGCAGTTGGCTGACAAGAGTGGCTACACTGGCATCATCGCGGGAACCAGAAAAACCACTCCTGGTCTCAGACAGCTTGAGAAGTACTCCATGCTCGTGGGTGGAGTAGATGCCCACCGATACGACTTGAGCAGCATGGTCATGCTCAAGGACAACCATGTGAAATCCACCGGTAGCATTACTGACGCAGTGAAGAGTGCACGCAGCGTGTGTGGGTTTGCTGTGAAGGTTGAGGTGGAAGTGAGCACCGAGGCCGATGCTCGGGAGGCCATTGATGCTGGTGCAGATGTGGTGATGTTGGACAACTTCAGCGGCGCAGCCTTGCGCGAGGTGGCTCGGAACTTGAAAGATCACTACCGTGGCACCAACAAAAACTTTTTGTTGGAGTGTTCGGGTGGTTTGACATTGGAAAACTTATCCTCATACTTGTGCAACGATATCGACATTTACTCCACGTCATCCATTCACCAGGGATGCGGTATTGTCGACTTTTCGTTGAAGATCGACTAAATAACTATAAACCACCATCTATTGGAGCTCGATTAAGACAACAATTTTGTATAGCCGTTCTAGGAGCGGAATGCCACACATTATGGTACAATGAAACTCAACAAGTCGCACCCGTTTATTTGTGGATTTTGATGTAGCACCACACCCTTCACCCATTATTTTCTAGAATTGGATGTAGCACCCCATCCTTCATCAGCGAAATGTGATGCAGTAAAGGCCTATACCTCATTACTACTAGAATAAGACTTGGGAACGCATTCTCCATAAAATGACTTCGCGATTCATTTCGACAACTCGCTACAGTCTGTATTCCCACATCTAGCGAATTGAGGAAATACTCTGGAGCTCTAGCGTATCGAAGCCGGTGTTGAACCCTATTATGTCCGCCACGTTGGTCAAAATCTTCGCCGTGGACTGGTCATTGTCGCCAAAGTCGTCCTCTTCGAACATCTGCAACGGCAGTGCAGCACCATGCCACGGTGGAGAGCCAAGCTTCGATCCAATATTATTGAGCAGAATCCCTGAGATCCCTGACATTGCGGAGATGCCTGACAAACCAGTGCCGTGAATGCTGTTACCATGATTCATGCTTCCGTTTGCACTCACACTGTTGGCGCTACGGGATAAGCCCCTCAGGCCAAAATCTGGAAGAAACGCCTCGCTCGTTTCTATGGAAGAAGTACCGGCCTTCTTGCCGAAACAGCGGATTGCTCGAATATGCGAATCTTTGCCGTCCTGATGGTTCGCAAGCACGACAATTTTGACAACAAAGCACTTAAGCAATGAATCCGCCCGCACTCCTTTGAAGATGATGTGTGACCAGCCAATAGGTTTATCGAAATTCACCACACAAACCTCAGCCAAATCCCAATTGGAGCTGCCCGCCATAATCTTGATTTTCAGTGGGGTGTACGACTCGTCAAGTTGAAAGTTCGTGAATAGCGAGATACGTTCCAAACTTACACGCTTGAAAAACAGAAGCGTAACGGTGTGTGGATGGTTGAGCTGCGTTCCTTCTGAATTAGTCTGCTGCTCCATATTGTTGTCCGTGCTACCGTCTGACTGCCAGTAGGTAGCAGGCGTGTCATCTCTAAGCTGAGCCAATCCGCATCCTTGTTTGAAAGAAGAGAGTTTCCATGATGCCAAGGGAGACAAATCTAGTAGTTGAAGGCTTTCTAGCTCCTCAAGCCCTTTAGTGTAATACAACTTTTGCAATTGTTCAAGCGACGGTTGATCGGACTGAGAGCCCGATTGGGATAGGTCGTGCAGCTCATCTTCAGGTATAGAGTGCTGGTCGTCAGCGGAATATGCAAGAGAACCTATGGCAGACGAATTTAGGAGTTGGGTATGACTTATTTCGTGGTCGTTTTGCATTAGTTGTGATGTTTGCAACTCCAGTGTTCGTAGCACTTTGTGCAGTTCGCGCTGATGGGGGGCAGTGGAGGCATTCAGCTCGTATGGAAAACTACGCAGTGCGGTCGACGGCCCGTTCTGGCTATGAATACTATTCGACTATTTCTAAATTAAAGAGCAATCTCCACGGTTTCGACATTTGCTTGTGTAGGCAGCGACTGGGAAGACTTCTTCTGCTCGGCATTCTCTGGAGCAGTTGAGTTGTCCTCCGCGACAGTTTCTTTCTCTGGCTCACTCGTCTCAGTCTGGCCAGGCACAACTTCCACAGGCTCCTCCGGGGCAGGGCTAGCGGCTACAGGTGCAGACGTGTCAACAAGCACTTCGGCTTCTTTTGGCGAGTCGTCGATAAGCGTTTCCTTGAGCAAGTCGGCGGTGCTGTCAACCTTAGAGGAAGAAGAAGCCTCGGGCTGCGCCTTTTTTCTCACCAAACGCTGAGGCGTAAACGCGGTCAGGAAGGTCTCAGGGTTCGGGATACCGTAGCGCTTCAACGCACGGCGCTTCAACACCTCAATATACGAGAGCTTCCCCTTGGTCGAGAACTCGGTGCCCGAGCGGTCGTAAAACGCAAGCTCACCATTATCCTCATCCTCGTCGCCCACCATGTAGTCGTCCACGCGAGACGAGTCCAAGAAGCCGTCGTCGTGGTCGGTTTCGGACTTGTCAATGACATAATTGCCTGCTTCCAAGTCAGTGACGAGCTGGAAGATCAACTCGGCAAAGCTCGTGGCAACCACTATCTTGGTATCAAAGTCACGGCCAAACAATATGACCTGGCCCTTGAAACCCGCAGGGCCCGGAGCCATGTCCAAACCCAACATGTTGCCGTAGAAGTCGCGGGCAATGGGCACCCATCCGCGGTGCACATAGTACCCCTGGACTGCGTTGGCCGGCACCGACTTCTGGTGCATGAGGTAGGAGTTGGCGAGGCGGTCACGAATGGTGCGTGCAGAGGACGACGAGTCAGCGTTGGCTAGCTGGTGCTGCTGGTGCTTCAAGGCTATGTGCTGTTTCTCCACGCGCTCCGCCACCTTGGCCCAGAGCGTGTACTCCTCCAAGATGCTCTCCATGTCCAAGAGCGTCATGCCCATAAGCAAGCCGGTGGGTTTTCCCCCGCGAAACTGGCCGTCGTGGATCTTGTAGAACTGGCGGAACTCCATGGGCAAGGCGCCCACGGCCAAGTCCTTCTCAAACTCGTTCAAGTCCGCCGACAGCGCGCCGTCGTTCAAGTTGTCCTCCAACTCGGGGTACTCCTCCTCCAAAAACGCCTCGATGCGGCTCCACAACTGGTCCACCAGCGGCAATGGCGGCTGGCCGTTGGTGAAGTTCTGCATCTCGGTGCTGTGCAAGTTGGACGCCAGGCGCATGCCGGCACGGTACCCGATATTGGTGGAGGAGCCGTTTCTGGAACTGGCGAGAGAGTGGGTCAGAGATGCCGCGGGGTCGTTGAGCCGGGCCGTGGCAGGGTCCAACGTGCCGCCAGCAGTGGAATTGGAGTACGGAGTGCCGTACAGAGCGTAGTGGTCATCGGTGACTACCGAATGCCAGAAGGATTTCACGTTATCGAGTAGTCCCATGGTGTATGGTTTGTGACCGGGGGAGGCGCGGACATGACTACGGGAACTGTGTGCACGCACCGGGTTCGGAATGTGGCCCTCCCAAGCAACTGAGGAATCCCTGGCGGGCCGGACGGGTGCCGGGTTCTGGATGGCCGCTATGACTTGCAGGAAACGGGAAATGGCGGTATGCGGTGCCTAACAAGTGCTAGTGCGGTCCAGATTCATGCTACGAAGAGTGGTGAGGGAGTAAGAGGGGAAAGTAGTACAAATTGGGGAGCTCAAGGTAAAACGCGACGGTCGATTGAGTGGGTCGTCGTCGATCGTTCCGTTTTTTGGTGGTGCCGAGCTGCGTGGGGCGCTGGTGCTGGACCACTTGGGGTAGCCAGAGCTGTAGCTCCACTGGACGGCGTATGTAGACGTGCAGATGGCTTTGGTTGGCGTCAAGCTCGTGATAAGCTGAAAGGCTCTACATTAGTCCGAGTAGACTTTTGGTGCAAATCCCGGCCGGTACGAGGACGTTTGCTTCAACGCTTCTCATGAATTGAAGTTAATCTTTTACTGGTAGCTGGGCTACGCTGCCCCGGCTAACACTTCTTCGGCATTTGGTCTTACGTCGAGCGAGCGCAATCCGGTGGGCTCACCTTTCTAGGGGAACACGGGCCTAGAACGGTCCAGTTTTAATTATGCTTCGGGATGCGTCGCCGCAAAGCCCATTGTTTCAGCGAACAAGTGGCTATACTCCGCAAACCACCGCGACATAGTATAGCGGGAGGAGATATTCACCGCCCAGCCTAAATGTATTCTGCTAGTCACTATTCCAGTCCTTCGACAGCTACGTTCCCGCACACTTAAATGAAGCAAAATTCGTCTATAATTGTGAGTGCTCGCTCAAATACTCCGCTAGATCCTCGCCAAAGAAACGAGGCAATAAACCTGGCTTGCTGTTGTCAAGGCTTGTCACAGAAATCGTCTCCTGGATAAGGTCGTAGTTGATTGTCTCGCTCACCTTCGAGTCTTTCTGGTAGTCTGGATGAGCCTTGACAAAGTCACGCAAGAACCGCGCGGTGGTGGGAACCTTGCCCAGCGCCCGACCACTGATCAATGCCAAGTACTTCTGCAACCGCACCAACTCTTCGGCCGCAGCCTCCTTACAATGTGACTTGCTGTTTGTGATGGACTCCGGCACCAACACGGTGGCGACGTACTTGGTGATCATGCGTATCAATCCGGGGAACTCGGCCGAGCCATTGATGATCTCATCTGCAGTCAACTTGACCTCGGTCTGCGGCTCGCTGTCGCTGGCATTGCCGTTGCTAGCGTAGCCGTTGAGATAAACGCCGTTTTGTTGGAGAAGATCGTTGCCATCGTTGATAAAGCGATCAAACCAGCTCAAGTCGTAGCCCTTAAAGTCTGCGTACTTAAGGCCGCTGGAAGCAGGGTTCTTGAACCAGAACTTGGCATTCGTGGCTGCGTCGACCTCATGGGCCGTTTCCATATTGGCATCTATCTTCAGGATTGGAATGTACCAGTCTGGGTTGTACTGCAAGATGGCCTTGCCGGCCAACGCCACGAACACGGAGTAGGCAGCGTTCTCAAAGTCTGACAACTGGATTTCCATCGGACGGAACTCCACGCGCCATCCCGGCGTCAGGGCCAACTTTTCGGGAGAAATTTCTCCCGGATAGATCGCAGGCGGCTTGAACCGAAGAGTCTGCCAGTTTGTCAGCTGAATGTTTTCAAAGTGGTCGTTCTCCACGGTGGTGTCCTGGTTCACTCTTTCGCTGAAAATCACCAATGGGTCGCGGATGAAAAGATGGGCAAAGTGCTTGGCCAAAAGTTCGTCGAACTGCGCACCCACAAGCGACTTGTACACCTTCTCGTTGAGCGGCGACACAATGTCGTTGTATTCCTGCTTGAAGTAGCCGCTGGTGTACGAGCTGTCGCCCAAGTACGAGTCGATGGAGTCGTAGCGCGACTTGGGCACTTTCTGCACCGGCTTTCCGTCGCGGGTTGCCACGCCGGTGTCACCGTTTTCGTTGGCCACCTTATCGCCATTCAAGCCGCGGCCACCACCTAAAGAGCGAATGTGGTCCTTGGTTTCTTGCGGCACGTCCAAGCCACCGTACAAGTCGTACCCACGGTAGGGCTCCACGTCCCGCTCAGCAAACAGCCGGTCGTCGACCGCGCCGCTGATCACGTTCCACCGCACATCTTGGTTGACCAAGAAGCCCTTGAAGATGGGCGCGGCCGCAGAAACAGCCAACAAGACGGGGGTGAGCGGCGCCAAAGTGTCGTACAAGTAGCGGGCCTGCGCAAGAGTGGCCGCCTGCATCGTCACCTGGAGACACGACGAACCCATACCAAAACCCATGGCGTCCATGTACACGTGGCCCGGCTTGGCCGCACCGAGCCACGGCTCCGCGTCCGAGGGGAAGAGATCGCGGTGGGGGATCAGATCGTCCATCAACTTGGTGTTGGTGTCGGGGTAGAGGGGCAAGTTGATGGCCACCTTGTTGCCGCGACGCTTGCGGATGTTGGCGGTGAGCGTGGGGAACCGCACGTGTCTGTTGATGATCTCGTCAGGCAAAAAGAGGGACTGCGACGCCGGGCCGATGGGCTTGGCCGCGGGCGCCGTGAAGGTGCCGCAACCCATACGCGGGTACGAGGTCAAGGTCAAGGGAACCACGTGCGGCGGTAACACCAGCTGGGACACCTGGCGCCTCCGGATCATGTTTTTTTCGACGTAGAGGTAGTCGCCGAACGAGTTGCCGTCGTAGGGGCGCAAGGGCGTGGCCTCAATCATGAATCGGCCGTACTCGGGGTGGAACAGCACGTTGCCGGCCTCCGCAACGGCGGCCTCGGGCTTTTCCGGGTTGTTCAAGTCTTCTAAGATGTGGTCTTGGTCAATCGACAACTTGGCGGAGCGCTGCTCCTCGTCCACGTCCACGAGCATGTACTCCACTTCATCACCCCAGTAGAAGTGGTCTTGGTTGCGGTTGCGGTGCTGGCGAAATATGTTGACGAGCTGCGCGATGCCGTCGGTACGAACAAGTTCGTTGTGACCCCTGGAATCTTGCCAGTCGAGCGGCGTGCCCAAAGAAAGTAAGCCCATGGTGCTGGGGGAGGAAGATGGAGTGCAACCGATAGGTATTCGGGAACAATTACTAAGCAGGAATTTTCGCACACTGCGCAGTCACAGTCAAGCCTCGATAAGCGACGAGCAGAAAGACAGAAAAGACAGCGCGCAAGACGGGAGCGGATTGGCCAGGTAGTGTGAACGCGAGAGAAAAGCAGGCTTTGACGCGGCGCTTGGGGCCCAATGCCTCAAGTTACCGCTGCCACAATTGGCACCCACAGTGCAAATCGCACGTGACTACCACCGCGGCGGAAACCCATTCCTGTTTCGGTAATACTGTCGATAACCCTTCGCCGTCCATTGTCTGCTCGGGAGGTCTCAGCGCTTGGTACTGGTTAGGATTGCGTCCATGTCCAGCTCACACACTGTTCACATACTGTCCATATAATGCCGAGTTCAGGCTCCAGGCCGATCTATCTCAGCAAGCAGGATGTTGGAAATATACGAGGCAAATCTGCATGGAGCAGGTTCAGGTTGCTCGCATGGGGCGTATGTTGCGATGTGTGATGCAGAACAAGCTAACAGCCTATTGTGTCCGCCACCATTCGGGAAAACAGCTTTTAAATCCGATAGTAGAGCCAATCGAGTCAATCGCTTGCAGATGGTGTGCATGAATTGTATAATATGAAGCGCCCTTATGCATGCACCATTATCATGTTCGTGCTCCTAATCATTTCGAGTAAACTGCGTTGACATTGGATGACTCATAGTTGAGCCATCGGCCTCTTATTACGTTGCTTCAGGAGTTTTAGTGCCTAAAGTGGGTGACGTGACCCGTAAGTAAATTACCTCCGCTTCATGTGATTAAGTGTAAGACTTCAAGGGTAAACGCTTTCTCAAGGGGATAGATTGTGCTATGCAATAAATACAAATTGTTGCGAGTCTCTGCGCTGCGACAAAGAAGCACTCGGCATTCACAATTGCCAATGTCGCTTTATGTCTAATTGCTGTGCAATCGGGATACACCTCAAACTTCATCATTTTGCCCGAATGCCGGTGAACATACCTGATTGTAACTCGATGGATTTTGTGAGGGATACGTAGACGGTGTGTACCATCGCTGAATCACCGCGTTATCAATACCAATAAGAGACTACAAAATTAAAGACAGGTATCTTGGCGCCAGTCGTGCTCAGCATGATCTCGAATTCCATTCAATGAACATCTTTTGTAAATGCAATATCACAGTGTAAGTGAGTTTCGCATACGTGTGGCAGTACCGCACGTCCTGGCACTACAGGAACACTCCTTGTCCTAGATATATTTCCAATTCGTGTTTATTAATGCACAATAGACCCTTACACAAGCGCCTAGTAGAGTTTGCCAATGTTGTTCACAACACAGCCCTCGGCTCCTTCCTTCTTTTCGACCAAGTCACCAATGATGACCGCATCTTCGCCGGCAGCTTGGAACTCTGCCATAGCCGCCTCGACGTTCTTCTCTTCCACAATCACAACCATACCAATACCGTTGTTGAAGGTCTTCAACAAATCCTCGTATGGGACACCACCCTGCTTGCCAAACCACTTGAAAATTTCAGGCACTTCCCACTTGCTCATGTCCACTTGAGCCTGCAAGTTCTTAGGCAAAGCACGTGGAATGTTTTCAACCAAACCACCGCCGGTGATGTGAGCCATTCCGAGCAATAAGCCCTTCTTGATGGCTGGCAACAATTGTTTGACGTAAATCTTAGTGGGCACCAAAAGCTCCTCACCAATAGTCTTACCGGAGTTAGTCCAAGGGGCAGTCGACTTGTAATCGAGCCCAGACTTCTCGATGATGTGACGCACCAAAGAGAACCCGTTGGAATGGACACCATCCGATCTTAAACCGATCAAGACATTGCCCGCCTTCATCTCATTCAACTTTGGAAGAATGCCGTTCTTGGAAACAGCACCCACGGCAGTACCGTTGGTGTCGTAGTGGCCAACATCGTACATTCCAGGCATTTCACTGGTCTCCCCGCCAACCAACGCGCAACCAGCAATGATACAGCCGTCAGCAACACCGTTGACGAACTTGGCGGCAATGTTCACGTCAAGCTTACCGGTAGCGAAGTAGTCAAGGAAGATTAATGGCTCGGCACCTTGCACCACCAAGTCATTGACATTCATCGCCACCAAGTCAATGCCAACAGTGTCGTGGATGTCCATGATTTGCGCGATTCTCAACTTGGTGCCGACACCATCGGTGGCCGCGACCAACAAAGTGTCCTCACCTTGGTAGCCAGCTGCCTTCAAGTCGAACAAGCCACCGAAACCACCAATATCGGAGTCTGCGCCGCTTCTGGCAGTGGACTTAACTTTAGCTTTGATCTGCTCCACGAGCAAGTTTCCGTTGTCGACAGAAACACCAGCCTCAGCGTAAGTGGTGCCGCTGGCGGTGTTTTCAGCATCTCTGAAAGCCTTGTGCGCAATATCAGATCTGTTGTACTTTTTGGCGAAGGACACATGGTCAACACCCACGTAGGCCTTGTCCACAGACTCTCTGATGGAGGAGCCGGTAGCAGTGGCAGCAATTACACGGCCACCGGCAGTGACAACCTTCCCGTCCTTTTCGGCAGTGCCAGCGTGGAAAATATAAGTGTCTTGCGGCGGAGTCTTGACAGTGATTTCGTCTCCCTTGGCGTAGGATTCCGGGTAGCCACCCGCGGCCATTACCACGGTGGTGGAAAAAGTGTCAGGTTTGGTGCTGATAGAAACTGAGTCCAATCTGTGCTCGGCTGCAGCCAACATGACTTCGGCCAAGTCGGTCTCGTCAGTCAACAAAGGCAACACAGTTTGGGTTTCAGGGTCACCAAATCTCACGTTGTACTCCAAGACCTTTGGTTCCTTCGAAGGAGACAACATGATTCCGGTGAACAAAACACCACACATTGGGTAGCCGTCCTTTCTCATGCCGTCAATGGTAGGCTTGATCACTTGCTCATTGATCTTGGCCAAGACCGCAGGAGTAGCAATTGGGGCTGGGGCGTAAGCACCCATACCTCCAGTGTTCAAGCCTTGATCGCCGTTTCCGATTCTCTTGTGGTCTTGAGCAGCAGGCAAGTTGAAGAAAGAGTAACCGTCGGTGATGGTCAAGATAGACAACTCGTCACCCTCCAAAAACTCCTCGATGACGATCTCGTCACCAGCGTTTCCAAAGTTCTTGGCCACCATTATCTCGTCCAAGCCAGCCAAAGCCTCTTCCTTCGTTTCTGGGATCAAAACGCCCTTGCCTGCAGCGATTCCGTCCGCTTTCAACACAATTTTGTAGTCGACCTCAAGAATGTGTTTTCTCGCCTCGTCCACCGAGGTGAAGTTCTGGAAACGCGCAGTGGGGATGTTGTGCTTGTCCATGAAAATCTTGGAAAATGCTTTGGACCCTTCCATGACCGCAGCCTTGGCGCTGGGGCCAAACACAGGGATGCCCACCTGGGTGAAGACAGTGGAGATGCCATCTACCAAAGGCTGCTCAGGGCCAGGAACCACCAAACCAATTTTGTGCTCAAGCGCAAACTTTTGCAACTTCTCAAAGTCCTTGGGAGAGCCGGACAATTCGGGAACGTTGACGACCTTGGCACCGAGGGTAGAGGTTCCACCGTTACCTGGAGCAACGTAGATCTTCTCCACGGATGAGGATTGGGCCAATCTCCAAGTGATGGCGTGTTCTCTGCCGCCGTTACCAACAACAAGAATGTTTAAGCTGGACATCAGAATAGGGAAGTAAGAAAAAAGGGGATGAGATGTGGTCGGAAACCAAAACCAGGGAGTAATGTACCTTATGTATGCTTCGCAGCTAATTTTATTTTTTCTTGTAATAAAATTCTGACTCCGATACCCACCCCAGTGGTGCGGCCTCATCACACAGGCCCAGTGCGACCTCTGTGACCAACTACATCCTTTCCACATGCTGGTAGTTTATTTACAGATATATACAAATCGACTTACGCCACGTCGCCCAAGCCCACCAAGCCCTCGAACCGGTAGTTCTCGTCGCTAGGTGATTTCACGGCATTACCCTCCTCGTTCACCGGAGAGTACAAGTAGTACGATAATAATGCATTGACAACGGCTCTGGTTTTGGCCTCGTTCAAAGAGGAGCCAACTCCCTCACCCAACTTGTCGCCTCCGGTAAACGCGCCGGCAACGTAGATGGCATGGGCGGACAACCTGCCCGTTTCGGCAATAAGTCTGACCTCAAGTGGGTGTTCGAGCTCCAACTTCTCGCATATTCTCGCCAATTCTCTGGTGGGTTTGCTAAACTGGAACATTTCCGTCAATGGGACCTTACGCGACAAGACG
Organism: Clavispora carvajalis; assembly: GCA_030581635.1. Classification (NCBI taxonomy): domain Eukaryota; kingdom Fungi; phylum Ascomycota; class Pichiomycetes; order Serinales; family Metschnikowiaceae; genus Clavispora; species Clavispora carvajalis. The sequence continues at coordinate 139,892 of JAKTTV010000006.1, read as the reverse complement.
TGGTTGCGAATGAACTCACGCGTGGCCTCTTCGCCCGCGTGTGTGTACAAGCCGCCAATAATGGCCCGCACTGCCGATGCGTAAGCATCCAGCTCCTTGGTCAAGTAGGTATTCGTGGCCCGATCAAGCGTAGCCGACTCCTCCTGGGATAATTCGTGAATACCGGACTCCTTCACCTCCTCCTTCGCGTCCTCCGTCAAGAAGCGCAACTTGCCGTACTGCAAAGTCTCTGGTTCCTGCGCAAGATGCTTCTGCAATTTGGAGGTGGCGTCGATCTCGATACCCCACGCCTTACCAACCTGGCTCAAAGTTTCCGCTCCCATGTATGCATCCACCGCAGCATTGTGCACTGTCATAGGAAGTCGGGGGTAGGTCACCAACAAGTGCTCAGATACGTAGTAGGACAACAACGTCTTGCCCAATGTATTGAGACCGAAGTTGTTGGCTAATCCTCCATACTTATTCAAGTTCAATGCCTGCGATAAAGTGGAGTAGGAGTAAGAATCGGGCAATCTTAAGCGAGCAAACAATGCCGCGAGAGGAGGCGACTGCTGTGCCGTTGATTCGGGCAATCTATGGGTGAAAATGCTGTTTTTGTAGCTGCCGTAGTCGGTGATGGAGTTGTACGTGGTGTTCAACGACTTGTCCAACTGGGCCACATGGTACAAGGCAACAAACTGCCGAGAAATGGGTGGCACGCGAGAAACGGCGCCCGCACGTCTGGATAAGTGCCTCAACATTGTGGTACGACGTTGTTTTCACTTTGTCACTCAATTTTTTTTTCAACTGTATGCTTCTCACAAAAATTTTCGTTTTGGTATTGCACACGACGCTTGCAAGCTCCAACTACAGAGAATCGTACGAACGGTGACTAGAGGAGAGCGGGTAGGCTGTGCGATATAAATGACTTTGTAGACTTGGTATGCCTCGCTCTTTTCGAGCTTAGTGTTTTCTAGTGTGTCTGTGTATATCTTCGGGCTCTTATGCCGGGTTGAATTGATAGCCGGTGAGTTTCGGCCTACTGCTTGACACTACACAAAACATTCAACCCTTCTTAGGTCTCTTTAGTTTTAGGCAAAATTGTTCTACCTTGCCTTCATCCTTGATGAGTTACCCCATCGAAAAGTTTAATCAATGCCGATCCCCACGGCCGCAGCACGTAGGGACCACCCTTTGCTATCGAGCTCTCTTCTCCCAAAATTCCTAATTCATTTATTTGCCTCATATCACAACTAATTGATGAGTCAATTTCCCTTACTGCCGAGTCCTCTCATAAGTGAAGATTCTACTCGAGAAACCAGGTCGTGTGGTGCACACAGAAGTCCACCAACCACACATGCCAAAAAACCTTTGCGTAATCTCAACTTCTCATCCAGTAAATACTCCCCCACAATCATGGCCCACTCTCCTCCATTGAACATTTTTGCTATTGGAGCGATGTCCTCCGTTCTTATCGTCTATGCATGGATCAAATCCCCTCTCAAGTACGCCGCTGCTGACCAAAAGATCAGTCCTAAGGCCGATTTGGCTTGGAGAAACGGCGCTCAGAAATGGCTTGACAACAAGAGCCAATAAGAGCTGGAAGATGTCTTCTTTTTTCCTAGAGCTGCATAGCATATTTAACTTTCTATCAAATACATATTCAGAGTGAAAAACTTGTATGCGTTGCGTGTGTTTTATGCGTGTCTAGTTTATAAACTAGCTACTCGAGTACGCCCAACGGGACTGCGTGGGTCAAGCTGTCTTTGAGTTGAAGCTTCACCAAATCATTCTCAAGTTTGAAGAAGCACCAGACCCATCTTCTGAAGATTTCCAACATCTCCAACACGGCATACCCAAATGAGAGAAAGTCGTAGCCAAATAGGAAATTCCCCACTCGGTTTCTAATTCCCAACTCAATCTCGGTCTCTTTCATGACAAAAATTTTGAGAACCCATATAAAGCGAAGTGAGAAGTCTATACTAAATGCCATGTAATATGCGAGTGTATTATTGTAGATCAATTGCGACCGCACCCGCAACGGCTGGAAATGACCTGAATTCGCTCCAAGGACGGAGTCAAACATACCGAATCCCCAATCCATTCGGACATCCCATAGAAATGAATATGTCGAGCTCACGGCGCTGAGAACATACCACCAGAGATTGAGCTTGTTGAGAGCTGTTGATACATCGGTGTCAGTATCGGCAAGCTTGGCCATGTTGAGTTTAATCATCAAGTTGATGAGAAGCGGGCCCAACTGGGATGAGTACTTTAACAAATTGTAGAAATGGTTGGTGTCCATGGTTAGTTTATACTCAAACCAACACTGCTTTATTCTAATTAACGCGGGGAATGCCAAAACCAAGACTTCGAAAAATGGATTATATGCCCTTTGCGTCGGCAAAAATGTGATCCAGAGAAACATGCAAAGGTCGTTCAATACCTTTGAATAGGATGTCAAACTATCGGAAATCAAAATATCGTTTGTTCTCATGGTAGATGAATTGATCTTACCTATCAAAATCCTCCTCAAAGATGTGGATACTCGGTTTTGGCCGATTGAAGAGCCCTTACCGAATCCGCGGTAGATATTGATAGCCAAGAGAATCACAGGAATATAAACACCAGTGATCTTCGTGGCATACGAGTTCTTTTCCGTGAAGAACGTTGCGGTCCAGTGCATAGCAACTCCACTTAAGTTGAGTGCAGATGTCAGTTTCAACGTTTTATGGATTCCTTGTAGCAAGACAAGATTCTCGTCGAGATCGGCAAACGATTCAGTGGCAAACTCACCGGATGGGGAGCTGGATTCCGCATGATGATATTTATGTGCTGAATAAGACAAGGCGACAAGAGCCATGACATTTATGCGGTACACCTTATAACAAAGCCAGACCAACCCGTACCACAAGAGAATACCTAATTGAAGTAGTAGTAATACCCGCAAGGAAATTGGAATGGCATCATCAAATACGAATGCCCTCTCGTCCTCTGCCATGATTTCCAGCTATACAAAACAAAGTGGCAGAAGGTGGATGTTGAGATGCATGGGTGTTTTACTCCTGTCTGTAAGATGGGCTGTGAATTAGCCACGTATCGTGAGTAGCCCCAAAAAGATGGCGCGTATAAGGAAGGTTGTGTCCTTATATGACACAGAGGTTTTGAGCATTTTTTTTATCAGTTAGGTCCACTAGACCTTTTATTATATCTTCTTCACATCCTAATTGCCCTTTACATTGTAGCAGACTACTGCAGGCTATCGAATTTAACAATAGGGCATCACGTGAGCGAAATGCTAACGTTGACTTCGCGCAAGAATCAGAAACCAATCGGGCATTCATGAGAGCCTGTCTTTTGGCATTAGAGGCGAAGAACACTTTAAAAGTGCAAATGTAAGAACAAGAGAATAGAGTTGTTGATGTCTGCTTCAGCCACGTAGAACGTGGGGTAAGTTTTTAATCATAAGTATTCATGATTAGCATGGAGAATCATCATTAGCAGGCATACTACGTGGTCGAAAAATTATAAATTTGGCGCAAGAAAAAGCCACCCTAGTCGCGTTAGTTTTAGCCCAGAGGTCATATAAAATGAAGCACACGATGATTGTATCAGAATTTTCAGTGTGTTTGGTTATTTGTCGAATCGGTCATAGTCCTGAAAAGGATCCTCCGTCTGGGGCGACAGTGGTCATCACAGTAATCGTGTTAGCTTCTATATAATGGCAAGACATACCTTGAATGGCAACGCCACATCATTATCTATACCTTGGGCATAGATAACAATGTTGCAACAAGCATTCATGTTCGACCCCGAAGTGTACAACAAGAAAATGTACTGGATCCAAGATGAGGAAAAAATGCGAAGAGTTTATGTACTTTCTGTTAAGTGGTTACCCGCACCGAGAGCTATTCTAGGTCTCCTTATTTAACTAGGCCGCTTTTGGACAAGACCAAGCGTGTTGCACTTTTGCCATCTCTGGCCTCGATTGGCTGAACTTTGAATTCTCATTCTCCTTATCATGTACTCTTTAAGCCTTACGGCGACCAAATATGATGGAATAGGGTACTTAGCGTGAATTTCATTAATTAAATGATATACAGGTTAAATCGTTTCTAGATTACGACTAGTCTCTGTTTCGACTCTTCATCTTGCTCAATCTAGCCTTGGTGTTGTTTGCTTGTCTCTCGGACTTAGTCAAGTACCTAAACTTCTTCTTCTTGGTCTTGGGCTTGGCGACACCGCACACAACTGCGTAGTTCTTCGCTCTATCGATCAGCTTTTCCAAAATCTTTTCCAGCTCTTTCAAGTTGACATTGTTGGCTTTGGCTATCGCATCAAGAGAGGTTTGCGCGAGGAATGCGTCCCTTGGATTTTCCAATGTCTCCACTGTCACAGTTGTTTCATCGTCGACAATCGCATCTCCCAATGTCTCTGGGTCATCAATTTTGTAGACGGTTTTTCTCAGGAGTATTCCTTTGATGGGTTCGTTCTCATCACTGGATTCGTTCTCTTCGTTGTTCTGCTCTTCGAACCCAGTCCAAACTCCATCATCCTGATTTTCGGCCGGAACTTCAAGCTCCTTGTTTGGCTTTTTATTATCTTCGTCCTGGTCTTCTTCTTTGTCGCTATCAATAGCAAACGCATCTGCTTCCTTGACTTGCTTGAGCTGTTCCTCGAAAGTTCTTTGTCTCTCTTCGCGTAGTTGCTTTCTTTCGGAAATCTTGGCTAGTCTTTCTTGCTCTTTGTGGTACTCTTGTGCCTTCTTCTTTCTTTCTAACTTTCTCTTGTGAAAGCCAGTCAAGTATTCCTGGCGAGACTCTCGATCGAATACAACCTCATCCACTCCATATTTTTTGGCTTGTTTTTGTTGATATTTTTTTCCACCAGTGAGAATATCTCTATTCGTTCTTGGACCCATGTTAATTTATTATCAAAGGTTGTATATTTTGCCAAACTAGTCAGCGTTGATGGGGATTATACTTGGTTGCAGTAGTAAAACTTTCGCGATGAGCACTCACAGAACTTGAGTAAGTGTCGCATTTCAAAAGTCTATTCCATTGTTGTTCTTGCCGAACTCCAGAAACGATTTCAATTGAAACCATGGAGGACATTAACAAGTTTAAAGGCTTCTTGAGGTCATTTGAAGTTTCCATCGACGAGTTGTCCGAGGCTCTTGAGCCAATTTTGGAAACTCCATTGGACGACATCATTGCCGAATGTACCACAGCCCAGCAAAAGGCCAAAGCATACAATAGTTATTTGTATTGCGTTATTTCGATTTTATTTGCATACATAAAGTCACTAGGTGTTAATACCGATAATCATCCGATCATGAAGGAACTTTCGAAAATCAAGCAGTCGATGAAAGCTCTAAAAGAAGCTGAGGTGTCGCTTCAAAAGAAGAACGAGCTCATTGAATCCGACAAAGATAAAGCGTCACAATTTCTTGAAAGAGCCTTGGGTACTACGGGTGGTGCTGCTGCTCCTGAAAGCATGAAAAGTCCAGCAATCAGCAAAGTGAATTTTGAAGGTAAACATACTAAATTCGACAACGAAAGCAGTGACGCTGAGGCTGTCCAACCTGTCGAAAAACCTGCTGGCAAGGTAACCAAACCTGCTGGCAAGGTAACAAAACCTAAAAGGGGTTCGAAAAAATCTTCAAAGTAAAACTACGTCATCAAATACTTCAAACAATGCATCTATCATAATTGACATAATTACGTGGGGTTTTCGAAGAATTCATGGAAAATGTGTTCGTCGCTTAAATCAGCCTTCACAACGTGGTATATTTCCATTAGTAGTTGTGGAAATCTGCTGTTAAAGTAGTTGTAGAATTGGGTTGGCAAGGGACTCATCTCTTTTTGCAAGGTAGCAGGCATATCATTGAAATGATGATATTTATTTCTCAATGCTCTCAACAAGTCCATCAATTTGTCTTGTTGATATTTTCTGTATTTTCCCAAATTGTTGAGAAATGCAGCATCAAATCGAGAAAGCCAGTCTCCCGAGTGGACTTTTGGGCCAGCCAGTTCCAATTTGATCAATAAATTACTTGGTGGGTCTCTGCGTTCAATTTCAAATCTATCGCTCACCTTTAGGAGAAACTCAAGTTTCTTACCCGCGCTCCAAAAGTAGGGGTGTTTGAGAATGGCGGCAGTGTCTGGACGCGATTTAGGACTTGCAGCAATCATTGAGCTGATCAATTTAGTGGCCTCAACAAAGTCATTCGGACAGAATTTTTCTAATGGAGATAAGTCGAACTCACCACGGATAATGTTTCCCTCTCTTAAGTATCGGTCACCGAATGGATGTCCACCGGCGGACAAAATGTAGTAAAACACGCAACCTAAAGAAAATATGTCGATTGCTTTGGTCAATCTTTTAACACCTGGACCGGAGTTATTTGCGCCATCTTTTATTGAGTGACGGGAGTTTGAATTGATAGAGGACACAGTGTCAGGGGATATCTCTAACAAGTCATGGCTCAAGAGTAATTCTGGAGCTCTCCATCCGGAGGTACCCGATGCAGCATTCTGTGTTGTAGCCCGGAATGATGATTGATCTGCGTCAAGCTTTTTGCAAAGGCCGAAATCCGAGATGAGCAATCTGGATGAGCTTGAAGGGTCCATTTTCGATTTACCAGCCTCCCCCACCAAAATGTTCTGAGGCTTCAAATCTCTATGAACAATTTTCAAAGAATGCAAATAGTGGAGTCCACTAGCGAGCTGGTGAAGAGCGTCACGGTGAAATCCCGAACTTATCCCCAAAGTTTGAGAAATTGGGTGTTTTCTTTCAATGATTTCATCAAGAGAGCAAGAACATAACTCCAAGGCAATGTACAAAAATTTCTCCTTTTCACTAGACTGCGAACAGAAGTAGCGAACAACGTTAGGATGGTCGTCACTTTCTTGCAAAAGTCTTACTTCGTGATTGGCAATTTCGTAAAAGTCAAGAAGCATCCGTTTAACCGCAACTGGCCTGTTCTCAAAGCTCCCTTCATACACCACCGTACCGTGTGACCCGTATCCCAAGATTTTGTCAGAGATCACTAAATTACTATCGATATGTAGCCTTTTCACCAGATTCACTGGTTTGGTGAAGCTCCTAACAAGAGATCTTGTCGCTGTAGCAACAGGTTCAACATTGTTGTTCTCCTCGGTACTTTCGTAGCCGCGTAACTCTCCGACAATTTCATCATCTATGTCTCCTTCGTTCTTTCCCAAATTCCGCTTTCCTTTGCCGCCACGCTTACCACCCCTACTTCCTCTCTTTCTCTTCTTCTTTGTGTTTGTCAACTCTGATTCTGGAAATTCTTCGCCTTCAGTTGCATCCTTGTCATTCATCTCGATATCTTCCTCGCTCACCGCACCATTTCCTTCGGCTTCCAGTGTCACAAAATCGACTTTTTTATCTGTGATTTTCATGTCTATCGGCGAAAGCAGTTCAGGTTTCAATTCTTCATCAGCAAAGCGAGCAGTGTTTAAATGCTCTATTCTAGTCGGATTTGTGTTCCTCTCCATTTCTCCTGCAACTTTTGTATTCCTCCATTCCCTTCTATCCCTGAGCATTTGATTACATTTGCTTAAGGCCATTAGAAATAGGAACAAGGCAGACATAACAAATAAATCTTCGAAGATGCGGCGAAACACAGATAAGGATTCCCTATTTCGGGTTTCGTCGTATATGTTTCGGGAGTCTAATTGATAGTAGGCGGGGGGTAAACTCGAGCTGTGTTCATTAACTTGCAAGTGATTATCGCCGTGATTAATGGTAGCCACATCACGAGCAAATTGTGCTTTCGAGACAGGAAAAAGAATACCATTCATTATAGTTGGAACATCATCTGGGCTATTTGTCACCTGCGCAGAATGATGACCTGTTGGCTGAGAGCCATCTCCGATAAGATTAACCTTCGAGCTTGAGAATTTTTGCGTTGGTTGATACAAATTTTCTGGGTATAGGTGGTTGAGCTTGTGAACGCCACTAAGTAACAGCTCGTTTCCAGGATCCGCCAAACTGAAATTCTTTATGAAATTTATCTCTTGGTCTGTAAGGATTCCATTATCATATTTGTACAAACCCATTTGATAATTGGACACAGGTGCTGACTTAAGTAAAGTGGGATAATTTAAAAAACTCATAGCGAACCATTCTTCGCCGTTTCTGGTTTTGTTAATGAAACACAAATCATTGTTGGGATCATTTTCATTCATCTGAAGATTGTTTAAAACCTTCAAAGGGTGGGGAAGAATGACATAATTTTCTTTATTTGAGTTGCTGTTGAAGATGTCAAAAACGTTCACAGCCAACGACGGTAACTTGGTAATCCATGCAGGGGTTCCGATTTGCTTGTCAATAGCCAAAAGCGACTTGTCGTGGAAAGGAGTAAAATATAGGTTGTCCGTTGATTGTTCATTTTGCATAATCAAGTCATTGTCGATATTGTTTGGGCCCCACATTGAGTAGCTCACGTTCCACATGACATTCGAATCCAACTTCGAATGAATAGAAAGTTCATATGTTGTTTTCCCTATGAGTATTGTATTCTCCTCAGTCATGGTGTATGTATGAGGAGAGCGATAAAGATTGGGAATAGGACATTTTTCGTCGTCCAGTGATCCGAACTGACAAAGCATCTCACCCGTGTTGATGTTGATGGTATAAAGCGAAGTTTTTCTTGATCCGATGTAAATTTTCTCATCGCCGTTAAGCGAAAAAGGCGACGCCATGACTAGGTTTTTGATGGAGGTTGGAAGTTTGTTCAATCCATACTGTGGCGCGAAATAATATAATGATCCTTCTTGGAAAGGTTCAACAAACCATAGCATATTCGGTTCACTTGAAGAGCCGTCTGAACTCCCCAGGATTTTCACCAACGGCTCATCAATCGGCAAGGTCCAAAGAAATGATCCTGTATTCCTTTCGACACCATGCAAATTCCCATCCACGTCACTGACTAATAGTAGATCTGTTACTTTCCAGTCATTTAAGGATCTTAATTCCATTGGAAAGACAGAATTCTCTTTCGGCACTTCGTCTATTCGTTTTTGAGGTAGGTAATTTTTCTCCGCGTTCGTAACTTTTTGATAGCTTATTCCCAACACGAAGAGCGGAAATAAGAGGCATGGGAAGAGGTTTATCAATTTCATGTTTTGGTCCACTTCTCTGGTTAAAGATGGTTTTACTTAGACACCGGTGGTGATGCAATATCGAAATTTTGGAAATAGAATTGAAAAGAAGTCAGAAAGCAGCTATTGGCGTGGCTGTTTAAAAAAAAAAGTAGCGGAATGAAAAATGTAATCCGGCCAAAGGCTAAGCCCTAAATACCGAGGTAAGATGTAACTTTTTTTGAGGAGAAAGTTCGAAAAGTAGTTGAAGACAAATGGTAGGGCTGAGAGTGGCACAAGTTTCATTTTTCAGTCCTCAGCTTAGATCGAAGGTAGTGCATACAGTATCTTAGCAGTTCTCTTTGGGAAAAATGGTAACGAATTCTGGATCCTCAAATATGCCCTTAGGATTGCTTACACTTGGAATTCACCTATACTATGCTTTGGGCGATTCTTTGTATAGTAGCGATGATAGTACCTAAATATTTAACTTCTTATAAACATGTTCCATTCTGTCCCTCGCAAGTTTAACCACTTCTTGGAACTCCTCGTTAGCATACGTCTGTGCCGCTTCATTACCATTATTCAAATCAGTCAAATCTTTTCCCGACACAGAATTCCACATACTATGTTCACTGATGGCCCTCCGTTTTCTATTCTTTAAATAGCTATCCAGCGTTGGTTGTAGGTAAAACTTTTTGTTGTTAATGCAAACAACTTTAGTTCCAACGTCATCGAAATTGGCATCAAATGTCAACCTCTGTGAGCGGCTGCCAAATGCCCACATGATGAAAAGCGAGTAACAAACACACAAGCCCACAATAACAATAGCTCCAAGGATGGTATTGTCGAAGACTTTTGCTTGCATTTGTACGTGGTCTCCTATACCTTCGAGCAAGCTAGTAATTCTTTCGACAAAAGACGTTTCTTTGGGTGGCTCTTGAATTTCTTCTTTTGTTGACTGGCTGCGTGAGATAGATTTGGATTTCCTTCTTTTACTTTTAGACTTTTCGCCACTGTCTCCAGAGCTAATAATGTTCGTCACAATAGTCACCAATCCTTTCATAAAGTCTTTTTGACCATCAATACTTCCTTTTTCTACCGGGCCCTTGATCCAAGAGCGTGCACTCCACTCAACAGACGTGACGACTTTCATCTTTGTCGAGTTATTTTTATCCCATGAGAGCAAAAATTTTGTCAACACCTTGAAAGAATTTCCTGATGGTACATCCGGAGAAGATGTCACTTGCTCCACCTGAACTGATTTCGAGAAATCGCAGGATTTCAACGTGTCCGTTACTAAGCACCTGGTTTGTTTAGGGCCAATAGAAGCGTTTAAAGGCTTTGTGTAACTGTAGTTTCTCGTATCTTTAGCTTCAGATAATTCTGTGATTTTGGAATCTTCAATATCAAAGTTTTTCTGCGCTTTTAATATTTTAACGAAATGAGAATTATCCGAACCAAAAAGAATAGTAAATATAACTCCTAATGGGGCTTTGAACAGATGCTCTATAATCTCCACGTCGTTAGCTTCCTTTACGTATCCGTTTGAGGTTGGTTCGTGAGTTTGGGGCCCTGGATTGAAAATTCCCCCAAATTTTGAGGAGCCTTTTCTTGAAGGCAGGCCATCTCCCTTTTCTCTTTCTCTTTCATCCAGAGAGCTAGAGCTTTGCTCTTCAATTTTCGTTGATTGCGAATCCGATCCTCTGTTCGATGCCTCCTTATTCGTCACGGATTTTCCAGGTGTGTGTTGCTCCTCGGGTTCATTTTCCGATTCCTCATCGGTACCGACAATTGAATCCAGTTCATCGTCCATTTCACTAGAGGTATCACTTGCAGATGAAATTTCCTTATCTGTTTCCCGAAAGCTTCTCAGTCTTCCACGCGAAAGCACTTTGGATTTTCCTTTCGTGCTGCTCACGTCTATGACTGAGTTTTGTAAAACATTGTGCCACACCTTAGTGATGCAATTGAAAGTAGCGTCACGAGTTATAAAAGATGCGAAAACATATTTCTGGTGCAACGTCCTAATGACAATACCATTGGGGAACAACACCGCCGTGGATTTCTTTTCGATTTGAATCACCTCCTGAAGGGGAATCAGAATGTTTGTCACCCAGCCAAGAATGTTAGATTTGAAAAACAAAAAGTTTTGCGATAGATACAATTTTCCTTGAACCAATATATCCTTAGAAAGCGCACAGGAATAATCACTGATTAACCTTTCAGATGAAGGCACACTGCGAAACGCGGCATGAAATTCTCTGTTCTTCTTTGAGCTAGCCTCAGCGACGGAGGCGGAATCCAAAATATTCTCCAACTCGGACAGTGTCAGCTCAGCAACATCTTTGCCGTCGTCTAAAGAACCATTGACGGTTGCTCTAGATCCGGATCGCCCTCTGGTCACCTTTTGTTCACCCTCATTGGCCATAAGCACTGCTGTACTGGACTCCCCCGTATGGCTGTCACTAATAACTATCTGAGGACGTGTTGAGCCAGTCAACTTTCGATCGAAATGAGAAAGAGTTAGGTTGCCATCACCCAAGGTATTCGCCGGCGAATCCCGCACCAGCTCAAAATGAACTATAGATGTCAGGAGCTGAGACTGAGAAGAATCGATTTCAGTTGCTGCACTGCGGGAGTTCGCCTCATTAGTAATTGGAGTTGTAGCTTTAATGTTGAGCAGCGGTAAGTCGTGTTGGCTTTGGTAAGGGGAAATCTGTAAGTTGAATTTGATATTTCCGTTACTTTCTTCCTCTTTTTGTTTTGTCGACATGATAGTTGCGGCGTTCTGTGCCACTGATAAGATGCTGGAAAAGAAGCAATTTTGATCGTCGTCTTTGGACGAGATTCTTCTCATAGGCGTCGGTGTAACCACATCAAGGGAGTGTAAGCCCTCAACTGACATTTGAGATGTAATATGAAAACCGTCCAATTTTGTGTAAAAGCCCAAGACAACCGGAAGATGTCCAAATGTAGTAACTATTTTGATCAGTCCCCTTTGACAAAACCAGCAAGGCAGTCGCGACATTTTACCCCATGTACAATTTTGCGCAGGATATATCCATAGAACTGACGGGGGGGTATCCGAATATGTGCCTAGGGGCAATTTATTGTCCACATTCAGCAAGTGAAGCTATGTTGATTTGACGAGGACTCAAATAGCGACGCTACGTAGAAAATACGTCTTCGTGAATCATTCTTGCGTAATTTTGCAATTTGAGTACAGATTCGCCGCGGTTGAGAGAATTGATTACATTTTTTGCTGTCCCTACAAAGAAGTGTAAAATAACTTAGTGTCATTATGCTCACCAGTTGTTTGAAGGTGTTATAGATTTCGACAATTTTGTAAATCTCACGTAATTTGGCCTTCGAGGTGGGGCCATAACTCTCCAATTGGAAGCCACTGAAGCAAGCGTAGCTAATTACTGACCAATAAAAGCCATGCAAAAGACACAGCAGCATACGCAGACGGAAGAGATCAAATTCGATTCAAGACAAGTAACTAGCTACTGATAGTCAAAAATTTAGGAGATATATTTAGCGAAACAAGTAGACGGAAGAAACTGAATACTGTACATGGCATGCCATGGACTGGGGGACGCGGGCGACTTAGAAAAGTGGGGACAAGTAACCTTGGATGGTCTCGGCTTGTTGGTAAGAAGCATCGTAGTCAACAGAGAAGGCAGACACGGCAGTTTTACACTTGGTGTTCAGGATGAGCCATTGCTCGGATGGCAAGTCGCAGTTACCGAAGATACACTTAGAAATGGCAGGGGCAGCAGTGTTGGCCCATTCGAACAAACCGGAGGTCTCGTTGTAGGACATGTCTGGGGCAAGAGAGTCCTCACCACTCAAACGGGTGAAAACGAACTCTGGGTCCAAACAAGACTCATCTTGGTCACCAACATCAGGGAAGTTGACGTTAAGACCAGTGGTGACAGGCAACATGTTAGGGTGGTTAGCAGAAGAGTTGAAAAGGGTTCCAACCAACTCCACCACCTTCTTAGCAAGGACGTTAGGGGTGAACTTCTCGTCGTCCTCTCTGGCAGCGTCGTCTTGGTAGAAGGAGTTGTTGCTGTTGGTAGCAGAGAAGGCAATTGCAGGGTAACCTCTGTTGACGGCAGAGTAAGTGGCACCAATGGTACCGGAAAGGGTGTAGTAACCTGGAGAAAGGTTACCACCCTCGTTTGGACCAGCAACAACCAAGTCGACAGTGGCGTTGTCGAAGTGAGTTGGGAAGACGTAGTCGAGGGCGAAGGCGACACAAGAAGATGGGGTACCGTTGAAGTACCAGATGTTAGGGTCCTCCTCGTCGTGAGCCCAGGATGGTGCACCCTTGGCAGGGTAGCCGAAACCACCGTCTTGGGTCAAGTTGACGGTTGTTGGAACGGCAAATTGACCACCGTAACCGGATCTTTGCGCAGCTGGGGCAACCATAACGACGTTGTAACCAGCGTTCTTCAACTCACGGTAGGTGGAGCGGATGTTGGTGGCAGCCCAACCATCGTCATTGGTGAGAAGAATGGTTTTGTTGGTGGAGCTGGAGGAGTCATCTCTCTTAACCGCTGGTGCGGCGAGCACAGAAGAGGCAAGGGCAAGAGCCGAGGTAATAGTGGAAAACTTCATCGAATTGGTTCTGAGGATTGAGACATAGGAACCAAAACCGATAGTATTTATACATCTAGAAGCGGCTTTTTTGAATCGGCATGGTGAAGGATTAATTATCGACAGACAGTACAGCCCACGTTATGTTAGCATATAGGAGCACCATGCGGCCATTCTGCAGGATTCTTCTGAAACAACGAAAACGTGGGGGCCATCGAATCCAAAACGGGCCACAGAAGTGGTGCCGCTTCATCGGTGGCGCCTTAAGCGACTGTGCCGATAACGTGGTTAGGGGCATCTGCAATCTCTATTTTCGTTGGCGAGTTTGGCGAGTATGTGCTTATATCACTTGCCGCACTATTGCTACGCAGATTCAGATACCACGAATTCGTCGTTCGTAGGCAAGGCCGGGGAGTCAAAGATGAGAAGGGGTAAGGTGTCAGCAACGAGGAATCCGTATCGGATTCTTCCCGCCCCGAAGCGGTCTTGTGAAAAATTTTGCCGTTAATTAGTCAATTTGTGTGCACACTAAAAACGTGTTGCAGCATGCGTATTGGGACACATCTGCAACGCTTGTCATAAACGTCGTAAATTCAAAGTATTACATTAATGTTTTGCTTCTACCTATCCGGGAAATATCATTCCCTAATCCAGTCTATATAAGGTAAAATAGAGTGCCTATGCCTTTCGATTAAGTGACCTCGTTAACGTTATATTAGCGCCCCCAAAACACAAGCCAGGAGCTCTATCATTTGCAAGATGCCTCAGATGTTTGCGATTACTTGACGTGGTATTTTCTCACCTTGACATGGTATTTTCTCACGGAATCAGCCCTCGTCTTGTAAAGCACTGCCCACAGAAATCTGACCTGAAGCTGTTCCTTACTTTGCACAAACCCTCTCTCAAATTTTCTTCTGTCCAACCTTCACCAATTTTCTTTTCAGTTGCCTCTTCTTATAGTAGTACCGGAATTGCCATCCTTCAAAAACTCAAGTTTCGGAGTTTAAGAATTCAGGTGGGGTGGTAAGATCATTTAGTACGTTTCTAAGTGCGCTTGAGGTTCGCGTCCTGCACCATAAGATAAGACCCTTATGGGCCGAACATTCTAGGAGCAGTACAGAAAAGCACTGGGCCGGCCTAGAAAAAAAGTGAAGCAAAGTGAATGCCGGAGACTTGATATACCGTCAACAACGTCTATATCACTGCTTTGTCCTTTTAGTTATTTTCCATCCCCACCTCTATTCGTGCACATGGCCTATACCTCGGTTTCGCGGACTCCACACATTATCTTCCACTGAACACCCTACGACGCAAAGTTTGGTAGATAAGCCGGGCACGAATAGACCACCAAAGACTCACTCCATAGCAATCCTACAATGGCTTTTTTTCTGAACTTGGCGACGTTCTTTCGCCGTCATAAGAAAAAGTTGTTGATCTCGTCTACCGTGTCGGTCTCCCTATACTTCCTAGTACAACATTTCGTCATCGGTCGATTCCGCAACTTCCAGAATGCGTTAAAGCAGGAGCTTTTCGTCAAGGAGCAAATCAAAAGACGCTTTGTACAAACCCAAAATGACTGCTATTTGACCATCTTGGCTCTTTTGCCTGTTCTTACACTGCCGGTGGTGGCATATTTACCCACTGAGGCAATCACCCTGACACTCAAGAAAAAGAAGAACGCCAAGAAAGAGCTTGGAGATTCCTTGACTACAGAAAACTTGATGGCATATTCCGAGGACAGGCTTGGCGCTTCGGGCCCGGACATGCTGGCGTTGTTGTCTAAGTCTAAGTTGGAGTTGTGGCAGACATTGAAAATCAAGTCAATCACGCGCATTCTCACCCTCATCTATGCCGCCTCTAGCTTGCTTTTGCTCACTCGGTTGCAGTTGAACATTCTTGCCCGCAAGTCGTACCTAGAACTGGCGATTGTCATTGCGGGAGGGACCGTGCCGGCCACTTCCAACGACTCGTTCAACTACTTTATCGAACAGAGCTACTTGTCGTTGAGCTGGTGGCTTCTCAACAACGGATGGAGGGAAATAACCGATGTGCTTGAAAAACTAGTTACTTCAAAGTTTGCTGATGTCAGCCCCAAGACAGAATTGTCTACTGGGGTATTTATGCAAATGTTGGCGGAGATCAACGCCGAGATGTTAACCCACTACCATGCTCTAGTGACCCATCTGATTTTCCCCTTAGAGTATTCCAACTTGGTAGACACGCTTATGAACACCAACCCCGAGTTGGTCAAGGAGCTCGAAAACAAGGACTCCAATCTCGTAAAACTCGTCAACGAGACCAATTTCATATTTGCCAACGAAGTGACGAGCCGCTTACTCGCTAAGCTTGTGAAAAATGGCGTGGATACATTGGGATGCAACATTCTGCTTGCACTTGATCCAGACGGGACCCCGGGCCGGACCCACAAACTTGCGACATTCTTGGGTCTGTTGGCGGTGCAGAGCGGCGTGATATGTGATCCGCAAAACTTTGGACACGAGAGCGAAGTCACAGGTAACGTCTATATCAACAACCTCAACGACTTGGACGAGCTCGACGATTTCAGTGCCAGCATTTATTCCAACTTCGAGTGATCATTCGAACGTATGCGCTACGACTATATACTACAATACATGTACAACAATACAGGTGCTCTATATTTACAATTGCCGCTATTCTGTAACCGAACATTCCTCATGATAGCAATTCATATTTTGGTCAGTCAGCTGCTGCTTTCTCGGAACTTGAAAGCGTAATCGAGAATCTCTTGACAATTACAGGTACGGATCTTCGCATATGCACACATATGGTCACCTGTACATTTGGTGCGAACATCAGCGTCAATACATTGAAGGCAACCAATATAAAATATGCCTAAGGTCGTTATAATCTCTTCGGATGAGGAAAGGTTTCCCGTTGACGTAGAGGTCGCGAGCAAGTCGGTGTTGATCAAGAATATGATTTCCGATTTGAAACCTGACATGGAGGATGACGATGATGAAGAGTTTGAGATCCCCACCCCTAACGTCAGAGCCAATGTGTTGAGCAAAGTGTTGGAGTGGTGTGAGCACCACAAGAACACCGTCTTCCCCGATGATGATGACGAGGATGCTCGCAAATCAGCTCCCGTTCACTCTTGGGACAGAAACTTCTTGAAAGTTGACCAGGAAATGTTGTACGAAATCATCTTGGCTGCCAACTACTTGAACATCCGCCCATTGTTGGATGCTGGATGTAAGATAATTGCTGACATGATCAAGCACAAGTCTCCTGAGGAATTGAGAAAGACTTTCAACATTGTCAACGATTTCAGCCCAGAGGAAGAGGCCGCCATCAGAAAGGAAAACGAGTGGGCCGAAGACCGCTAGGTGCTATTCAATAAAATTTGATTTATGCTACATCTGTAGGGCTGCGGTAAATAGATAATAGTGAAGTAGTGATTGAGAGATCAAGCAATACTGTGCGTCTTGCGCGCTTGGCCACAAGTTTCGAAGCTTTTATTTCGAAGCTGCAAGTGAAGCTAAAACCTAGGAGAGTATCGAAGACGACTGTTCCAAACCGCAATCTCCACATATCTTTCTTGACGGCTTTGTTAGGAGCACGTCTGGTTAGACACACATTTATATACAGGTTGAACTATATTGTCGCAGATTTCGCAGACATGGTCAGACTTCTACATTCAGATTACGAAACTACTGCCGGCAGAATGAATGGAGAAGAGACACCTAAAACGGTTGAGTTGGAAACCTCTAAATTGGGCACTGAAGATCCGCAGCCTCGGTTTTTCAGCCCATCAATCATTCCCTCTCTATCCACCATGTCTCTGGACCAACTCTCTGAATTAGAAGAGGAGCTTTTACAAGAATTTGCATTACTCTCCCGAGAATACGTCCAGTCACGGGGCGCACGAATAGATCATTTGATAAGTGTTATTGACAAGCATCTAAAAGTTTCTCTGGATCATGACCTGCAATGGTCAGAGAAATTCGCTTACGAGGTGGAACTCATAGGACTGCTAATTCATGGCACTGAGGACGCTATACTTTCGCATGAAACCACAAAGGGTCTTAAATCTGCTAAAGATAATTTTGAAATAGATTTTCGAGAGCTCATGCAGAATTTGCATCTGCCTTTGGCCACTGATACCATCTTCAGCACCAGGGTGAAGGAACTTCCATTTGCGCACCAGTTCGAGAAAATCATTGAGCCATATAGGCAACAGCTTAGCGCGCTGTGGCAAGAGAAAGATTATCAAATAAAAATGATAGACTCTATCGCAGAGGACAATAAAATCATTTCATGGAAGCAGTACCGTCAGGATGTGTCAAATTACCGACAAAAGCTCATCGACCAAACTTACAGCGAGCTCACTGGATTATACGAAGAGTATCATGGGATCCGAGAAAATGCTACTGCGGTGAAAGATGAAGCCCGGTACCACCGGTCAGTCATTTCCACCGATGATATCAAGTATGGTGCCGCAGACTACGAACAAAGCAGGCTTTGTCGGGGGAACATCGACTCCTTCTATGACATTGATAATGTTTACTATAAGAACAACAAGATCGCCACCACCGGGTTCAAGACCGAGGCATTGAATTCCATCCTGAATTTTGAGTCAGCACAAGCAGCATACAAAATCCCACAGGTTAAAAGAGCGACAGTCAAACTCAGTGGATGCCAAGGCGCATCCGAGCAGGAATTGGAACAAGATCTCGAAGCCATTAGGAGTAAAAGAAGAAAAGCAGAGCCTCTAAAAACTTCTGGCACTGAAAAATTTCCAAATTCAGGTGAACACCAAGAAAATGTGGCGCCATTGTCTTCCTGATTGGTGTGACCGGGCCGAAGCGCCTAATCACGGTTATCACCTCGTTTATGTCGGACCCACTTGCATAGATATCAATCTTTTTCTAACAATATACTCGCATTCTTTAGCCCTGCCTCAGCAATGGTCATATGTAAGCACTCAATGAGCTTTGGACGGCCCACACTTGAGATGGTGAATCTTTCGTTGCCACCAATACCATAAGTTGATTCATCTTCTTGCAGCAACACAAACTTGAGCCAACTGAAAAGCTGGCCCACAGTGTCACTGTCAAATGCGAATTTGTGAATCAACCGCTTACCATTTGGAAACCTAAACTGAACTCTCGTGGTGGGCACATCTGTTGGTTCGGTATGATCTTCAGGCAAAATCGAGTCGAAGGGATCCTGTTCGTGTTCTTCGACAGTTTCTTCTGGAGCCGGGGGTGCCGGGTCTTCACCATCAACGTTAATGGCATCAGCAGCACTGGCGCCAGCCATGGACTGCTTGAGAGCAAATTCAATTTGTTGCTCTTCCGTCATGGCATCAGGGTCGAACTTGGCCTCGTGTTTCACAATCGGATTGCTAGAGTTAGGCTGGAGGGAGAACTTTTCCAAAAACAATTCCACATCAGTCAACCATTCGTCCACATTTGGAACTTCTCCGTCCTTCCATTGGTGTACCCGCTCACCTGTCATCGGATCTAAGATAGAGATGTGGGGAAACATATCTGCGTGGTAGAAATTTATGTAATTTTCTCCGTTTAAAGAGTCATTTTGAAACTGCAAGAAGATGAACTGTTCCCGCACAATTTCCTTTACCTTCTTATTAGACCAAAAATCCCGGTTGAGAACCTGACTTTGGAACTCAGTTTGGTCTTGGATGTTGATGAGGATCCATTTCTTATCGGCGCGGCCCTTCACTTTAGCCCCATCCAAGTTGGTTCTCTCCATAATGTCAAATGGCGGCTTGAACAAGTCTGCAAGCCTCTTCTGGGTCGACGTAAGCTCAGACATGCGCGAGTTTTGCAACCGCGATCGCCTGTTAGGTCTTTCTTGTTCCTCCCATTCCACGATCTCGTCCAGATCGTTATCATGAACTTCGACCACCTGGGGTTCGTCTTCGTAGTCAATTTCATCATCTTCAGAATCATCAAGATCCTCGAATCGGCGATGCTCACCTTCATCTTCCCAGCCAAAGCGTTGGTTGAATATCCCCACACGGCCCTGGCCAAACATATCGGAAGCACTGACTGGTGGTGGTTGGTTATAGGAGGCGAATGAATCAAGGAGGGTCTCGTGCCGATGCACGTTAGTGTCCGCCTCCCGAACGTTTTCAGCATATGACTCTTCCTGTAATTTCTGGGCGAGTTCCTCGTCAACATTTGCCGCCAGTCCAGATGGACGATTGGTTCCGGATTCCAAAAACAATTGCACTGCGTATTCGAGATTATTCCCGGATAGCTCAAGATACTGTTTGGCCACAGCGGCATCTTCGGATCCAGTGAACGCCAAAAATGTGGCTATTTGGTCATCCATGGCTGTGGTGTGGAAGAGTTTGGGACTAGTAAGGAGTGGTTGGCTGTCGCACTATATGCATGCTTTCGTAATGGAGAGGCCTAGTTACATAGGATACAACAGAGGTGCAAAAATACAAGCACGGGAAGCACTTATCAATTTGGCGGGTGAGGGCGGGGGCATTTAGCCCTAACACTTTATTTCGGTAAGGGAATAAAAATGATTGTTTGGTATATCTATTCAAGTGGTTGTCCAGTAGGTATAAATGATCACCTTCCATTGTGAGGTAATTCTAGTGTCTGATACAAGCCAAAACAGAATTTCCTCGCATGATTCTTGATACTGCAAAGCTCAACTTGATACTGGGAGACATGTTACTGATGTCGGGGGCTGTCTAATGTCGTGAGAACATCAGCACAGATTCAAGGCGAAGCAATACTCTTTTCGGTTTACAGCGGTGCGCTATGAGCAAAGCCTGGAAAATCGCAAAAAAACCCCTTCTCAACGACAAGCGTGCCTGAGAATCCATTGTATGACAGTGACTCCTGCCAATCGTAAGAATCACTCTTTGTAGCTTGGGGTGGCACTTTGACCCACTATTAGGCTGGCCTACGTCATTGGCGCACCCGTACATCCTACACCAGCAGAGAGTCATCGAATTACTCGCGCAAGGCATACCCAAGCACCACCTACAACCGTTGCAACCCCATATACCATAAGCAAGCTGCCGTTTGGATAAGTAACCAGCAAAGGTGCATATCAAAACAATTCCGAATTTCCAAATCTTTCTCTTCCAGCGGCGTGCCCCCAATACAGTGCCAGCCCAGTTTACCCCATATTGTGATTCCTACTCATTGATTCCAGCTTATATGTTCCCCACAGCTAAACACGCCCTATAGGTCAATAATCCACAAACTCCCAATAGTTCCCTGCATCCATTTGCATTTGTTTTGTCGTTTTCCGCTTCCCCCTTCAGCATTTTCACTGCATTTCCAAGCACATACACCCCATCATGGAGGCCTACGAGCGTTACAACCGCGGCAGTCTTTTGAACGAGCGGTATTCTAAGGTAGCCGATATATCCGAAGGTTCCTACGGCCTTGTATCGCTTGCCAAAGATACCAAGACGAACGACACGTTAGTAGCGGTCAAGTACATTTTTCCTGCCGACTACAAGAGGGCACAAACGTTTCGAGAACACTCCAAAGCCACCGGAAGAGCCACCTCTTCGCCGGCAAAGCTCCGGTCCAACGTAGATACGCGGTTGCGGTCTCAAATGGCGATTCTCAATGAGTTGTGCGAAGAGTCAGCCAAAGAGATACGTATCCACAACATTTTGGGCAGGCATAGCAACATAACGAGCCTCATTGACCATTTCGGCTCGTGCTTGGTGCTCGAATACTGCTCGCGCGGTGACTTGTACGAAGCAATCCAGAGTGACACCGGTCCTTCCACCTCGCAAGATGTCAAGGACGTGTTTGGGCAGATTCTCGACGCGCTTGAGTTCTGCCACGGCAAACTGGTGTATCACCGTGACTTGAAACCAGAAAATATCCTCATCACTGACGATTGGACCATCAAGATCTGCGACTGGGGTCTTGCCACCACAGAGCGGGTGATCAGCAACCGGGCGGAGTTTGATGTGGGTTCTGAACGTTACATGGCGCCTGAGCTCTTTGACCCGGAGTTGGAGAGCTATGACGCAGCAAAGGTTGATCTCTGGAGCGTGGGCATTATTTTGTTGACGCTTGTGTTTCACAAAAACCCGTTCAAGGCTGCAAACTACACCGACAAACGGTTTTTGCAGTACTCTGCCAACCGCGAGGCACTCTTTGACTTTTTCTCGGTCATGAGCGGTGATATGTTCAGTGCATTGCGCTTGTGCCTCGCGCTTGACCCGCAAAACCGTGACTTACATGACTTGCGCGAGGAGGTAGAGAAAGTCAGGTTTTTTACAGTGGACGAAGAGTACTGGGCGACGCACAGCGACGAAGAGGATGAGGATACCGAGACAGACGCAAAGCCCGAAGTGCCGTATCCGGAAACGTTCAACGAGCCGTTCAGCCAGCCATTCCACGAGCCGTTTGCGCAGCCGTTCGCCGAGTCCTTCGACCAGTCGTACGGGAAATCGGAGCCCTTTGCCGCAGCAAAACCTGCGCCTGAGCCCAAGGCGCGCGCCCATTTCGCGGACGTTTTCGATGCGAGTGACGTGGATCCGCACGAGCCCAAGGCGCGCGCCCACTTTGTCGACGTTTTCGACGCCAACGACGTGGATCCGCGCGAGCCTGAGAGCATGCCGTACAACCGGCGCGCGGACGCGTTGCGGCTGCTGTACTCAGGCGCGGAGCCCATCCCCATCGGGCGCATTCGGAATACGCGCAAGCCGTTTGGCGTGGCGTCCTACAACCGCAGTGCGGGGCGGACCGCTTTCAGCCACAACAACGGCCCCGGCAACTTCAACAACAACTTCAACAGTAATTTCAACGGTAACTACAACGGCCACAACGGTAGTAGCTACAATGGCAATGTCAATGGCAACTGGCAGAACAACAGCTACAATAACAACGGCAACGGCGGGGCGCGGTTCCGGCGCGAGGATTTCTTCACTCCTCGCAGCGTATTTAACCACTACATGGACAAGTACGGCGAAAACAAGGAGCGCGAGAAGGACGCAAAACGGCGGCGGCGCGGCCGCAAGCGGCAGTCGTGGAAGAAGCACCATACTCCTGCGTCTGCGCTTTCGTCCCAGATGTCGGGGCAGGCCATCCCCCCAGATTCCGGATACACTCCTCAAGGCTCGGGGCATGTGCTGCAAACTTCGGGCCACGCTATTTTGGGCCACGCTCTTGGAGGCAGCGCACACACAGGGTTCCCTCCAAGTGCCGGCTCCAGCGTGACCGATGCCCGCCGCAAAGCTACCAGTCGTAAGAGGCGCTCGCGCTTCGATGTGGCGCAGTCCGTGCCGATGCACGCTACCACCAGTGCGGGCAGCATTGGGATGGCGACGAGCGCGGGCCATGGGCCCAGCCCGGGCAAGTACGTCCCGCCGTTTTTGCGGCTGCCCAAGTCGCCTGCGTTCAATCTGCTCGCGGAGGAGATTGACCACCTTACTCTTGACGACGACATGTTTCACTTGGAGGACGTGGGAGACCACGAGTCGGGGCTGGCAAGTGGGCGCGCCTTTCTGGGTGGCACGGGGATTCTGATGGAAGCGGGGCGCAGCGCGGGGGCGCGCCGTGGCCTGGTGCCCCACGGCGACGGGAAATACATCCCGCCCTTTCGGCGCGGGTCGCACCTGAGCGCGGTGCGCGAAAAGCGGCGGCTGTGCAACCCAGGCATGTTTCCCAGCATCCAGCAAACACTCGAGGAAAAGTTTCTCAGTGTGCCTGACGACGACTGGATGGCGCGCAAGAACTGGAGCGAGTACTAGTGCAGCCGGTTGAGACCCAGTACTTTAGTCTCTTGCCCCGGTGCACGCCACTCCAAGACTACAGGATTCGAAAGGCGGCTGCGGTGAAGGTCAAGCAGAGCGGGGTGTGACTACGTGGTTGCGATGGAGTAATGTGAAGGGGCGTGTGGCGTAAAGTGTCGTGTGGCGAGAAGTGATAAAAAGTGACGTGAGATGATGATGGTGTGGTGTGACGACTACTGCGACGACAGATACGGACCGGCAACGACGTTCAACGTGTGCCATAGCATATACTGGTATATACCCTTGCTGCTGTTTTTGGTTGCATTAATATAGCCTATTTTTAACTTCATTTGTCTTGAGCGGTGCGGGCGTGATGGTAGCTAATTTGAATCCACGCATCTCTATGACCTTGCTATTTATAGAAGATGTTGGTCTATTGTTGACTACTGCACGGGACTTCGCTGGTACTACACCTTTCTAAGAATCCTCTGATGTATTATTGTCTTTAGGTGGGTACAGTGGGGCAAAAGTGGAACTTGAGCATTTTGGGCAATTGAGTCATTCGTAGTAAATGATTGCGAATAGAGTTGGGTGGAAAGAAGATTTGTGAATTTGTGCGTCTCACAGGTCTGCGGTCTCATGAGAGCAAGGCTACAAATAGGAAGCACGGCCCAACCGCAGCGGGCTGCGCTTTGTCAACATGGAACGATCTGGATGGTAAGATATGAACATGGAGAGAATGGAAGAGGTCGTGTCATGGCTACGTTTGCTGACAGTTACGCTCAAGCATAGTGGACGCTGAGCTGGATGGGCCGTGGAGAGGAGGAAACGTTGTGACGTGGTAAGTTTCAGACACTATTCAGAGAAGAAGACGGTTACCCAAAGGGATGGTTTTTGCACAAAAGTTTTCTCCGGAAAAGGAGAATTTGCCCGAGTCACAAGCATCGTGTGTTGGCGCGATAGCCAGACGTGATAAGAAACAACGTCGCTGGACTGCATGTGAGAGGCTGAGATGACATGGGCGATGCATGACGGAATCACAAGGGAATCTTACGATACCGAAGGCCGTCTGCGATAGTAGCCCGGGAGCCATGGGCCAGACCCACGGTGAGAGATCATAACCCTGCCGCGAAAGGCAATGACAATAAGCCGGCGATACCACAAGCAATGCCGCAGAACAAAAATAGCAGGTTTAGACGGCCCCGCGTGCGACCCTGGATGCACGTACTCCTGAACGCACCGGCCTAACGCACTCTGCGTGAACGCACCGGCCAAACGCACCGGCCAAACGCACTCTGCGGGCTGTGCGAAAAGTGGCAGGGTTGTAGTATGGCAGCGCAAGCGTGTCACCCGCAGCTCTACCGGCAAGCGGAGGCCAGGGGAGAGCAGGATGGGGTGCGTGGTAGCAATGAGACCGTTTCCTGTCAGCCGCACCGCCTGCACCGAAGTCCCACTGCATCCACGGGCTGACGTCCGACCAGAAATAGGAGGAGAGGGAAGGGAGTCGGAGGCGCCGAGAGCAAGCAGCGGTGACCTCGGTCGCACTGGGATGGAGCGGAGAAACGCGGCGACAAGCGCCGTGGTGGGAACGGCCGCAGCGAGGCAGGCGCGGCACACGCACCCAGTGCTCCGCCTCTCTGGAACCGCCTAAAAACACCCGAGCTTGCTATTTTCTCTCGGGCTCATTTACAGGCACTCTTTCCGTTTGCAACACCGGCGCCTCCAGCACAAAGCACTGGCACATTGGCAGGAACCCCTCCGCAGCAACCTTGCCCCGCTATCACACATCCGGCACCACGCCCCGCACAGCAAGCGACCGCAGCCCGACCCACCCTAGGCCACTTTTGCCGGCACCCCCAAGCCCTCAATTCGCCCAGCGCCCGCCATGCTCCCGAAATACTACCAGCGGCGGCTCTGCACGGCGGCCGCCGCCCTCACCATCGCACTAGTGACCTTCCTCCGCATTCTCTGCCGCAACATCCCGGACGCCGAGTTGGACGCCTACACCTTGGCGCTCCACCAGCAGTCCACCTTCAACCCGCGGTCCATGGCGTTCCTTGTGTACTCGCACATCCACCAGATGTCCGCCGGCAGCCGGTGCCAGCAGCAGGCCGCGCCGGGCACGCCGTTGGGCGGGCCCGAGGGCATCCACTTCCACTGGGACGACTGGGTGGACCTAACGCCCGGCGACGCGATGTTGGCGCCGTACCGCGCCAGCCGCCCGGACGGCTCGGCTGACGACGCGCTCCGCCGCTACGCCGCAGTGAACCCGTACTTCATGGAGTCGTTCCGCACCAAGGTGCTCCGCGGCATGGCCCACCTCTACAGCGTCAAGGCGCCGCCGCGGCAGATCTGGGCCGCGCTGGACTCGGGCTACTACGCGGTGCCGGTGGCAGGCCGGCGCAAGGTGCCGCGCTCCATGTTGCACCAGCAGATGCCGCGGCAGGCGGTGGTGCTGGAGATGCAGCGGTGCGACGCGTTGGGCGGCGCACTCGCGCCCGCGGTCCAGTTCCGGCCCCACGGGCACATGCGGCGGGCGGTGGACATTGCGCGCGCCGACTTTGACTTTGACGCCAACGCCACGATCGCCGCGCTCCGGCTGCAGCTCGCGCGCAACGCCAACACCGCGGACGACACGCGCTACCTCCAGTTCTTGGAGCGCGCCAACGCCGCGGTGGACTCGGCCGACCGCTTCTTCAAGTACCCGTGGATCTACACCGACATTGTCGCCGGCCGCGCCCACCACCTCGCGTTCCCCTTCTTCCGCCGCTACGTGTCCAACCGCGAGCGCCAGAGCGTGATGCACCACATGGCGCGCGCGTGGTTCCAGTTCGCCGCCGCCAACGGCGTGGACTCGTGGATCAACTACGGCTCCCTCTTGGGCTGGGCCTACAACGGCATGAACATGCCTTGGGACACCGACATCGACGTGCAGCTCCCCATCGCCCAGCTCGACCGCCTCGCGCGCGCCGCCAACTCCACCCTCGTGTTGGAGAACCCGCGCCTCGGCAACGCAAAGTACTTGTTCGAGGTGTCGCCCACCTACGTGCGCCACGGCAACGGCCGCAACTTCATCGACGCGCGCTTTATCGACGTCAACTCCGGCCTCTACATCGACATCACCGGCGTGGCCCGCACTGCGCACGCCCCGCCCAAGCTGCACCCGGGCGACCCGGCCGACATGGTGCACTGCAAAAACTGGAACTGGCACCTGCTTGACGAGCTCCTCCCGATCCGCCATCTGTACTTCGAGGGCGCCTCGGTTTACGTGCCCAACAACGTGCTGTCAATTTTGCACCAGAAGTACGGCCCGGACTTGTTCACCACCAAGCTTCTGTTCAACGGCCACGACTACCACAGGCAGCTCGGCTTGTGGGTGCCGCAGGATCACTGCGACAGGGCATGTGCGCTGCGCGTCAGCCGCTGGGACCAACTGTCGTTTGCCGGCAACCGCTGGATCGAGGACGAGTACCTGATTGCCGCGGCGCTGGTGCTGCGGCACCGCCACTTGAACCCGGACCTCGACCATCCTCGTGACTACGACGCGGAAGACTACGCCGATCTTCCCATTCTGCGCAAGGACCCGTGGGACTACTTCACCGACCTCAAGTACAGGGTCACGTCCAGCACCGGCTGGTTCGTGGGCCCTTGATAGCATCTACGCAGGCCCACTGGGCTGTGCCACTGTATTTATATTGCGAAGGAATAAAGGAAAGATACGAGGTCAAGTAGATTATATGAGGCTGAGGCAGTGTGGTGGCTTGTCCCAGACGCAGAGCGAAGCCGGTGTCAAGCGGTGCGCAGCTTTCCGAGTAAGGCCTTTGGGTCAAAGTCAAGGCCCTTTACGAGACTCAAGGCCCTATTCGAGATCCAAGGCCCTATACGAGATCAAAGGCCCTCAAAGTCAAGATCGAAGAGGTCGCAATCTCAGACATTTGCCTTTCGAGTTTGTCAAATACACTGCCTTTCATAACACATCGCCTAAGCAAACACATCCAAGGTGGTTTCGTGGTCTAGTTGGTCATGGCATCTGCTTAACACGCAGAACGTCCCCAGTTCGATCCTGGGCGAAATCATTCTTTTTAGCCGGCTCTGTGGGGTATACTGCACGGGGTTGCCTTGGACGATCGGGTAAACTCGGATAAACTATTAGCTCCCTTCTTCCGCCAGGAGCAACATTAGGGACAGCACCCTGGCAAGACCCTGACAATGCGTAGAGTTGCCGATTGTCCTCCTGTAGTTTTTGCACTCTTTTCTCCTGGTACTTTCCGGACCGCTCACGTGCGGCCAGAGTCAATTCCGTTATTAGGCACAGACAACCCTCGCGGCATGCTAAATTGGCGCAAAATCAGCCAGGATGGCTGCTCCTACACCCCTTTGCCAAGCATCCCGCGGCATCAACCTCCTACTGCACCACAAAGAGATGCTCTATGCCCAGTCGGGTACGCCTGTAGGCGGCAACGATAGTAGACGTAAAACGAGGGTCAAGGGTCTGGGAGGCACGGGTGTCACCTCCACGTACCCAAGCTTTTCCACTCGCAAGTCTCCATGTTTGTCCTTCCTAGGAGCAATAATTGACCCCATCACACCAACGCTCTCTGTTCTCAACGAGACCGGCCCCCTGAAGCAAGCAAGCTCCGTACCCCCTTTGCTGCCTCTTCCGTCTCTTTGTTAGAACTGCCTACCTGCGCCGCAGAAAAGAACCTATTCCCTGGCGTTTGATATATTGCTCGGGACCGCCTATCAAACGAGCTGCCCGCCTCATTACCGTTACTCTGTGGCTGAATAATACCGCCCAGACTCGTTGTGCCTAGCTCCCGTTCCCTCTCCAACCCCTTTCTTGCCCTTGCCCCCAGGAATTCTTCCCAAAACCACCCATGTCACACCAGGCTCACTCGGGGGAGGTGTTCACCGGTGGCGCCACCACGTCGCAACACATCGACGCCGAGGATGACGACCACTTCGAGAACACCACGTTCAAGTTGAAAAGGACCCGCTCCCTAGGGCTATTGGACGAGTTTATTGACCCTGAAAAGCAGGAGGAACGCATCGAGGCTAGGAACGACGCTGCCTCCGCCCCAGCCTCCGAAGCCCTGGGCGACCGCTCCCCGCTCTCTATTCGCACCAAAGACGAGACACCTCCGAGCGATTCGCCGCCAATCACATCTCCCACTGTCGCATTTCTGGCTTCGCCCGACCTTCTTCCCCACGACGATACGGACTTGGTTGCCGAGCCCTCAAGACACGTGGACTACTTGTCGCACCAATGGGATGTCTCGGACATCTCCAAATCGTGGAGGTATGTGATTCTGAGAAGAAAGGACGTAGCCAACGCCGCGCGGTTGGAGAATGCCAGTTGGAGAACATGGGCCCAGCGGAGATCCAACTTGAAAACCATCAGCCCGGAGGAAGTGAACTGGTCCAAGGAGAGTGACGTCACGTGGCTTTATGGGCCGATCGTGGATGACGACGACAACGACGGTGACCACGACTCTCGTCCAGATGACTGCAAGTCTGGCACCGCCTCCAGCATCGTAGCAGGCGACATCTCTATCGCGCGGAAGAAGCATGGGCCCAAGCCCATTTTGAAGAAGAGAACGGTGCAAGACATGATGATCAGCCACCTGAACTTGTTGAAGTTACAAGTGGCCACCGCGCGTTCGGAGCTGGAGCAGGCGCGCCGTGAGGATGCCGCGGCTCAAGCCCGCATGGACAAGTCTTCGGGTTCTGAGAAGCCGCCTGAGTACTTCGACTACAATCTCATCTCCGCAAAGCTCAATTCGCAGTACAAAAATTATTCCACTCAGGGCTCAAGAGGAGGATCCCGCAACAACAGCGAGGTGGACTTGGCAAGCAAAAACTCTGTGGCTTCTGCAGAATTGTCTTCAAAGTTGCACGATCTAGCAAACACTCGCTCCGAAACTCAGCCGCAAGTTGACTCTACCACTGAGCCGGGAGCGACCAAGGAACCACGCCACATCCATTTCAACGACGAAGTGCAACAGTGCATTGCTGTGGACTATTTCTCCGATGAAAATTCAGAGTACGACTACGATGATGAATACGACAATGACTACGACTACGGAGGGGACGATGGATATATTTACGAAGCATACGATGACGGCTCCAATCGCACGTTGCAACCAGAATCTTTCGAAGAAGAAGAAGACGATGATGAAGACGATGAAGGTGGATTTTTCTTGAAGGTTAGATCGCCCTCGTCAGCATCTGTCGCCGGATTGGTGATGCCGGGCTTGACGTCTACTGCCAACAAGGATGCCGATGAGAGCGAGACTAGCGAACCTGCCTCAAGTGATTCCAAGGTTTATATGACTATTCATCTCTTGCCCCCCACTACTTTGAACTATGGTTCCTCTGATGAAGACAGCGATGACTCCAATCCCTACACGTCTAGCTTATCTCACAACGTCGATAACAGTACCAGCAGAGGTTACGACTACCACTACGACTATAACACCGTCTACCAAGTGGATCCGAATCACTCAATCTACGGATCAAAGAAAGTTCCCGTTGTCGTTGATGTTCCGGAAAACATCACTCTCGGCTCTAATTTTGACTATGAGATTATTGAGAATGACGAGATTCTGCATTTCGAAAACGCCCCTTCAACGTCAGGAAGTGCAGGTATTTCTGAAAGGACAGTTCCTAATAGCGAAGAAAATGACAGATTGCCTATTTCGTCCCTCGCAAATTCTGTCTCCAGTCCGCTGGGAAGACTCAATCCATTTTCCCTTGGTGCCCTGGACAGCTCAGATTCTGACTCGGATGAGGGAGGATTGTCCATCAGTGCAAAAGGCTCTAGTCAGTCATTGGCTCAACTGGTTTTTGGGCACTCGATGACTGTGGCTCACTCTCATACAGAAAACTCAGATGGACACCTTGCTTCAAATTCTGGACCGAATCAGGATCACATTACTTCTATCAACCCGCGATACTCTTCTACGTCGCTTTCTAAACAGCCTCATTCTTCCAGTTCTCTTGCAGACCAATTTTTGAACACTGGTATGACGAAAACATCTGGTCCCAACAGCTTATCAGATGCATTCTTCAACGCCAAGACTCCCGAAGCTCGTTCGCCATCTTCTCTGTCATTAGCTGGAACACAATCACCCCCTGTTCAAAAGAAGACCTCACCTTTACCCCCGCACACTACTTCAGCAAATGCTTTTCTGGGAACGTCAACGCCGCCTCCTCTGGGAGAAGCCACTAGGAAAGGTTTCATGTTAGATTCTGATTCGGATTCAGATGATGAATTTGTTGAGGACGTTATGCTGCCGGCGTCTGCAGAGAAGAATGCAAAAGGCTACGCCTCGCTTTATCAAGTTGCAGATCGGAACGGCATTTCAGTTCCAGCCCAAGCCGACGAAGAGCTCGACCAGGGTCAAAGACATAGAGTGGGCCTGGCGATGGCGAATTTTCTCGGCGGGTGGAATAAAGGCAATTAGGTTTGTGAATTCATTTTTATTGAGTCATGGTTGACATATTCATACTGAAGTTGAACACGTTGGATTTGTACCCTGTTAAATTCAAACGCCTCAAAATTAGAAATGTTAACATTCGGCGCGAAGATTGGAAAGTTCAAAGAGTGATTCAGCCCATCTTAAAATATAAAATATTAAAATGAAAAAAATAAAAAAATGAAAAAAAAAAAGTCCTGGTGGTCGTGCTGCTGTGCTGCACCGACTAAAGGTTCCCTGCTGCGTGCTGCCTGCTCGTGGATTTCAATAGTTTTAATGCATTACATATTACTCGCATCAGATATGTGGCAATATTTTTCATCTGTTTTCTTTTGCATTTGCCAAATTGGTTCGTGTACAAGTTAAATACTATTAGGGCGCATCATTAGCGCTACAGCTAATCTAGAAACGTGCACTGGCCGCACGCATCATCAGGCACACCGGTACACCAGATATACATCATTGCTGAGGTCTCCATCTAATACTTATATCTTGAGTATGCTACCTAAATTCATTTTAGGTTCGTTAAATTTCTTGGCTTTCTCATTATTCATTAAATCTCCTAAAAAGGCGGTTGGTGATGACGATGGGAAGTGCGAGCTAGTGGGGACTTTTTCCCTCCTCACTCAGGCGTTGTTGGGTTTGCTTTGCATTCTGTCGTTAATCATAAAACGGTTCCATGAATATCCGGTTAGACGAACATGGCGTGTCTGGTTCTTTGATGTTTCCAAACAAGTGATCGGCGCTTTTGGAGTCCATGTCTTCAACTTGCTACTATCGATTATGAAAACCCTGCCAAATATCGTTTCCAGTAATGATGATTGTGACTCGGACGGCTGTCTGGGCGATCCTTGTGACTGGTATTTTCTCAGCATAGTACTGGACTGTACTATTGGAGTCTACGTGCTCTATATTGTATTCACCGGGGTAAGTTATACGTGCAAGAGTTATTTACATATCTCGGAGATAGACAGTGGTCAATACGGCTCCGACCCTAGCAAGCCTTCTATACGGGCATACTTCAAACAATTGGCGATTTACTTTGGCTCTTTAATGATAACAAAGTTTGTTCTCTACGGTATACTCGAATGTTTTGAGTCGCAGTTATTGTGGTTTACAAGTCATATTCTTTTAGTTTGGCTCGATGACTATCCAAACGAATTTGAAATATTCGTAGTGATGTTCGTTGTACCTATCTTCATGAATTGCTTGCAATTGGTTTTGGTGGATAATTTTATCCAAAACCAAGTGCTACACGAAGCCAATGTGAGGTACAGTCAAACGCATCAACAGAAGCTCTTTCACGCACCAACTGAAAGTGAGAATGAGCAAACAATTACACGCTTCACAAAATTTGGAGGTCCGCTCAAATCAAACGATGGTGATACCTCTCAAAGACCAAAGGGAAACGGCGAAACAGGTTATGGGGCTACAAGTTAATATTCAGTTTTTCAAAATATATTTCATGACTGGGCAGAGGTCTTGAGTATGTACATTGCCCTTTAAAGATTATAAAGAGGCGATCACTTGGTCTCGAAACCGAAACCTTTCATACAAGTTTTGTAAGCATTGATCATTTCGTCACATTTGCCACTTTCCTGGCCGTTGAACAAAAGACACTCGTCTCTAGTTTTCTTTTCATCCAAGCAAACGCAGCAGGGCTTAGGTTTTTCAGTTTGAGTAGGTTGAGTCATTGGTATGGAAGGAAAAGTTAGTTGTGAAGTGGCGTTTACCAACCTTACTCGCACATTACTTGAGACACTGCAGATCACGTGAATGCTAAAAAGTCCGGAATATGGGAAGGGGACAGGAGGATTCTATTGAGCAAGGAGACGAAAGTGCTTCTCAGCAAAAAGTGATACTCCCAAATGTCATTTCGAAGAAGACAAGGGAGGAGTAACACTGTTTCGTGAGTTTTGCCCTTGTTCGTTACATTAATAGATTACGGTTCCCACAGGTGATGTGCCACCCAAGATCCAAATACTAAAAAGCACCACGACAGAATGTAGCAAATTAAGCTTTTACAAAGCCGGTACAACATTTTCTGGTCTTGCTACATTATTGAACATTATTCAACCGGTCGACGGTCGATACGCCTGCAGGTAATGTCTGTTCCCGTAAGCGAATTCCATGAATACATAGACGGCGATTGCCAGGTATGTCTGAAATAGACTATGATCACTCGAATGGGCGGCAATCAACTGATTCCACCATGCAACTAAATGACGATCTCGCATCACTATCGGATTTTTCTTCTTCAGCCCCCAAAAAGGCGGCAGAGTCTGTCTTTTCGAGCATGCGAAGCAGCATCGACGGTAGCGCCAGCATCATAAACGCGTTCAACATCTTGAAACAAGGCCTGGCAGTGGACGAAGATGCTACTTCGAACTCCTCTCACCCATTGGGGCCGAACTCGATTTTCGGGTTGACTGTGGGTTCAGATATATCTCGATTGAGAATGCACCGTGGTCTTAAAAGCCAGGTAACAGTCAATGGAGGCAAGTCAATTGTTTCCAGTTTGATCAAGCCATCCAAGGAAGATATTCCTCAAATTCTGCTCACTTCATTGAAAAACAAGGTAACTTCAACTGAATTGACAAATATGCTAGTCAAAGACACGATAAGTGAATACAAGAGTTTCGAGCTGGGGTATAAATCGCTTACAGAAGACATGCTATCAAAGCTTTCGGAGCTGGCTGATCTCAAACTCTCCTCTGTGCCTGAAATCCCTATTGAAGTTGAAACAGACGTGGACCAGATTCCTGCTGTGTTTGAAGACTCTGACTTTCGCTTGGACGATCCCCGAATCTTCCGGCAGGTCATAGAGAACAAAAGACTTCTACCCAGTGATGATTTAGGTGAAGATACCAGTGTCCATATTGCCAACGATACGAATGTTCAGGAAAGACTATCCCAGTATTTGGATGCGGTGGAGGTTCAACTAATCCAGGAAATTTCACGAAAGTCAGATTCGTTTTTCAATACCTTGGGTGAGATTGAAGCAGTCGAAACCAAATCGAAACTAAGTTCCGACAAGCTCACCGAAATCAAGCAAAAGCTCGGCGACATTGAAGAGGGTCAGGCGATGGCTGGGTCGAATATTTTAGATTTGCTAGATGAAAGGAAAAGTGTAAACCATCTAGAGTCTTCTGTGCTTCAAATTCGTGCCATTTTGTCGAGATATGCAGATGCAAGGATTCATTACAAACAACTCGACAATTTTAACTGCTTACAAGATATTTTTGTCATCGAGGATCTTATCTCTGGAACTGAGTTCGACGACCATGAGGATTCCGAAGCAATACATTCTTATCCCAAATTCCAATATCCACTAGTGGATCTCCTGAAACTTCCTGCTTTGGCTACTGTTCAACAAGAATTACAGGACCTCAAACTTTCTTGTGCGCTTGACTACGGTGAACAATTTGTGCAATTACTACTTGAGGACCTTCGTTCGCATTATAAGTCTGTGCCATCTCAAGATACATTAAATCGCATATATGTGGCTGTGAATCGCCCCCAAGGGAGTCAAGAAACGCCCAGTAACAAGACTTACATGGATGTGAGCCCGCATTTGAAAAAGCAACTTGAAGCATTCATACAGAACTTGTCAAAATCGGGTTTCATCACTAAGGCTTTTTCAGAATTTCAGAACAGATCAATAAGTGAAGTGAAAGCAATTATCAGAAGTAATCTTCCATCTGGAAAGCTGTATGCGGTTTCTGACGGTAGTCTGAGTACAAAGGATAAACTTTCAGTGTCTGAGAATGATGCACTCCAATCTGAAGCCTCGACAAGCACTAACGTCTCCCTTTCAGTGAACATCAAAAATTTATCGACTGATGAGTTTGCTGCCATGATGACAACCATATACGTCAACTTATCTGAATGTTTCAGAAGGTTGACTATTCATCAAAAGCTTTTGCTTGATCTTTCTCTTACCTCACTCTCGCCGTCTCTATTTCAAAGCATCGATGTAATGTCTTTGGACATTACCACATCTATCAACAAGGCGATCGAACTATCACAGATAAGATTGGTTAAAATTTTGAATGTGAGACTGGAACAAATCGGTGATCTTTCAGCTGATCAGTATTTGCGTCTTTTCCTGATTTCTTCAGCGTACCTCCTGGAATGCGAGTCGATTAATCCTGGTTTTGTTTCAACAAGCGCCGGAAGTTCTCTCACTGAATGGGTGAAAAATCATGTGGGCTATTTTGTACACAGATTTCATTCTAAGTCTGTCAAAGATTTAGCTATCAATTGCGACAAGGAAACATGGCGAGAGGTGACGCTGCCGGACAAAATCGCAGAAAGTCAAGATATCTTGAATTCCATTCTCGGATTCTCTCAATACGTTTACAGTGGCGGTAAGAACGGATACGACGGGCATGATTGGCTTGAGGCATTGAATTTCTATTCTGATAAATCTCAAACAAGTGATGAACAAATTGAAAGCGTAAAAACCTTCCTGGAGGAGCGCTTGAAGATTAAAGACGAAAAATATTTAATACCCCAGTTGCTTCAATCTGTGATAGAAAATTTACGAGACTACTTGAAAATTATGAAGGTCTACCCTTCCAGAGCCGCCTCTATTCGTGCAAATATAACAATTTTTTTTAAATTGATGAACTCCAGAATTTCTTCTGCGATTTTAAATGCGGGAGCAACACGTACTGCAGGTTTGAAGCATATTACTACTAAACATCTTGCTTTGTGTATACAGACCATATCGTTTTGCATCGACTTGTTAACGGAACTTCAACCTATTTTCGCTGATGAAAAATACGACTTAAGGCAAAATCAAACCGGAAGTGATGATTTGACTATGGAGAAAGTGCTTGGCTACTATAGAGATCACCATAAAGATTTACACGACAAGTTGGTCTCAATTATGCATGATCGCACATTAAATCACAGCTTAGCTGTCACGAAAGTCGACTTTTCTTTACCAATAAAACATCCCCAGCAGTGTCATGCATACATGGAAACCTTGGTGAAAGAAACGACGACTGTGTCAAAAGTATTGACAAAGTATTTGCCTTTAACAGAATGTTCTTTGATTCTTCTGCAAATTTTCAACAACTACAAAACTCTACTTGTTAAATGTTACTGCATGGATCTTCCTCAATTCAAAGATTTCAATGAAAAACAAAATCTTTTGAAGGATGTTGACTTTTTCCGTGTAAAACTTAGTGAATTACCTGGATACGGGAACTCGGGTCAAGTAATCTGGGAGAATGTCAATTCGCTTCCAACAATAGAAGACACCAGAATGGAAGAAATAATGAGATCAAACATTGCGAAAGAAATGGCGAGTTCTGAAGCCCCATCGGCCAAGACATCAGTTGGAATCGTAGATTCATCAAATATCTCTACATTATCGGACGTCTCCGCGGCTATTGCAAGTGAAAAAGAAGACGAGCACCAAGCGTCTGACTCTGCCTCTATGGACGAAAACAAAGATCCTTATCCTAAGTCTGGCGAGGCTTCTCAAAACGACACTTATACTGATTCTATGGCAGAGCAAAATCACAAAACCAAAATTTTGGAATTTGGAAGCTCTCTCGATGATCAAGACGCGAGGTCGAGTACGTCACCTGAAACTAGCAAGCTCGTTGATGAGAGAACAGATGCAATTGCTGAGGACCGTGTTCAATACAATGATGACTTGAACGAAGCGATTGCAGATCATTTAGAGAAACCTGAGATGGAAGAGTCGTCGCTTTCTCCTGCCGTTAGTGACTCGACAGCTGCGCTGCATGATATGGCGACTTCACTAAGCGACCCAGTTCCCAAAATAAGTACTGAAGGCGATCATAATGCTCCCTACGAACCAGATTCGTCATCAAAAAGCATTGACAATACCACCACATTGGCAGGCGAAGATCACACTTCGACATAAAATTAATGATTATGCAAAGAGCATTGCTAAGCGTCTGCCAACTAAAAATTGCGATATTGACGGAATTCACTTAACAAATATATAAAGTATAAAACGTTATGCTAAAGAGAAAATCGTTCGTCTATCTTTAGAATCGCTCTGTCCTCGGTGACGATACAATCAATCAATTCGTGAGGAGCAACGTCAAACGCTGGATTCCACACCTGTATACCCGGAGTGGCAATCCCTACCGTTTTCTTCTCGCCGGGGTTCCCATCAGCATCGAGGATGGGTCCCTTCAAAGAGGTGAGCTCATGAGCCGGTCTTTCCTCTATAACAATGTCGTCACCTGTTCTCGTATTATGGTCTATAGTGGTATTTGGAGCGGCAACGATAAACTTGATCTTGTCTTTCTCCTCTTTGAACTTGGTGTTGAAATAGCTTGCAATTGCAGCCAACTGATAAGTACCGATTTTGTTTGCCGAATCGCCATTTTTCACCACTCTGTCCGCCCCGACAATTATAAACTTGACAGGAGCAGCACTACTCTTGACTTCGACACTCTTGTGCAAAGATGAGATCAAGGAGGTCACCATATTGTCACATATCATAGTGAAAGGAATTTTCTCAAAATTCAACTCATAAGTTGTCAATTTTGCACCCTGGTTGTATGGTCTTGTTTCCAAGGGATATACATGCTCGAACCAAAATTCTTCGTTAGATTTGGACTTCGCCATTTGGGCATTGACCGTCCGTATTATACCCAAGGCAGTACCGTGCCCTGAAGTAGCCAAGGATCCAGTATTGCAGATGGTAATTATCGAGAATGGCCCCTTGAACTTTTGTGACTTTAAAGTATCCCTAATATATTTGAGTCCATTATCTCCAATTTTGTAGTTATTACTCAAATCGTCTTCATGTAAACGAACGGAGTAGTCAAAAATTGCTTTCCAAAGATCTTGAGTTACGGGTTCATTCTCCGAGAATTTTCCCAAGAGCAACACCTTTATTTCGTTACACGCATTTGCGAGATTCACGGCTGTGGGTCTAGAAGTAACTAGATAGTCGATTGAGCGAATTAAATCTCCCAAAGTTTTGGTACTCGACCTGGTTTTCAAATAGTTGTATGTGTCAACAGTAATTGCGAATGCTCCAACGATGGCAATGGCCGGAGCACCTCTGACTTGCATCAAGCGAATTGCTTGGAACGCATCTTCGATAGTTTTGATACTAAGGTACTTTGTGGAATAAGGTAGAAGAAGCTGATCGAGAATCTCTAGGGACACATCTTGCTTGTTGAAGCGAATTGCCTTTAATGTATCATCCACCATGATTCAAGTTAAACGATGAAGGAAGGTGAGTAGAATCAATGAATACCACACGTGGAATTCCCTACCGTGATACCTGCATAAATGATACACTCCACAGTTTGGAACGCCATTATATTCCGACAGATATGATTGCATACAATTTTTCTCTATCAATTAAAGAATACTAAAATATGAGTCTCCTAAGCCCCTCAACCTCAAATTCATCCGCTAGAGAGTTGAATCTGCAACCCAAAAGTTTTCGCCCAGTGATTGGGCATCTTCCACCCTTGGAAACGTCAAATTTAGACTCTGCCTTCTTATTCTCAAACTTAGCCTTCTCCTTACGCTGCTTCTCATTTTCTTCGGACTCGCCATCACTATCCGAGTCAGCGTCACTATCCGATCCCTCATCGCTATCATTATCGGCGTGGCTGTTATGTGATTGTATTTTATGAGACTCCCGGAGATAATTATAGATGCACGTGTAGCAGAAGACGTAGCCAGTCTCAATGATTGCAGGGTTCAGGATCTCCTTGCGACACAAAGGACACATTGGCCCCAGCTTGTATAGGCTTCTTATTTGGGAATTTCTTCTTGCGAGACTAGTAAGAGTGGAAGGCAGCGGAATTGAGCCTTCCAAAGCGTTTCTTTGGGATTTCGACAATTGCCGGGCAAAATCCGAGTTGTTCCACCATTCCAAGAACTTCAACGAAAAGATTGCCAATGGGAATAATGTCCCGAGACCTATTTTTGTTGCTTTAGTTGAAGGGCGTACGAAATTGCGATAAATAAAGTTGAGGAGCAATTCGGTAGTAGAGCGGGGCGTGACTCTATTGGGCCGGTCTTTCCTCGTATCAACTTTGGGCTCGTTTCTTGCATAGTCACATTGATTGAGTCTAGACAAGTTAATTTTGAACAAAGCTGTGAGCAAAGTGGGTGATTTAGACTTGCCTCCCAAATACAAGAGCGTAGCGAGCAAGTTGGCGGCTCTCCACAGACCCTGTAGATAGGGGTAAAGTTCGACGAATTTGCGTTTCATCCACACATTTCGTAGTTCCCTTCCGTCCATGCTATCATTCATTTGTAGCTGGTTGGTGGCATACTTGGAGTAGAGCAACTCATATTGGTATCCAAGCTTTTCCAGAATATATGATGTGCCAGTGACTTCGAATATCGATATCCACATCTGTACCTTGGATAACAGGCGGCCATCTTCAATGAGAGAAGGCACTAATTGGGCCAACTTCACCAGGTTGTACGGGGGTTGGGATAGAGGTGTCTGGCTGACTCTTTTCAAGCCATAGAAATTCTCTGTAAAGCTTCCATGCCAGTATTTCATGAAATACCATTCAATAAGGACTCGAAGTCCAAGATTGAGCTCGTCAAAGCGGTTGGCGATCCGTAGTAAATATCCTGGGTATCGTTGCGCATAGTGCACTAATATATAACGCAAGGATGGAGATAGGAGGGCTTCAAGCTGGCTAGAAGATATAATTTCAAAAACTGTGGGCGTTTCAGCGTCTAATTGCGACGCATCCAACGACGAGTAGTATTCCATGATATCGTAGGCGATAAAAGACGTTGTGTTCCCCACATTTAGGACCGAGGAAAGGTCGTGTGCACTACCAGACTTTGGCGTTTTTGAAAAAGTGATATTTTCCCTTGAACATGAAACATAGATATAAAGACGTTCACCGATCTCAAAGGTTTCGCTGTGAACTCATGAAAAAGTCTTCCGTCATATGGCAATGGTTTAAAACGTGCACGCTTTATGGGTTATGTGAGGCGTTGAGGTTGGAGCCCAGAGAAATATTTGTGGTCGGCTAGCCCTGTTCGTGAGATGACAACGTAGCTTCCCATAAATCGATATCATATCAGTCAAGTCTCAATTTTTCCCGTCGGATTTCGGAGGTGTTTTCTCCCCACCAACGAAGAAACGAATAATCACTAAGTTCGGAGCGCGCGCTTTTGCAACTTCTTTTCTTCACGATATGGATCAATTGGAAACCCTTAACGATATAGCAGAAGAGTTTGAAATCAAAACTACAACACTACAGACTTTCAAGCTAGAGCAGCTTTTTCTCGAGGGTAAAAGATATTCAGTTCTTCCCGAACCACCTCGACATTTCGAAATAGGAAATATGCCACAGATCGTGTTCGAAGAGAAGGACCAAAGCTTCTGTTCAATATTCAGTGATGCCGAAAACTCTTGTTTCAGAAATTCAACCCAGTCAACCGACTGTACACCAGTTTTGAAGTTGGTTTCAGAACCCGAAATTCTTAGTAGCGATTTCGACGCGGATCGAATGACTACAATATTAACTAGCGATGCCAAATGATTACAGGGTCCAAATTTGTTAATGTGATCTAGCAAGAACATGTTGAATACAAAGAGGATGATAGATAAAGAGAGGAGACCATGAGACACGACTTATAAAAGGCTTTTGCATGGGCCGCTTCTGCTTAGCAGGGCATCGAACTTAACGCCATACTTGACATATATTTCCCAAACCGATAAGTCAAACACTTTAAAATCTCCAGACTCTGGCGATAGACTCTCGACGGTAGCAGCATCATCCATGGGCTTAAACCAGTATTGGTATTGTTTCTTTTGTTCTGGCTTTGTTTGTAGCCCACCTTCCTCTGGCCGCAATCCATAAGGCACCCAACCCAACTTATGAAGAAGGGACTCGGCAATGATATTTTCCAAAGGCAAATACCCATAGTAGTAGCCATAGAACAATACCATTGTGAGCTCGTTCATCATCGTGGCGCTTTCGGTTGTCTTCTGCGACCTTAGCGACTCAATCTCTTTCAAGAACTGTTCAAACTGGTTGCTCGCTCTAATGCGATTCCAGTAGTTCTCAATCTTGGAGACGAACAATGGCGGCTTAAATTGGGGTTCCGCATCAGTGCTATAAAGACCACGGGGGAGGTATGGCTTCAGAATTAAGGAGCCAAAAGGATTATATTTTTCTGGCTTTGACAAGAATCTAAATGCATCCTTTGCCTTATTGCTAGCTGTGTAAGACACTGAAAATTCTTGGATACCTGGAGGAACTCTCAACAAATTTAAGTCGCCAAAGAGCTCCAATTCGCATTGTGGTAGAGCGGAGTTCTTCAATACTTCCAAGTATGGAGAATATTCATCACTTTTTGTAAGGAGATTTAATAGCTCAGAAGAAGCATCTGCGTCATTTTTAACGGGAAAATTATCGACCGCCTTTACGTCTTTTTGTCTTTCTGGCGCAATCTTCTCGTCAGGCTTCACCAAAGTTGCGGCTTTGGCAACAATCGGACTGGACGTCGAGTTATGACCTCCAGCTGCCACTGACCATTTTAAAGCACCCACAGGTTTCGAGGGCGTTGATGCTGGTTTGAGAGTAGTGATGAACGCGGGACTAGAGGAGTCGGTAACAAGTACTTTCTCTTTGCCTTTGGGAGTGGCGACCGCAAGGGGACCTGTTTTTGTATTTTGAGGCAACTCTTGTGGAGCAGGAGATAATGATGCGGTCTGTTTCCGGCTTGTTGATTCAGTGACAGCTTCTGGCGCGGCCGAATCCAGATCCTCAAAACCATTCAAAAGACTTGTGTCACCAGCATCATCCTGACCATTAGCCACAGTCACGTTCTTGGCACTGTTATCCTTCGCTTCTCTGATAATCTCGTCATAAACCGTTTCGTCGTCAACAAAATCGGGTTCTTGATTGGACTCAACATAGAATGTCAAGTCATCTTGTACAGCCCATATCAGATCAACTGCAACTTTACCCTCCTTGAGAAAACTCATGACTTTTTCTATGCTTTCGATATGGAACTCATTTTTGGATTTGAAAGTGTCAATCTCTTGCTTTCTTTCCTCGATGGCCAGCATATTGCTCTTCCTGATCTTTTTCTGAGAAAGTTTCTCGTATTCTTCATCTAAAGATTCATTTTGCTCACCTAAACTTTCGAGAACCTCACTCAAAAATTCCATCGTCTCCTGGACTTCTGGCGTTAGATTCTCACCGTTGTCTAATGAAGCCAACATGATCGACTGATTTGAAAATGATTTCATCTTGGAGTTCTTCTCCACTTCTTTGTAGCATTCCATTGCTTCCTCAACGAGTCTTCGATGTTCGTATAGTTTCAGAGAAGCAATGGTTGCTTCTAGAGAATCATTTCCTTGCCAGGTCTTAATCTGATCTCGAAACTTCTGAAGTTTTTTAATTTCTTTCTTCAAGTCTCCTTCTAGCTTCTCTCGCTGAGAGTCATTGCTGGACGCCTCATGGCGTGAATAGTAATAATTAAAAAGATCTAGTCCTTCATGTATTTTTTTAAAGACAGTTTCGACTTCCCTGATGACGTTAGTATTTCGCTACTGATGTGAAACAATTCTGGTTCGACAAATCCGAGATTAATCTCCCTATGTGACTTGGACATACTTCTGTAGCTTCCTGTTTGACATGTTAAATGAGTTTTGAATCGCGGAAGTCAAAGGTTCATAATACTGTTCCTGCCTTTTTTTTGACTTTTTTTTTCTGGTATCAAGATTATGGTGAACCTGAGGCTTATTCAACATACACGTGACCGCATACTAAATTGTTTGCCCTTTTGCGTCTGGGGTCACCAAAATCTTAGAATCTTTACACCTAAAGCTTCTTAAAGATATAATAAATTTCATAGATGAATCCATATTTCTTTGATAATGTTCATCGAGAATCTCTTTGGATGATTACAGCGCTGTTCGTTGGACTTAATCACAAATTAGGTAAAATGAGTATAGCACACTACAATAATTTCATTCAGTGGAATTCTTTAATACGCAGTTATATATAGCCTTACAACTCATCGTGTTCCAATTCATCGTCGGAGTCGTCGGAATCGACGTCACCGAATTGGGCACCTCCCTCATTATCGATATTGCCATAAACCTTCTCGGAAATCTTAGACGAAATACTGGTCAACTTCTGCTTTTGCTCCTCAAATTCTTCTGAGGTGGCGGTGTCGTAGTTGTCCTCCAAAAACTCGGTTATTTCAGCGATAACATCGCTCAAAGCCTCCTTGTCCTCGTCACTGACCTTGGAAAGGTATTCATCGTTCTCGTCTAACTTTTGCTTCATGTTGTGAACAAGGTTTTCAAGGGAGTTTCTAGCCTCAATCTTGGCCTTCACCTCGGCATCTTGCGATGCGTACTTCTCGGCATCCTCGACCATTCTATCAATTTCTTCTTTGGACAATCTCTTTTGATCATTGGTAATGGTGATGGACTTAGTCTTACCAGTGCCCTTGTCCAAAGCTTCAACCTTTAAAAGACCATTGGCATCCAAGGAGAAGGTGACTTCAATTTGGGGGACACCTCTGGGGGCTGGAGGAATTCCGGTCAACTCGAACTTACCCAACATGTTGTTGTCCTTGACCAAGGCTCTCTCACCCTCAAAGACTTGAATCAACACAGTAGGTTGGTTGTCCGCAGCAGTAGAGAAAATTTGAGACTTTTTGGTAGGGATGGCCGTGTTTCTGTTGATTAATGTGGTCATGACACCACCAGTGGTCTCAATACCCAAGGTCAATGGATTGACATCCAACAAGACAATATCGTTGACACCCTCCTCACCAGAAAGGACACCGGCTTGAACAGCAGCACCATAGGCAACTGCCTCATCTGGGTGGATACCCTTGGAAGGCTTCTTGTTGAAGTACTCTTCAATCAAGGATTGGATCTTTGGGATTCTGGTAGAGCCACCGACCAAAACAATGTCGTCGACCTCGGACTTCTTGACACCGGCGTCTGCCAAAACTCTTTCGACGGGACCTAAGGTCTTCTTGAAAGATTCCATGTTCATTTCCTCGAACTTCGCTCTAGAGATTGGTTCGGAGAAATCAATACCTTCGACAAAAGAGTCGATTTCCACTCTGGTGGAAATTTGAGACGATAAAGTTCTCTTAGCCTTCTCGGCCTCTCTCTTCAACTTGGCGATAGCCTTAGGGTTAGAGGAGACATCGATGCCGTGCTTCTTCTTGAACAACTTGGTGAAGTGTCTAACGAGCTTGAAGTCAAAATCCTCACCCCCCAAATGAGTGTCACCAGCGGTGGCCAAAACTTCGAAAACACCACCCTCGATGGACAACAAGGAAACGTCGAAGGTTCCTCCACCCAAGTCGTAGACAATGATTTGCTTTTCACCTTCAGTTTGGTCCAAACCGTAGGCAATAGCAGCCGCAGTTGGCTCGTTGACAATTCTCAAGACGTTCAAACCGGCAATGGTACCGGCGTTCTTGGTGGCGAGTCTTTGAGCGTCGTTAAAGTAGGCGGGAACAGTGACCACCGCGTGGGTGACCTTCTTGCCCAAGTACTCTTCGGCAATAGTCTTCATCTTACCCAAGATCATGGCAGACACTTCTTCTGGAGAGAATTCCGTGACCTCGCCATTCACCTCCACGTGGACCGCGGGGGAGTTACCCTTCTTCACGATCTTGTAAGGCATGTGCTTGATTTCCTTTTGGACCGTCTTGTCGTCGTAGTCCAAACCAATCAATCTCTTGATATCAAAGATGGTGTTCTTCACGTTGGAAGGAGCCTGGTTCTTCGCAGCGTCACCAATCAATCTCTCGTCGGCGGTAAAAGCGACGTAAGATGGGGTGATTCTGTTACCTTGGTCATTGGCCAAGATTTCCACCTTACCGTTCTTCATCACACCCACACACGAGTAAGTGGTACCCAAATCGATACCAATAACGGTACCATAATTGTCAGCTTCGTCGTCAGCCACAACCAACCCACCAGAGGCGGAGAAGAAGGGCATGACCACACACATCAAGGCAAGGATGAGGGAGATTCCCGATATCCAAAACTTGCTATTCACAGGCCTAGACATTGTTAGAATAAT
Source organism: Clavispora carvajalis (assembly GCA_030581635.1). Lineage (NCBI taxonomy): Eukaryota > Fungi > Ascomycota > Pichiomycetes > Serinales > Metschnikowiaceae > Clavispora > Clavispora carvajalis. Next base: position 94,921 of record JAKTTV010000006.1, on the reverse strand, counting down.
GCGATCGGTGGAAAGAGAGAGCAGGTGGACAAACGCGGAATATATATAGGCGCGTGTTGGAAGTCGAAAGAAGACTTCGCGGCCTGTTTGTGTGCAGGTCTGAGTGTGCGGTTTGTGACGTGGCCATTTGACCTCATGCGGGCCGGTGCCGTTGACGCTGGCAATTGTCCCAGCACAAAGATGGCAAATTCCCTTATGTGCCGGAAAGGGCATCACGTTCCCACTCGTTCTAGCTGACTCGTCAATCTCCGGAATTTGCCACCGCCATGTCCCCAGCCCGAAGGTGCTGCTGGTTCCGGGCTTGTAGACGGGTGGTGGCAAGTGTAGCTGTTCCGGTCGCACACCCGTGCACCAGCCACGACCCAACGGTGCGGCACGGCGGGAGGAGGACATGGGTGCCAATTTACGCGAGTCGATCAAACAGCGCCACTTCAGATCCTCGCGCTAAAAAATACTAGCCGAGAGTCCGGGCAGTTAGCAGCTGTACACTGAAACCACTTCGGCCCAGGGGCTCGTATTCTGTTGCCGCGCCACCGGCCCTTGGTATCGCTCTACGTCATATGTTTTCTGCACATTGCACATCACCTCCCATGCGGTCAAAATAGCGGCAATGCACTGCCCCGCTCCCATTCTGGCATGTGGAACGAGAAGGCGTTCGTGGAGCGGCCACGGTGGTGTTCTTACCGTTCGAGTGCGGGTCCTTCGGTGTCGCACCAAAGCCACACCCGTACCTTTTTTTGTCGGTGCGCCCTGAATGCTGATAACCGCAGGAAGTGGGCAATCATCCCTCGCCAGATACTCGCCCGCTTTTCATTCCCCAAAACGCACGCGGTTCTTGCAATTGCAGCAAACTCAATTCTGCTCATCTCTTCGGACCAGCACCTTTCACCCCGTTCCCATCCTTCGAATCTGTGCCCCCATTTTCGCACATCCCCCCCGTCTCCTTAATTCGGCAACATGTCTCAATTCGCTACCGAGGAGTTGAACCAGTTGCAGAAGGAGATCCTCGCCAAGAATCCTGCCGACGTTTTGCAGTTCTGCGCCAACTACTTTAACACCAAGTTGGCCATGCAGAGAGTCCATCTGTGGCGGGTTCAAGCAAAGGCCAAAGCCGCCGGTATTGACTTGTTCCCTCAACTCGACTCAGTGGCTGTGGACAACAAGGGCTTAGGTGTTGTTCCCAGCACACGCCAGCCCCTGTTCAAGTCCCCCTTTGGCGACAATGACCCACACTCTGACCACTCCGGTGGACCGGACGCCAAATCGCCCCAGCCGGCACCCAGTGCGGGCGGCGGTATATTCAAGGGCGGGTTTGGTGTGGGCAATGAGGCCCCGCATGCGCCATTGAAGGAGCTTGACCCCAACGACCCCACTGCCACTCCAACTATGCGTCCCGCGCAAAAGCAGCCCAACAAACTTCCAGTCGCATTCAATGCCAACAGAAGAGTGTCTGTTTCGGCCGAGGCGATGAACCCGGACAAGTTCAAAAGCGACTCGTGGAAACCTCCTGTGAACGATTTGTCTGATGGCCAGCGTGCGGAATTAGCCCGCACCTTGTCGCTGAACTTCTTGTTCCGTCAATTGGACCTCAACTCGAAACAGACTGTGGTTGCTGCCTTGATGAAAAAGCAGTTCCCCAAGGGCGTGGAGATTATCACCCAGGGAGACGTGGGTGACTTTTTTTACATTATTGAGTCTGGTACTGTGGAGTTTTACGTGAATGGCACAAAAGTCAACACCGCTGGTGACGGCTCATCGTTTGGTGAGTTGGCTTTGATGTACAACTCCCCTAGAGCTGCTACTGCCGTCGCCGCGGATAACGTCACATGTTGGGCTTTGGATAGACCAACCTTCCGCCGCATTTTGTTGGAGGGTACGTTCAACCGCAGAATCATGTACGAGGACTTTTTGAAGGACGTCAAGGTGTTGGCAGGTTTGACTCACCAAGAGAGATCCAAGTTGGCCGATGCCTTGAGCACTGAGATTTACCACGCTGGCGACAAAATTGTCACTGAGGGCGAAACCGGTGACAAATTCTACCTCATTGAGAGCGGCACCTGCGAGATTTCTAAACACGACGAGGGCGTCATTGCTACCATCGGTAAAGGTAAATACTTTGGTGAGGTGGCTTTGTTGAACGATTTGCCTAGACAGGCCACCGTGAAGGCGGTGGATACCGTTATTGTTGCCACTTTAGGTAAAACCGGCTTCACGCGGTTGTTAGGCCCTGCTCTCGACGTATTGCGCAAACAAGACCCCACCATTCACTAATCCATAGTGCCAGAAGATTCCGTACATCAAGTTTTATTTACGCTTTGTCACGAACTGTTCTGTAGTTCCGGGGTACAAGTCGCTCTTTTGGATTATATTCGTGGGTGCCATATAATTAGTGTAGAGGTCAAATCCGAACTTTCGATTTGTAGGAGCAAAAGTATGCGGTCGCTGCAAACAATCATACCATGAAAAAAGAATTTCCCGAATTGTCAGGTCCCGATTAAGCAACGGGTATACGACAATGCGAACCACCGCACTAGATTCAAGAAAAAAGAAAAAAATCACACAAACCAATGTTCCCCCTTTCCCTGCTTCTCCCTCCGACTACCGCAAATGGGGGTTTTTTGCCCCACTGGTTGCTCTTCATCTCGGTGGTGTCCGTTTTCAACTCGGGCCAGACTTACTTGATCAAAGATCTCAGTCTCACCCGCAAAGTGTACTCGTCCGCACCCCAAGGCGAAGTAACGAACTTGAGTGCCCGTACGTTCGGGACCTGGACTTTCTTGACCTCAATCGTCAGATTCTATGGAGCTTACAATTTAGTGGGTAATGATACCATGTACAACCTCTGCATTTGGACTTTTGCCGTTGCAGGTCTTCACTTTTTCTCGGAGTGGTTGTGGTTTAAGAATTGTAAACTTGACAAAGGCTTAGCTGGCCCATTGATTGTTTCGTCGAGCAGTTTAATCTGGATGTTTTCTCAAAAGGGTTTTTACGTTGGCCATTAGAGCTTTACCTCGGAAATAAGAGTGGTGACATCTTTTCGATGACTCGCCTATGGGCCATTTGCAATCATAAAATAAATACAAGAAGCTGAGTTGATGAATGTTGTAGCACCATAGACGGTATGTACCAACATGAAAGCATCAAGACCTCGAGACTTCATTGAAAAGCACCGAAAATCCGTGAGAGATATTGTAGATCGTCATGCATGGGACTTATAAATAAAACTTTGGAGTCTCTGTCACGCCCCCACCCTCCTCTCAACGATCAATGGTTGGCCCTCAGTATTTCTTTTGGTATTTTATGGCTATTGTAGGCTGTTAACGACAGACATCAAAAACTCTTCTATATTCCGCTTTGGGTATCAGGCTATTCCTTCTGCTTTTGACATATCGCGGTGAGTTGGTTGTGCGCACCTTATCGAAAAATTTGCGTTATCTCACTTAACGAAACTCTCATCGTTCACCCTTTTCATTAATGGCCATCGAACTTGAGGAACCTCCTCTCACACACGACAACCTTCAAGTCTACAAAGACCTCTTCGGAGGCACCATGGGTGGCATTGCCCAGGTGTTGGTTGGACAACCTTTTGACACCGTCAAGGTCAGATTACAATCTGCCCCAGAGGGTGTTTATTCAGGTGCAGCTGACGTGGTCAAAAAGCTTGTGGCCAACGAGGGAATGGGTGGCTTCTACAAAGGTGCTTTGACTCCATTGATTGGTGTTGGAGCGTGTGTTTCGGTGCAATTTTCGGTCAATGAGTTCATGAAGAGACATTACGACAGCCAGTCCGGCGGAAAGCCATTGACACTCGCTCAATACTTCAACTGTGGTGCAGTGGCAGGTTTTGCGAACGGTTTTTTGGCTTCTCCAATCGAACATGTGCGTATTAGATTGCAGACACAAACGGGCAACACCAAGGCTTTTGCCGGTCCCATTGATTGCTTCAACAAGCTTTACAAGGCCAACGGATGGTTTTCGGGTGTCTTCAAAGGTTTGGCGCCAACTTTGGTGAGAGAGAGTATCGGTATGGGTATATACTTTGCTACCTATGAGGCCTTGGTTGCTAGGGAGGTATCTTCCAAGCTCAACTTCAGCAGAGCTGATGTTCCTGGTTGGAAACTATGCATGTATGGAGGATTATCTGGCTATGCACTTTGGATCGCTATCTACCCTATTGATGTGCTCAAGTCCAAATTGCAAACCGACTCCTTGACTCTGCCAAAGTACAAGGGTTCATTGAGCGCAGCGAGAGACGTATTCAAAACGGCAGGAATTAAAGGTTTTTACAAGGGCTTTCTTCCTACAATCTTGAGAGCAGCTCCAGCAAACGGTGCCACTTTTGCTGTTTTCGAGCTCACCATGAGACTAATCAACTAAGTTCACGTGCTGTATTTATTTGAATCCGTTTGTCAAATAGTTTTTCGACTTATCCACGGGCATCAAGTGAGACACAAGTGCACTGTTAATTATTATTCTGGGTGCCACTGTCGTGCAGATAACTTGAACCTACCTTGTATATTTAATTAATTATTCTATTAACCTACCCTTGTGACACCACAACGATGCTATGCCACGCTAATTCTTACCAATTCGATTCCTCAACCCCTGGAAACCCTCTTCTTGAGTCAACTGAAAGTCCTCGCTGCCAAAATTTTTCTCGTCAATTTCCTCGGTATAATCACCTGGGATGAGATTTCGGATGAACTCCATGAAGTCCATCGAATATTCCCCTCTGAACTCGTACCAGTCTGTTCCCAATATTTCTGCCATTTCAAACTGAGCGTTGGTTTGCTCAACACTCGCCTCCTCCTCCTCATTTCTGTTTGCCTCTTGTTCACGTCTCCGCCGCCGATTGAAGTCCTTGTCAATGCGAAGATGCATCCCAGGAATGTAATCAACAACAAAAAGTAAGATTAAGCTCACCACTGAGGAGTAGGCAGCAACAGCAACAATTCCTACCACCTGGTAACCTAGCTGAACCCAGTGATGTGTGACCCAGCCACCATTAGAACCGTAGAGATCGTCCGCGAAAATTCCAACTAACAAAGACCCCATTATTCCACAAATTCCATGAACAGCAAATATATCAAGGGCATCATCCACTTTCAACAAATATTTTACTCTTGTAGCTAAATTCCCCGTAACACCCCCGACTAAGCCGCAAACAATGCTCTTCCAAAAACATGAATTAGTACTCAAGTACCCGCCACATGGTGTAAAAACAACTAAACCGCTCATAATACCCGAGCTAAAAGAGGTTATTGACATGAATCTCTTCTGTGATAGCGATTCCGGCACATTTTCTTCCCAATGACCATCACATAAGTGGTCCTCATTCAGGTCCCCCTCTAGCGGCGTGGCAGAGATGTAAAAGTCAATCATCATCCATGCAATACCGGAGCATGATGCACAAAGAAGCGTGTTGATGATAATGATGAAAGACGTACGAGAGAATTTGTAATCACATCCAGCAATGAAACCACACCATCCGTACAAAACAAAGGCAGTTCCCACCAACATATTCAAATTGCTCGAACTCCTGTAATTCATTAATATTTTGGGATTTCGTGGGCCCAAGTAGTAGGAATACACCAACCCTGTAAATCCACCCAAAATATGGATACAGGTTCCCCCTGCAAAATCAAGAATGGGAACTTTGTTCAGCTGAGTGAAAAGCCACCCATTCAGATCCCAAACCCAGTATGTCACGGGATTGTACACTATTGCAGACCACATGAACACAAATACGAGCATTGGTAAAAGACGCCCACGTTCTGCAATGCATGCCGGAAAGGTTATTACCACGGTGATTACTTTCATTAGGCCATTGAATAAGAAATGGATTTCTGTGAATATTTCGCCTCTGGGAGTTGAGTACATACCGCTGGCATTGTGTTTGGTTTCTCTTAACACTGCGTATTTCAAACTGCCGATAAATCTGTTTTTGGAACTTCCATAGCTTAGAGAGTACCCCCATATGAACCAGTCAATTAAAACCAAGGCAGAGAGAAGCATTGGAATTGTCAACATTGTGAATGAAGATCTTCGCTGGGTCAACCCTGAGTAAACCAAAGATATACCTAAAATGACCAGACATAGCAATAGAGTGCACACAAACATGTAAACAGAGTTCACTGCTTCTTCTATACTTAGTGCTTCAGACATGTCTTCCTTTTAGCGCAAGACCCCGTTGTAGCAACTGTCTGCAGTGTTTAGGCTGGAGTAAGGCTATGTTAGAGATTATCAAGCGAAGATGACGCACCGCATGAAAAATAATCGATCTGCCTGCAGTCTATCAATAACAATACTTGTTTAGACACAATTCACAAAATGGAGGGAGTTGCTTCTCGTAGCCCCCTGTATCAATACTTCTCTTCAATATAGCGCATCCCACACAAGTTGAGTAGTCCGTGCTGTTTGCGGCTGTCGCGACGTTATAACCGTTTTTTACCATCTGCTGCACCTCGTGATAATTGTAATCCGTTCTAAAAGTTGAAGTATTCAGTGGGAAGGAGTGATTGTAATTGGCAGTATAGATAATGAGAGGAGGAATATAGTTATCCCAGACCTGAAATGGGGTCTCATTAGCTTGTGTCTGGGTACCAGGAACATCCTCTATTTCGGGGTAATCGTTTTCAACGTCGCAGCCTAAAAAAATAGGAAAGCGGCTCATTGATTTCTCCATAAATTCTTCTGGCGTAGGGATTCGAGGAAATATGCTCTTACGCCTTGATCTATTCACGAAAACAGGAGTCTCCCTAGTAGAAGAAAGGTAATGGTATCGTTGGGCTGTCCGCTGTAGCGACGTACCGTTGGGGAAGTTATTTAATTCAGACCCAATATCAACAGCAAAAATGATATCGACTTGACGGCCCCTTACCAAAAACGGGTTCAATGGAATATTTTGTCCATCATCTCCACCATCGGCCAAATACAATCTTTTGTTCCTTGTGACAGAACGGCCAGTCTTGCCCTTTCTCATTCGGTAAAATGGATTGGGCGAGTAAACTGCGTACTCGGGCCTTGCCCGAGACAGTAAAGCATTGGTGATACCGAACATTTTCAAAATTCGTGATAATAATTGAGATGACTCCTGCTCCATCCTCACGATCATATCGAAGACGTACTCAAATAGAGTATTGAAGATACTGGACGAGGTACCAGTTATGAAGCCTAGATTGTCGTAACCCATGACGCAAATTGTGGCATTATCAGATGCAGCTTTTAGCAAACTGGACCCATTAAATAGAGGAGTTCCTAGGTACATCGTGTCTGTGAAATAATTTAGGTACGAGTCCCATGAGCCAAACTCATACGGATTGAACTCATAAACATGGGAATGGGTGCTGTTTTCCTCTATCCCAGGGGCCTTCTCCACTGAACTGACAATTGGAAATGGTTGATTGTATTGTTGAAATGACGGGAGAGTCCGGATAGATGAAAGAGTGATGTCTGTATTTTTATTCAAGGAAGGAAAAACTTTCCGGGCTAGAGCACGGCCCCAGTAGTCAGTCAAAGAGGTGGGGTATCCGGTCAAACGCTTTGCTCTTACCTCCATATTTAGGCCTCGGTAGAAATCAATTGTATTTCTCATTGAAGAACGTGGTTCAATTGTATTCGAAGAGTTACTTACGGAAAAGAAGCTCGATAAGATAGAAGGTACGATTGACTCCTTTAGTGAAGAAAAGTAATGGTCCCCAGTTTTACTCTGGCTCTTTGAGTCTAATTTCTTCCGAATTCGATCCACATCTACGTTAGTAATGCCTTCTAAAACGGGTGTTTCTAGTCTCGAGGCTAGTTTGTCGATGTTCTCGGCCATGGGCTCATCATCGTTCAATAAATTGTTCACAACAATCCACAGTCCACCTGAAATTCCAGCAATATATGTTGAGCTTTGGAGAATCCCAGCCAAATGGTTATTTCCTGGAGTTCGTTCATCTAACGCGGTTAAAAAGCCTGCTCCAATTAGCATGGCACGAAACCCGCCACCAGATATGGCTACAGCTATTGTAGATGATGGTATATGAGGTAGTTTTCTCGCTTCGAGGAATTTCTGAAGGTGAATTTCGGCTTTAGCTCTCCTATTTGTCACATACTGGAGTTCATGCTTGCCAAGTTGCTTCGTAATTAGAAACTATGTAATAAATGAAGAAAGACTAGACGTACTTGATCTGCCACACGAACCAAAGATGATGGCAGGCATGAAGAAAGGTATGGAGCATAAGAGCCTAGCACCATAACGGAAAATGTTAATGCGGTCACAAAGGTTGCTAACATAAGTCTAAACGAAGTGGCTAAGCTGAGCCGAACAATGACGAACACAGTCGCTTTTAAGTGCGCACAAAAATGATAACATCTATAATATTCACATATAGAAATAAATTAAGACTAAACAAACAGCGAACTGCTACAATGGCAAGTAAAAGAATTAATGATTAAATGACAGAGCAGAATTAGAAGATGCTTAGAATTCCTCGTCAGAGGAGACGTAAGCGTCACCCAACTCCTTCTTCTTCTTCATTCTCTCCTTCTTCTTCTTTCTCAACTCAGCAGAAGACAACTTCTTCTTCTTCTTAGCAGCAGCAATCTTGTTACCCATAGCATCGAACTTGTCCTCTTCTTCACCCTCCTTGTTCTCGATTCTTGGACCAGCACCTTGACCTTGGACCCAGTTGTGACCAGATGGAGTCATGACACCGTCAACGACAGCCCAGACTTCCTCGGTCAAGTCCTTGGTGAACTCAGCGGAGTGAGTAATGATGACAATACCACCCTCGAAAGTCTTCAAAGCCTTAGACAAAGCACCCAAAGAGTCTCTGTCCAAGTAGTTAGTTGGCTCATCCAAGACAATCAAGTGAGGTCTTTGCCAGGTACAAGCAGCCAAGACCAACTTGACCTTTTGACCACCAGACAAACCTCTGATTCTAGAGTGAGAAACCAATTCAGCTTCCAAACCCAACATCTCACAGTGGACTTCAATTTCCTTTCTGGTCAATGGTCTGAATTGACCGGAAGCCAAAGCCTCCTTCATGTCGACCTCAGCGACCAACTTGGAGTGGGTCTCGACCAACTCACCTCTTGGCAACCAGGCGTTGTCAACAGACATCATAGGCACCCATCTCTCGTTCTTCATGCCGATGTTCTCACCCAACATGAAAGAACACTCGTACTCGTAAGTGTTCTTGAACTTTCTTCTGCCGTGAATACCTTGAATTCTTCTTGGGGTACCCTCGATCTTGAAGATCTTGTTCATAGAGTTCTCGTCGTCCTCGTTGATTTGTCTGTTAGCTCTGTCCATGGTCTCTCTGTCCTCACCGGTTTGGAATCTCCATTGAATGTACTCAGATGGAGTCTTGTCCAAGTGGTTATCGATGTGGGCGAAAGCGTGTTGCTTAATGTAAGCGATACGACAGTTCTCGTGCACGTAAACCTCACCCTCGGTTGGCAACAACTCACCGGTCAAGACGTTAATCAAGGTAGACTTACCGGCACCGTTAGGACCGATGACAGCAATTCTGGAAGACAAAGAACATTGGAAGTTGATGTCTCTGATTTGAGGCTTGGTGGTACCTGGGTATTGGAAAGTCATGTTGGAAACCTTGACAATGGCCTTTTGCTTGGTCTTGACACCCTCCAAGAAACCTGGCTCAGGGAACTTGAATTCCATGTCAGAGGCACCCAACTCGTAGTAAGATTGGGCAGATGGGCACTTCTTGACGAACTCAGACAAGTTACCCTTGTACTTTCTCAACTTGAAACCTTCGTAGTGGATGATGTATTCACAGACGTTGTCCAAGAAACCGGAGTCGTGGGAAACAATGATAGAAGTGATACCACAGGTCTTCAAGTAGTTAACCAACCAGGCGACGTTGACAGTGTCCAAGTGGTTAGTTGGCTCATCCAACAACAAGATGTCGGCGTTCTTCAACACAGCTCTGGCCAAAGCCAACTTCATCTTCCAACCACCGGAAAGAGAGGCAATTGGCATGGCGATCATCTCTTCGGAGAAAGAGAACTCTCTCAACTTGTCCTCGACAGCCTCCTTGGTCAAACCGACCATACCATCAGCAATGACGAAGTCAACAACGGTGGTCTCAGCGTCAGTTCCGTCAATGTCGTGCTCGACGTAGACAGTTCTACATTCCTCTTGGGTTGGGAAACCCTCGACTTGACCGTTGGCAATAGCTCTCATCAAGGTGGACTTACCCGCACCGTTAGGACCACACAAACCGTATCTTCTGTTTCTCTTCAATCTGAATTGGGTCTTGTTCAACAAGATCTTAGCACCGTAAGCCAAAGAGAACTCACAGTTACACAAGTCCTCTCCATCGTCCTCCTCGTCCTCGAAAGATGGTGGGGCTGGGATGTTGTCGATGGCTCTCTTTCTGAACTCCTCAATGATTTCCTTGGCCTCGGCCTCGTGCAAGAAGATGGTGGCGAAAGGCAAGATGTTCTTCAACCAAGACTCAGGTTGAATGTCTCTCTCGTCAATCAAGTCACCGGCAATAGCGGCGATGTAAGACTTGGCAACGTCGAATCTCTCGCCAATCTTCTTGTCCTTGACCAACTCGTTGAAGACACCCAAAGTGACTGGGATGTCACCAGCGGTGGAAACCTCTGGGATGACGTCATCAGCACCAACGGCACCGACTCTTCTCATGGTGTTCAAGGCTCTTTGGGTAACAGAACGGGCCTCAGGGTCGGCAATGGTGGCGAAGTTGGAGACCAAAGCAGGCATCAAAGTGCTCAAGAAAGGAGCAATGACTTGTGGGTCGTCGACCAACTTACACATGTTGTCAACAATGACGGCAGCCTTTCTCTTAATGGCGGTGTCACGCTCAGACAAACCTCTGGACAACAATGGGGCCATGATGGACAAGGTAGCCATGGTGACCTCAGAGACGAAAGTGGTGGCACCCAAAACGTGAACGGTCTCTGGGACCTCGGTTGGCTTGGCGATACACTCAATCAACTTTGGAATAAACTTCTCGATATCCTTGTTGTCAATGGTCTCGGTAGACTTGGTCATGGTGGCGTGAGCGGCCTCCTTGACGTCCTTCTTGGTGTCCCACATAGCCTCGGACAAGGATGGAATCAACTCAGGCATTCTCAAGGCGATTTGGGCCTTGGCAGTGTCAACCAATTGGGAGACAGCCTTCAAGATAGCAACCTTCTCAGTCCACTTGTTGGTGGTGGACAAACTCTCCATCAAACCTGGCAACAAAGCCTTAATAGCGGTTGGAGTCACAGCGGTGGCAATAGCCAACAAAGCGGCCTCAGCAGCGGAAGCGACGTCCTTGTTCTTGTCACCAGCTCTGGCAGCAACTTCAGTAGCCAAAGCCACGACGTATGGCTCAGCGGAAGGAGCCAAGGCGTTGGAAGAGGAGATGTGTTGGTAGGCAATCAAAGCGGCAGTGGCAACACCGGCGTCTTTGTTTGTGATCTGCTTCTTCAAGTCAGCAAAGAACTCAACTGGAACATCGTGTTCAATGATGGAAGAGTTCAAGAAAGAAGAGACATTCGAAGCAGCCTCATCCTTGTTGTCGGCAACTTGCAATTTGCTCAACAACTCGGAAAGGACTTCGGCAGAGTACTTGGATTCGGCAGACATCTTTCCAAAGCTTTGGTGAAAGAAAAAAAGAAGAGAAAATGCGACGAATATAAATGCATAGGCAAATATACCAAAAAAAAATTTTCAGCGCCTTGTCTGCAGGGGAGCAGGCCGTTTCTTTTTGTTATTGCGCGTAATCGTCAGCATGCCTTAACAGTTGCCGCTGCTGCGCACGTTGGGTGGTTTGCCTGTGCTGCCTCGGGCAATGCTACGGCAGGAAAAAGGTCGAAAACCGAATTTTCGGCGTTATATATCCATTGGCAAGTCTTTCTTGCCTGTGCTTGGATGTGGGCTCTGAAACTATGCTCTGATTATTCAAGGATCTAAACGTGCGGCAGGTGGGCTCAGACATACGGGGCCTCATCGCATAGTTACCCGCTCTCAATAATTTGCATTATCTGAAAGCAAGTATGCATTTGTGCTTATCTGAAAGCGTTGAAGAGTTTTAGATTTTCGGCATTTCGATTTGGGTGGCTTTCTCAATTCAAGGTGGCGACGCTAATCTTGTTTCTGTTCTATACTGTCGGTTTAATTGGCTACGTTTTCGATGACCATTATACAGGTCGTGATGGTGAAACACCTGATCCACCCCTTGGTGCAATATTGCACACATCGGAGAAACGGAATCAATTCGATTTACCATAATTGGAGATGACTGAACGGAACGGTGTTCTGTTGTAAAGCCTCGCCAGATTCTGGCACCAAGTTGAAACAGGGTGGGATGTCCATCCGTTCCTCGTATCGCCTCCAGAAATCGTAAAATATTTAGGTTGAATCGCAATAATGTTGCCATCTCACTCATCTTCTTGCGTGGAGTTTGGTCTCTATTTTTTTCTAGAGTGCTAGATTTTTCTAGAGAGCTCTTCATCAACTTGGAGATTTCAAGTAAACCGAATTTGAAATAATTAGGTAGGGGTGCGAAAAGTTCCAAATGCTACTCCACGTCCCGCGAAATCGAATTGATGCTTCGATCTGGAGAACATGTTTGCCTTTCACCTGGGGTTGCAGATTTCTGGTAGATTGAAAAGACACGTGGGGAGAATGTCGAATACATTCGTACATTAAGTTTGTGTTTCGCTGATATAGTTGCAGTTGTGCAAGTACTATGCGATTACATTTCGATTACGTGACAACGTAGAAAAGTGTTCATTATAGACAAGTCTTGATAAAACCCGGCGCCGGCCGTAAACAGCAAACCAACAATCGCTCCACCCTGCAACAATAAGAGTCTTTAACTTTAGTTCATCGGAAGACCCTCATTTGGGTTAGATTCTATTCCGGTGTTCTTGACGTCAGTAACCCCTGACTTGGAGCCAGCCTTAGCGCCGGCCTTCAATTGAGCCACTTCGGGGTCAGACTTGGAGTCGGCCTTAGAAGCTGGTTTAGATTGGGATCCTATGGAGTTACCTTTGTGAACTTCATCGTCTACTTGGGAGTCTTCAGGTGTAACCCTGAGCTCAACCTTGGAGTCAACCTTGGAGTCAGCCTTGGAGTCAACCTTGGAGTCAACCTTGGAGTCAACCTTGGAGTCAACCTTGGAGTCAGCCTTGGAGTCAGCCTTGGAGTCAACCTTGGAGTCAACCTTGGAGTCAACCTTGGAGTCAGCCTTGGAGTCAGCCTTGGAGTCAACCTTGGAGTCAGCCTTACTTAACTTTGACCCAGCGTTGGCGTCAGCCTTGACAAATTTGGAGCTGCTGGAGCCAGACTTGGTGCCGGCAGAGTTTCTCTTCCGCTCCAATTCAGAATCGTATGGCGTATTGAGCTTTTCACGCAAGATCGCGATCGTCTCATCTTCGTCCCCATTGGCTTTAACAGCTGGCTTGTTGGGCTTCGTTTCGTCGTCGGTGCTACGGGTCGCACGGAACCCTCCGTTGGGTCCGGCTTCGCCCGCTTTCTTTTTAGTCTTGCCATCCACCACCAAGTCTTCATCGTTACCTACAACGGGGCCCTCATTCACCATGCCGCCTTTGGGAGCTTCCATCACTGCGTGGCCGTACTCGCCCTTGGAATTTTGCGCCTTATTCAGAGCCAAATCGCCCTTTTCGTTTTCTTTCTGTTCGCCCTTGTTTGAATCCACAAGCTTACCCACATCGGCAGGTACTACCTTGCTCTGCACATTCTCCACATTCTCGATTTCGAAAGAGGGGGCGTCGCTGGGCTTCAACTCTTGACTGACCAAGTAGAGGCAAAGCGAGAACAAAATGAGTAAAACCACATAACCGCTCAACTTGCGGGAGTTGGTGAAGAAAAACTGGCGGGGCATGTTACTGTAGACAGAACTGCGTTTGTTGGGCTTCATGTAGTAGGGCCGGGGAAGCCCGTTGTCTTTGTATGAGCCTTGCATTCGGTCGGGGAGAGCTGGGCAGGCGGAAACGGGAGGGAAGCGGGATCGAGGTAAGAGGGGGAAAGGTTTCGCAGCGAAGAAAAAGTGGACCGAGAATTAGTAGGCAGCGGGCAATAAGTTGACCCTGCGCAGGCGAAAAAGCGTGTAAAGAAAAAGTGCCCTGGTCAGAGGTGGTAGTTCGCGTTTTGCTATCGATCAAAGTTTGTGGAATCTACGCGGTTTGCCCGAGCACCTCTGTGTGCAGACCGAAAAAAAAAACTGGGGTTGGTGGGGTGTGCTGGACGTGTGGCCAGCCTCGCGTGTTTGGGCCGAGACACTTTCAAAGTTCCTCCATTGTTGACTTTGATAGGAGAGGACCCGGCTACACCGGGACTTTACATATGGCCGGGTCCAGACCTGATCTCATGTGCGGCCAATGACTGCCTGCAGGAATTGAATATGGGGCGGGTCTTCGAAGATGGTGACTGAATAGGAGAGTCGAAAAAATGCAAAATGGGAGATGGGGAGATAGAGACAGAGGAAGACGCCGAAATGAATGCCACACGGAACAGTGACCAAGTTTAATTACTATTGCTTACCTCTTGCCCTATTAGTTGTATATATCAATGCGGATCTCCCACTATTTAATCATAACTACATCGGTGGTCTATATTTAGAATTGACCGTTGAGCACTATAGTGTGACAATTAGATGCTATGGATTAGTCCTATGTAACCATCATATCTTAAGACAATAGAAGGCTTCACCTACCGATGATAATGCAGATCGCCGATTGGGTCTTTACGAGGTTTGTGTGTTCCTTGAGGGAAATAACTTCATCCATTACGTTCGCATTTGGTCAAAATTCGTGACTGAATATATGTTCGCAAATCACTGCCTGAAGCACTGCGGAGACTGATTGTAGATAACGTAATAGAAAACTATACATTGCAACCTATCATCTGTTGCCAATACCCTCGGTACGATAGTTTAGGGTGCCCGGAAGTTATAGCTTGACGGAGCGCATACGGTGCTCCTGCTTACGAGCCGTTATTTTTGCGAGCGTATTTGTGACTAGCGGCATTCCCAGTATGCACCCCCATTCGAAGACAAACCACAAGCACTTTGGCACTCATGGTCCCAATCACTCTCGTAGTACTTTTTGTTGCTTCTCTTGTTACCGCCACTCCGCCCGCATGCTTTCTTTCTTGCCTATCGCAGGTGGCCGCAGTGTGTCTGAATCTCTCCGACCTTTCTTGCCTCTGCAGTTCACAAGACTGCGTGATCCCCTGCCTTGAGAACAGATGCCCAGGGATTGCGTTTCTCAGTTCCAGAGACCATTATTGGGGAACGTGCATGGAGCACCGCTACGACATCCAGTCCAATTGCCTGGTTCCGGTAGATTCAATCTTTGGGTGGCACGAGTATGAAGTAAAGAACACCTTAATCGACGCAGACAGTGACACAAAATATGACGGCTTTATCGGCGAAGCTAGCCAGGCAAACGAGGAATCAGACCCATCCATAAAGACAGGCACGCAGAAGGCCCCAAAATCTTCAGACCCAAACTCGGAAATGATTTCGAATACGTCATCAGAACTCACATTGAAGGCTTCCTCAATACCAACCGAAATGACTGTCGCCACACAAACGACTATGACAACACAGAGCATGAACTTCGCCAAAAGTGAACACAAACGCCGTGGAAGTTTCCGGAAGAGCGCAAGACTTTTCGTACTGACCGTAGTGAAACCTAGCCATCCTCACTTGGAGCAAAATAACGCTCTCAGCACCGAACCCCAACCTTTCACTTCATATTCAGAGTCTGCGGCCAATGATGGCGCCAGGGCACAGAAGAAATACCGTGCCCGTATGTTCAAATTGTCTTAGGCCCCTGGCCTTCCCGAATTAGCACCCGAACCACCTGAGGCCGGGGCACACTCACCAAACCCAACTCTCGCTTCCGCAACCGAGAACGATCGAGCTTATCGTCCGACAATTCCCACACATCTGATAGGAGCAAATTGCCATACGGGTCCACCACTGTCAAAACCCCATCCAACAAACGGCCATCGACAATTTCAACCCGGAGATTGGTCCCGATATATGCTTGCACGTCCATAGTGAAAATTATTTTTCAACCGCGCACGGTTGAACGATCTTAGGTGGTGGGTGCCCGTTTAAAAGTACAACTACAAAAAAGGAAGTCGTTCAAGTGGCGGCCCAGACTAAACTCCGCTGTTTCGAAAATGCTCGGCTCTAGTTCTGTTTCTTCATTTGTCTGTTTGCAGTGACATATTACTCTTACGGCTCGAATTGTGTATTACACGGATTTAGCAGGCGCTTGGCAGTGCCAAAATTATCAATAAGGTACCAGTCGTGAGAAGACAAATGGGCCGTCAAAACAGAAGGTGTTGTAGACTAGTAGTTATCAAACTCCAGGGTCGCTTCAAGCCCCAATGTTACCCGGCGCAGCGAAAAAGCTACTTAAGGCGCACTCTCATTCCGGTATTTTTTCTTCTCTAACATCATATCGCAGCTCCGAGCTCCGCAAATGCTCTGCATGGTTTTTCTGTGACTATGCTGAGTGGGGTAGGTATCGGGCAGAAGCGTAGAGAGAATAGCACGTTGCTGGGCGCCTGGCGTTGACATCTACATGGGATGCTGGGAATCAGTTGTGGCTACAGTTGTAACATAAATTCTGTAATATTTGAGGCAAAATAAACTTTTCGGTTTTGTTTAGAGACGGCACTTGAACTCGGGGACTGAAGGCCCTAAGGCGCATCTTCTTATTTCGTGTCTTCATGCGGCCGCGCATCCTCATGAAGAAAATATAATTCTGTAACATGGACGTCGAGAGTGAGTTGAGGAGCATTCAACGAGAGTATGCCGAGTATTTTTCTCTGTGTACGTTTGTGTCCACTTTTACCAACAACGCATACTATCCGCTGCAGTCTACCCCAAGCCATTTACACGTCATCACTCGAGACATATACGATATCAGAGTTACCGTTTGTGTGGCCGGGTGGTATGTCATAGAGGAGGAAACTTATTTTCCGACATTTGAAGCATTAATGAATCACAAGTCGCCGGCGTTTCAGAAATCTTTTGCGGATACCCTTTTTCTGAAGTTGCAAGCTCTAGAGTAGAGTTCAGCCCCCGCAACGAAGGCTTACAGTGACAAGCCAGATCAGAAAGCGCAGAAATCTTCTCTGTCGATTGTGTAGATAGATATTTAGTATATACAAGGGTGGCGCAGCGTCTAGTTTTGCTTCTTTTTCTCCTTTCTCAAGAAAAGCTCCACGTCTCCCACATCGTACTTGCTGTTTCTGATGTAGAAGTGCTTCTTTCTTGGCATGTATTTCTTGGGCTTGTGGACCACCTCAATGTTCTTGATGTTTGGATTAAACAAGGGCACTCTAACCTCACATCCAAGCTTGTTGATCTTGTTTCTGAGTAAGATGTTGGTTCCCAAGTTGAACTGCCCTCTCTTGATACCAATCACTTGTCCTGTGACACTAGTGCGGTCAAGATAGGTCACTTTGATGATATCGCCCGAGCGCAAACCCTCTTTAGTATCCACAAGGGCGCTTCTCTTTCCGGTAGGATCATGCTTTTTGAGAAGCTGTTGGTGCAAGTATGAGATGACGTTTTGGCCGTTTCTCTTTTTGGGGAGAGGCTCAAAGACCTTGGTAGCGAGTGTTCTGCAAGGAGCCACAAAACCTAGTCTAGCCGTGGACACTGCCAGTCTTAGAAGATAGGAGACACCGAACATGATGGTGAAGTAGTTGGTGGGCAATTTTTTCGCGTAGATGTTCGCACTGCCTGCACTCCAGTTCTGGGGAGGATCACCAAAAATGCTAGCTATACGATGCTGAGGGAAAGAAAAAAAGAGAGGCAGAGCTGATGGAAATGCGAATGGGTCAAAGGAAGAGCTTCTGTTCCCAATTCTTGATACCTAGTACAGAGTGCGCAAAAGTATATCAAATCTAGCCAAGTGGCACGCGAAGATAAAGACTACTAACCCAACCATACGTTTCTCCTTACGTCCTTAATTGAATGGTCTAATATACACAAGTAAATACCTAGAACCTGGTTCGTCTCGTTCTACCGGTAAATTTGGAGTCGAGAGCCACCTTGCGTCCTCTGCGTCTCATGGCTTCCTTCTTCCGATTAATGTAGTCTTTTCTGCTCTCCATCTTCTTCTTCATTTTGCTTGTCAACTTCTTTGTTTGTTCAGGAGCTTCCATTTGGGCACCTGCCAAGTTCAAGTTGCGGTCCGATTGGCCTGCGGTAAGAACAAGGTAGTTTTTCTTGTTCTTTTTGGACTCTGGATCGTCGATGATCAAACCACCAGCAAAGCCAGCAATTTTAGCTGCCTCCAATATCGTCTGAGTTTGAGTGTCGTTCATGGGGTAGAACTGAGCCACGAACTTGCCGCCCCTTTTCATTGACGCATACAACGAGTTGAAAAAGCGCAAAGTTCTCTTCTTTGGATCCACACCAGAAGTGTCGGCATTACACAACCACTGAATCACCGAAATGGAGATGGCAGCATCAAATGTTCCCGCCCGGAATGGTATGCCGTTTCCCAAGTCAGCCAAAAACAAGTCTCCTTCAACCTCTCGGTCCAACGCAGAGGCCAACATGCTAGGCGCGATGTCCATGCCTACCCAGTTGTATCCTTCTTCAGTGAGAATCTCTCCCGAAAGTCCCGAACCACACCCCACATCAAGCAAGAAGTGAGGCACTTCCGGATCCAAGTTTAAGAGCTCAAGTGCTCGGAGGGTCATTTTCGCTTGGATGTGTTGCACACGGGTGGATGAAGTGTATTTGAAAGACTCAGTGTCATTGTAGAACACTTCTGGCGGGGCGATTTCTTCTGGTCTAGACATGGCTTACACGAGTCTCTGGTTAGAAGTTGAACCGATGAGCTGAAAAGCTCTCGTGTGCACACCGCGCGTCCAGGATTGGGTGTCGCATGAGATAGTACTTCAAAAGAACAAGAATATAATAGCGGATAACGCCGAAATCTAGAGTGTATTTTTATGGTATATGTCTTTTATGGCCAAATAATCATCCTCACTGCACACTGTATTCAGTCGGTGGCTTTAAAATAGCCACCTACTTTTCATACGATATGATCTACTCACACCTTATCTTTGCTGCCTAGAAGACTAAGTATAGCGTGCAAATAATCGGTGGCCCGGCCACAAATCCAAACCAGCAAATGACGTTACCTAAGGTTTTTTTGTCCCGCATGAACGGTAATCTGCTGACCATCACGAGGGGGATTTGTCCCAACTGAAACAAAAGAAGATACCCTCGAAGGCGCCCAAATATCATGTACATCACGAGCTCGTGCACAACGGCGGAAATTGTAAACGTGATCAAAGCGGCCAGCACCTTAGAGACCGAGAAGGTACTAATTGATGAGTTGTACACATGGCGAAAGAGAAAACGGTGAACTGGTTTGTTCCAAATACGGGCAAACTCGGACCAGTCCGTACAGGACCACCAGGGCCCGTAGAAGTCGCGATCAGCATAGAAACTGAGCTCCGCAATGGCGTTGAGTATAGTATCCCAGATCAAGTAGAACGAAAGCAAGTACTCAAAAAAGAAAGGTGGGATCATATCCACAAGCACGAGGAAATAAAAGTTCAGACGCTCAAATATCGACATCCTGACTCCGCGTGTCTCGTTGCACTTTTCCACCAATGGATTTATCGTCAGATCGGCTACTATCAACATTAAAGACACCACACCCACTAAAGCACACATCTTCTCTGCCACGTATTTCCACCGCACTTTTTTTGTCTGCAAGAACACAAGCTCATAAACAACAGTAGGGTACATGCTGAAGGCAAAGAAGTTATGCATGTTGATGTTGTGAGGGAACTTTATCAATGTGTTGCAAAGGTCTGCCGAGGACTTGTCAAGAACAGCATTATCCTTTGCCTTTTCGAGTTCTTGGGACTGATGAAGCAATTCGTACTTGCAAAACGCTATGCTGTCAGTCAAAAGCACCCTGGTGTCTTCCAATGAGTAACCTTCGGGCATTTTGGATGTTTTTGATTCTAGATTGTTAAGACATTCTTCGGAGAACTGAAGTTCGTGCAAAATGCTCCAGAGATAGCCATTATAGAAGCCGTATGAATGGATTTTCATCAAAATCACCAACAGATGGAGCACCAAGAACACACGGCCAATCCATTGATCGCGCACCACATGCTGGGCCACAAAGTAGATCCAGAACACGATGAAAACTGACTCGTACACCAGGTGGAAAATCCACCCTGAACGAGACCAGGTAATCCATTGGTGGAGGCACAAGTACTGGATAACGTAAGCACCATAAGATGACAAGTACATCGCCACTTCGGTCAAGGCTATTCCAGGAAGCCCGGATAAAAATATACGAAGCACAGGCATATTGTAGAAGGTACGCGACTGGTCAATGTAGGCGTGACAGATATCCCTCAAGATGAAGAAACCAACTATTAGCCAGAACAAGATATAAAATCCATGAAACTCGGAATTTTTGAAAGATGGCGCATCAAAGATTGTGGTCAGAACGGGATCGATGGTCACATCGGCAAAATTAGACCTGAATTCCCCGTGGCGGTTTTTACGGCGAACGTGGCCCGCTTTGCGAGAAAGCAATTCAAAGGCAATATGCACTTTGGAGTTGTTGCTAGAGCTTTGAGCTTGCTCGTTCCTGAGGTTACTCAAAGACTGAGAGTCGGTATCACGGCCCGATTCCGGCAATTGACGGGGGCTGTCCAGAGACGAGCATTGGAGGGGTTCACGGTGAGTGGCTGCCATTTCAGCAAGCCTTCCGAGGTTCTCGCTCGTTTCGCTTTTTCTAGGCATGAGGCAAGAGGTTGTGTGGGGTATAATTAAATGGGTGGTTTGTTAGGTGAGTTGTTTGGCTGGTGATTCGTTCCGTCAGTGAGTAATATGGTTGGTGAGCAATTTGGTCGGTGAGTGATTTGGTGAGTGATTTGGTTGGTCGGGTATATGAATGAGTGGTCCGATACGCGCGGTTCTATTGCTAATGAGGCAACGGTTCATGCTGTACCTTTGCTTAAACTTTGGCCCGTTTCAACTGGAAAGGTAATTTCAATACGATCGGCTTAAAATCGTCGGTCTTATTATAGATCCGGGGCGAATGCTCCAGATAGGTAAGCGATGGCCGAAATGCGAAATATGGGGTACGAAGGCATGATGATTGAAGATTCCTGACCGGACGGCAAAAACCCAGATTCCCACCATCAGGTCCACTGTGTACCAGCAAACGATTATAGGCCAAATGCAATTGAGCAAATGGGGTAGCTCTGCACGTTACTTCTCCAGCACCATTCATGAGCGAGTGTGCGGATCTAAACCCCAACTTCAAACTAAGAAACCTAGAAACCTAGCCATAACCAGTTTGCCACGGCTGGTTTGCTCACACCACACTGCTTCCACCGCTACGTATCGTGCCGTTAACAGACGTCATTACGCCATGTATCTGTAGCTCCAACAACGCGCTCGTTGCACACTACACCAAAGACCCAATCGTCGATTAGTACGCCACCAGCAGAGCCACGGCCAATCTATATACAAGCTCACCTGTAGACCCGCTCAAACGGGCGGGTGTCGTTGAAGCACGACTTCCACACGGTATCGACCACCTTCTCGGCCGCCTCCTTCGACTCGCACTTGGGGTTGGCCGAAACAGAGAGAACCGCGCGCCGGCGAATGCACAGCTGGAACTTCTTGCCAAAGTCTGCAAGCCCCGTCTTGCGGATCTCGTTCATGATGCGGCACTCACCGCTGAGCATCGAGGCACGGATCTCCGTGCACGCGTGGTGGCGCAAGTTGGTGAGGTCAACGTTGAACTTCAAGTGGTCGTACGCGTGCACAAGCTCGTGCGTCAACACATCCTCGAGCTGCCACTTACTCTGGAGCCAGTTGGAGCACAACAAAATCCCCAAGTCTGGGTGAAACCCTCCGCCCTTGAGATCGTCGCACGGGGCGCACGAGATGTTGTTGCGGCCCAAGTTGCCGCCCAACCGCCGCACGTGGCCCATCATGAAGGTGACCAGCGGCGAGTAGCGAAGCATCCAGTCACGGTACTCCTCGCACTGGGTGCAGTTGTTGGCAAAGTGCTTCGCACGGTAGTCGCTTTCGAATTGGGTCTTCTCTGCGTCGGTCATTCCGAGCCCGGTCCGGTACGCCAACGAACGGCGCCACCACTCAAACCCGGAGGGCGGCGCCGAGTCCTCGTTAGCTTCGTTTTTACCCATGGTGGTGCTGGAATAGTGCGCGCCCTGTACTGAGGTGCGGGCCAGCGTCGTGTAGGAAACACCAACAGAGAATGGAAGTGAAATTTCAAAGCGGAAGGAGAAGTAGTCGGAAGAGGAAGTAGTCTATAGAGGAAGTAGTCGGAAGGGGAGGAAGGGGAAGGAGTCGGAAGAGGAATTGGAAAGGCAGTGTCGAAAGCGAGGAAGTCGAGGACTGGGCAAGTAGAGGCGTTAAAGACTAGCGGAAAACGCCAGAGCAACGGTATACATCATGAAAGCTCACGAAAAGACGCCGCGGAGAACACTGCTTGTGGTTACACCTACAGAGAGCGGCCTAGATCACACACCTGCGTCTGTATGTGCTGGTGTGCGGCCCAACCTTTCCTACTTAGATCTTATCTCCACCTGGTTCCGCTGGCACGGCCTCATCACTTCGCGCGCCTGCATTTCTTGCGATGCTTACCACCGCTTTTTCGTAATGGTGTCCAATATCTGGGTCGCTGCGGCCGACAACGAAATCAGCACCGTATCCCAGTACCTTGAGTCTGGCGAGTTTGCGGCGGACTCCAAAGATCCCAACGGATACACCCCTCTCCACGCGGCCGCCTCGTACGGCCACCGTGAGCTCTTGAAGTTGCTTGTTCAAAAAGGCGGGGACATCAACGTCCAGGACAATGAGGGAGACACTCCGTTGCACCACACAGAAGACGTGGAAACCGCCACGTTGATGGTGGAGCAGCTAGGCGCCAACCCCAAACTCAAGAATGCCGAGGGCCAGACTCCGGCCGATTTCGTGCAAGAGGAGGATGAGTTCCCCGAGCTAGCGCGCTATTTGCGGTCCTTGTCGCATGACGCCGCGGGCGAGCCTTCCTTGTTGGCGTCCTTGCCCGTTCCGGGCACCGTGGACGGCCACCAGATCAGATACACCATGGAGGAAGACCAGGGGGAGATGGATGAGGAGAGAAGAAAAAAGCTCGAGGCCATCGTGCATCTGGAAAACCCGGAAGAGGCGCTCAGAGAGTTGGTCACTGCTGCCGTGAGAGACGGATTGGCAGGTTACCGCGAAGAGGAAGAGGAACACAAGAGAAAGAGATGAGTGGCAAAAGAGACTGCCCCCGGGTTGTTTCACAACTACTGGCTAGCAATTCAATGAGACGGAGCGACTTCGACTCAGAGACTCTCAGGGTATAGGGAACGCTTGCATGACTACTGATGATGTTAAACGTAGTTTTATAGAGGTTGAGAAGGTCGCGGACTGAATTCGCCCGGATGCCATTAAAACGCCTTAATATGTGACGTGGACGCCTAAAGAGTTTCAGCTTCTGTTGCGGTCTACTGCCACGCCCGAATAGCCAAATATTCGAACTGTCTATCGTCCTGTTTATCGCATCATAATCGCGCGGTACGCGAAGATAGACTGGATATGGCGTCACCGTGCCCATAACTCTTCTGATCACCCATCTCTAAAATAGTTGGGAAAGTCCGTCAAGCTTTCCTCTCTCGCCCGCCCGACTGTGTTTTGAAGATACCGGAGTCCCCCATATTTCTCTTGCCTTTTCCCCCAAAAATGAGGCGTCAGCCAATTTCCATTCGCTCGCCTGCACAAGTCAGGGCGACTCGACAATTTTCTCGGTCTCTCCACTCTTTCTCTAGTCATGTTGCAAGCATTGTTTGACTACCTTAATGCGACCCCTGTCGATGCTAACGGCTTGGCGATGTATGTTTGATTTGACTCTTCTCTGTTTCCCTTCTAACCTATTAGCAAAACTTTCCACCAGCACACAGTGGAGGAGTTGACCGCTATGTCCTTGTGGCAGAGATTGAAGCTCAGCGACTGGAGATTGGAATTGTTCACGTTGGTGTTCATTGCCGTTTACATCATTTTGTACAAGGCTGGTGACTGGTACAATGGCGCTTTGGTCAACTCTTTTCTTGGCGGCCTCAGAGGCGTATTCGAGGAAAACTTCTTCCAATACGGGGTGGGTGACGGAAAGTTGTACGTGAAGGACAACTGTGAAAGTTATTCTTCGTACGCCACCGGCCGTGAAAACATTGCTAGTGTAAATGTGGTCATTCGCTTGGCCCCCAGACAAAACATCTTCATCTGGATCATGGAGCTGCTCCTCGGCTACTTCACCGACTCTGTGCCTGCTCCCAAGGATAGAGCTGAGATTGTCTTGACTCCATCTGTGGACTACGAAAACTTCATTGCCGCAGTGGTGTCCAAGTTGGGCATGAGCGAATACAGAAAGCTGAATTACTACTTGTCTTTGACCAGAACTGCCGACAACGCCAAGTTGCCTGAGTCATTCGTCCAGATGGGCGAGGTAGCCGAGTTTCTGGAGAAAACCTTGACTGACAAATTTGCCTCTTCTTTCAAGTTCTCCATGGCTTCTTTTGTCAGATTTGTTGCTTTTACTGACCAACCTATTGAAAGACCAGAGACCATCCGCGATTTGCTTCCACGCCGTAGAGTGGTCATTTCTGTGAATTTGGTCAGCGGCAAGGAAGAGTTGGCTCAATTGTCCGAACTCCTTTCTTCCGTTTTTGAGGTTGTTGACCAGATCGCTGACAAGACCATCGCTTTCAAGGTTGATGCCTCTAGAAAGGTGGTCAAAAACAGAGAGATCGAGGTGAACAAGATCAAGAAGGCTCAGGAGGCCGAGAAGCAAGCTGCTT
Source organism: Clavispora carvajalis (assembly GCA_030581635.1). Lineage (NCBI taxonomy): Eukaryota > Fungi > Ascomycota > Pichiomycetes > Serinales > Metschnikowiaceae > Clavispora > Clavispora carvajalis. The sequence continues at coordinate 70,020 of JAKTTV010000006.1, read as the reverse complement.
TGGCCGAAGAAAAAGCGAAGTTGAGGAGAGAGGAGAGAGAGAAGTTAAGAAACTTGTCTAGAGACGAACAATTGAAGGCAGAGAAGAAGGCCTTGGAGAAGAAGCAAAGGAGGGCTCAAAAAAAGTCGAGAATGAGAGCTTAAGGCTCGAGCGATGTATCTAGAAATTAAACGTTGCCAAGGATGTGATGTGCTGCTCTGCGACTGGTAGCTTTCCATTATTGTATTCAAGCTATCCATCGATTGTTTTCCTACTAATTTTACTTTTTACATCCCCTTACCAATTTGAATCTTTTTGTTGTATTCCAATGGAAAAACAAACAAGTTTAGATCTATCCAATGCCCTCACAATTTCCCTGTAAGTCTCCATCCTCGCCCAACCGGAGTGTTGAATGGCTCAACCACCCCAGATCCTCGAGCATCCGCTAATATCCAAGCTAAATCATAACCATAGAATGGCCGGCGAAAATTGGCCATGATTTTTCCTTCCCACTTATCGTACATTGCGTCCTCCAACATCTCTTTGTATGTCATTTTACTCAAAGTCTTGACGAGCCAACTGCGGCCCGCGTTGATGATTTTGAGAAAGGTGCCACATTTAGGGTACGCCAACGCATAACCATTCGTGTCAATCTCGTTGTGGTGGTTTGAAGTCAACGTGAGAAATCCAAGCTTGACCAACTTAGTGATCTCTGGTGGCTGGAAGTCATCGGCGGTGACGAAAAGCGCTTCGGGATGGGTCATGACATACTGCTTGAATCTGGATAACACCTCTGCACTAGTACCGTCTTCGCTCATTGTCTTATCCACCAACTCTAAATAATGCGTTTTCTCCACCACTACCTCTGCATCTTCGTAACCGTAAGTCACCTTGTGGTCCCCTCCGCCTTTACCAGAACGCAGGATCACCGGCAGAGCATTGGAAATGACAAACTTTATGACTGAACCATCACGGACGCAAAGTTCTAGGCTGCGGTCAACAAACGTGTTTCCTCTGTGGTCAAACATGGTGTATAATTGGTTGATTGTTACCATGCCTCCGTACGGTAATTGGTTCTCTCTATACTTGATGACATCGGCTTTTATCTCCATCGAGAGTCCGCGAAGCAGATAGAGAAGGTTGTTGAGGTGGGCACTTGAGCTGCGTTTTGCGTCACGACTGTAGTAGCGGCTGTGGAACACGTTCTGTTCTGCCCATTGGTTCGTGATGATGCGGTGGATTGCCTCCACTATACTCGATGATCCGCGGAGTTCAAAATCAAGCTCAATATTGTGGTCTATCACCTCGAGTTTCTCTTGACCCTTTGGTTCTTTAAGGGTAGAGGGGTTCGTTTTGAGTTTAGCCTTGATTGGAGTTCGGGCCACCTTTCGTAGGAGGGTTGATTTGCGAATTTTCGACAGACTTGCTGCGGTGGAACGTAAACCCATTCTGGGGAAAGGACAAAAAATTGGGATTAGAGGGGAATCCAAAAGCAGTGAATACGAAAAATTTGTCTTCAAACTGTTGTACTGAACGAAGTAATCGGCCTTCACGAAATACTATCGAGCACATCGCGGTTCAAGTGAGGCATAGACGTAAGACTTTAACAGTGTGCAAGCCAAACAGAGTTATGGCTGCTGGCAGCAATAACGGGCACACCAGGTCCACACAAATACATCCTTGTTCTAATATTCCGTTACTATGTACAGAGGCTCACTGAACCTTGAGTTTTCTTTTAAGAGTGGATGCATCACCAGGGGCCAGGAACGTCCACGTATAGACACCTGCAGTGGCAATTTCTTCAACTACAGCACCGTCCGCGCCATTCACCTTGATTGCAGAAGCAGGAATTTCAATACCGGTGGAGTTGAACACTACCTGCGCGAGTTCCGCTTTGGCAAGTGGGAACTGCGAAGAGGGCAAGGTATAAGTGGCAGGAAGAGACTCGCCGAGCTCTGCCAAGCTGTAGGCAATTTGAGGAGAAGCTTCAGCGGTCTGAAATCCAGCTGTGGCGTTGTTTTTGCCCTTGGCCATTCTCATGTTGGAGAACAAGTTGGACAACTCGTCCAAAGACAATGCTGGACCCGTGGTGGCGGCAGCATCCTCCTGGACCTTCGCGGCCGGCGTTTCTTGAACCTTCGTCTTTTTCTCCAAGGATTCTCTCTTTTTCTCCACCACGGGGATCCTGGGACCGTGGTCTTTGGTGATGTAGCACGCCTTATTGTCCACATGCAAAAAGTTTCTCATGAACGCAGGCTTGACACGGATGAGCTCGCCGGCTGCGCCCAAAGGGTGGACATCCTTCAATAGCTGAACCGTTATTCTGTCAGACTTGGTGGACGCATTTCTTGCGAAATGCCTCACTATGCTTTGCCTGGCCAACATGGTGTAGTGTGGTGAAATGGGCGAGCCGAAAAATTTACTAGTGTGAGGTCGGGATGCACGGGTGCGGAACTTCACCGTGGGCTTTTCGCCAGGAGCTGCTTGGTGGAGATACTGAGGCTTCGCATGAAACAGGCGTAAGAGTGAATCTAGAGTTGATTACGGCCAATGTGCAATTATGGCAAATATTGTTGCGCAAGTCAAGTTTATGTTATCACTGCTAAGTTTGCCGTGAGCCTCTCCACGAATGAAATCTTATTTTTTCTTAGATTTGACAGAGCGCATTGTTTGCTAGTGTTATCTTCTGTATTGGTTTACTTGTACTCATTGTACTTGGCTTGCCCCAATCTTGTTGCTCCCCTCTGTTTCCTCACTACATACTTTTCGCACCCTCTCATCGGCCCATCTCACTTCCGGTATACATACTAACACTCTCATGACAGAACCGTGTTCCATCTGCCTCGAGAACAGCTTTAAATATACCTGCCCCGCGTGCAGCGCCAAAACGTGTTCGGTTGAATGCGTCAAGCGCCACAAGCTTCGATCGGAATGCACAGGCTCCGTGGATCCGACCAAGTTCATACCCAACCGAGACCTCACCGCCAATCAATCGCTTGTAAACCGCGACTACAACTACCTCCTCAACTTCGAACGCACACTAGAACTCAGCAAGTCTGATATCAAACTGGCAGCCAAGAATGTGTTTAAAAGAGGCTTTGGTCAAGCCGCTGGCCAGAAAAGGCAAAGGACTGAGATCACTAAAGACCCTAGACTTGAGCAGGTCAAGAAAGTGTTCCCCAATGATCCCCAAACATCAACCAAGCGTCAAAACACATTGGTGGTCCACTTGCCTCCAGGAATGTCTCGTGCCATGCAGAACAAGTCGGGGTATGATAAAAAAGCCAGTGCATTCACGTGGACCATCGAATGGGCCCCGGTAGACACCAACGGAAACCCACTCAAAAGTTTCATTAGCTTCCGGTTAAAAGAGACATTGCCGCTAGCTGAAGCCGTGCCACTTACCGTGCTCGAAAACGTTCTTGGTGGGTCGGTAGAAAGATCAGAGCTTGTGTTTTACCTCGACAATTGCATCAGTGGCAAAGGGCGAAAGGAAGTATTGGCATTAGATGCAAAACAACTGCTTGCATCTGCTTTGGAGAATAAAGTGGTTCTTGAGTTTCCAAAAATTTACGTTGGAGTGAACAGCATTATGGAACAGTATGTGACTACGGAGAGCAACGCGTATAATATTAATGACCCGGATCTGTCCTCAGCTTCGGGCTCGTCCGACGAGTCAGAGTCTTCGGATTCTGATTCCGAATCGGCCTCTGACGAATCTGAATCTGGGCCGGAAGAAGCCTCTTCAAGGGCAGATACAACCCAAGTAATAAATGGAGACGTTGATGAAGCTGATTCAACTTTAGCAAGTGGCAAGGACGAGGAAGAAATTTCAACGACAGGAAATAACGAGGTGACCCTGGAAGAAACAAAGAAAGCAGCAGGACATGAGCAAGGTTCGGGGCTTAAGGAACCGGAGTATATGGGAGCCGAACGGAACGAACTAAATGCCAATAAAAAATGTTGAGCCGGTGTTACTACAGAAGAGATGATGCACCGCTCACTCAGATGATGAAATCAGAAAAGAAAAAGAATATAGTTTAGAACATGCTTTTAATGATTTCGAAAATAGCGAGAACTGGAATAAATTTAGCGCATCGTACATGGAAAAAAAATGATACTGAGTTTTAGCATTAGGACGCTCAAGATGTAATGCAAGGTTTCCATTATAAGATAGATCCATTACGGCACGACCAGAGCTGTAAATAAATGGACTGCTACAGGAAGCAAAACCCATGGATCGAGATTCCGGTATCTTCGCCTGGCTTCATCGCGGCAGTCACCTTGACTGGGGTACGGGTGTCTACATGCACATCACAATCCGGTAAGACAACTCTGTCAAAGCAATCACATCACCGCAGTGATTCGCATTGGATATTATGAACGTTTTCCGAAAACCTCAAGAAGCGGAAAAAAATGCTAACGCAACGCTTTATGTGGGCAATCTAGACCCTCAAGTCTCGGAGCCTCTCTTGTATGAGCTTTTCATTCAAGTAGGTCCCGTCAAGCTGCTCCACCTTCCGAAGGACCGCATTCTCCGAGCCCATCAGGGGTTTGGCTTTGTGGAATTCCGTACTGTGCAAGATGCTGATTACGCACTCGACATTCTCCGAGGGATCCGGCTTTTTAGCCGAACACTAAAAATGAAGAAGACCGATCCCCAAAGCAGTCAGACACTGTCTGGGAGCAGTGAAGTTGTTCCCAGTGCAAGCATTGGCGCTAAAGTCTTTGTGGGGAATCTTGATCCGTTGGTGGATGAACAGTATTTGCAAGAAACGTTCGGCAAGTTCGGTGCGCTTTTGGGCCGGCCGACGGTGTTGCGAGAAGGCGAGAGAAATTCTAAAGGCCACGCATTTCTTGAGTTTGGCGATTTTGAGAGCAGTGATGAAGCGATAGCAAAAATGAACAATATCATTTTAATGAACAATCGGATCAAGGTCTCCTACGCCTACAAAGACGGCACATCGGTGCAACACGGTGATGAGGCCGAGCGCCTTCTCGCGCAAGAGGGGAAGAAAAACTTGAAACAGAAACCCTCAAAAGTTTCCAAGCCGAAGAGAAAGAGACGGTAGGGTACTTTGTCATTGGATGATAATCATCTCGACCGGAACAAGCAAGCGGTTCAAGATAAAGGCAGGACCGCATGAGGCCTCTAAACCATCCAAGACTCGAATCATCTGTTTCGGCACAACCACCTTGACAGAACGGGAACGAAAGCAAGGCTCAAGTGGAGCTTGAGATAGACTTTATTACCAACACCAAAACGTTTTTGGTAATTGTGGAATGGGTACAATGCTGGATTAGGCTGTAAGGTTCTCAGGAAGACTAGAAGAATTACGTGAGAGATGGCTTACAAGGTGCTTAATTTGTTGGGCTTCGCTCGTTTAATGTAACTTTTCTCATCAACATGGATCGTGGACTACTTGAGCCACACAAGTCAGGGAACTCGCGCCACACTTTTACGCACAGCGAACAACGACATGTGATACAAAGGCCAGTTTCAAACACATTTCTAGACGAACTCATACAATTCACTAATTTCGGCGGGTAGCACCAAGCCCCGTCTGCAATAGAATAATTGACTCACGTAGCGAGGAATTAGTAATCGCGAGCGCGCATATCAATTCCTCGTCCCCACGCTTATTAATTATTGCCATTGCCGAATCAGCATTTTAAAAACCTGTATTGACCCCTAGTTAAGCTTCTCCGTTGATACATAATTTCACGCCGCTGTTGTTTCGACCACACATCAATCTTCATTTCATGTCGCTTCCACCTACCCAAAAAGCCGCCTATGTCGAACAAGTTTCCGAATCTGTCGAAGGAATCTTGTACGGGGATGTCCCGACTCCCCAGATCTCTGGCCCTCACGACGTGATTATCCGCAACAAGTACACCGGCGTCAACTTTATTGAGTCGTACTTCCGCAAGGGAATCTACCCTGCGCAATTCCCCTATGTGTTTGGGCGTGAGGCGTCAGGTGAAGTTGCCGCAATTGGTTCGGCTGTGACTAATTATGCGGTGGGTGACAAGGTGGCGTATCTTTCCCCGGGAACTTTTGCCCAGTACACAAAAATCCAACTGGGAAGCGTCCAGGCAAAGAAGTTGCCCGCAGATACTACCGATGAACAGTTGAAGGAGTGGGCTGGCGAATTGTTGCAAGGACTCACGGCCATCACGTTTGCGCACGAGGCTTACGAGGTTAAAAAGGGCGATTACATTTTGGTTTGGGCCGCTGCTGGCGGTGTGGGCCAGATCCTTACTCAGTACTGTTCGTACCTCGGTGCCCGAGTGATTGCAGTGGCGTCCTCCGATGCGAAGTTGGCCATTGCCAAGAAGTTGGGCGCGGAATTCTTGATCAGCCTGAGTGATGACGTGCCCGCCCGCGTGCTTGAAATCACTGACGGCGCAGGCGTAGCTGCTTCCTTTGACAGCATTGGAAAGGACACATTTGAAGCGTCATTCGCCTCTCTTGCTAGAAAGGGTACGCTTGTGAGCTACGGAAATGCCAGTGGTACAGTTCCGCCTGTGGCCATCAACCGGTTGTCGGCCAAGAACATCAAGATTGCCAGACCGCAGGTGCTTGGCTACGTGGCCACCAAGGAAGAGTGGGAGAAATACTCGAGTCTTTTGCTTCAGTCGTTGCAGGACAAGGTGGTGCAATTGACCATCACCGAGTATCCGTTGTCAGAATACAAGAGCGCCACCGAGGCGTTGGAGTCGAGAAAGACTACAGGCAAGTTGGTGTTGGCCATTCCATAGTTAAATCTGCAGTGGAAGTATTGTCTACACGCTATTGTTCTCCAGTGTATTTCCGTATGAGCACTACAAGCGCGGACGAGCGTGCTCGTACTTGATCAAGTCCTCGGGGGTCACCACACCGTACACCAAGTTGCCGTCCCCGTTGGTGATGATGGCAAAGTAGTTGCCTGAGTTGAAAAATTCAGCCAACTTCTCCAAAGTGCATAGAGGCGTTAGGACGTCGAACTTCTTGCTGCCCCTGGGGCGGAAGATCTTCGAGTTGACTGGAGTGGAGGTAGTTGTCTGCGAAGCTTCGCTTTCGTAGCTGCGGCGCGCCTTCTGGTTGAACCAGAGCATGTAGTTCTTAGCTATTGGCTCCTTCGTGCTGTTTTTGACTTTAGCGGGGTCCGCTTTCAACGGCTCCACGTTGAGCACTCCCAAAAGTGTCTTGTGTACCTCGTGGATTACGGGCAAGAACGTGAACTCATTCTCAAACGACACGTGGATGGCACGCTCTATGGTGGTCGTGGGATTGATAGAAATGGCGGGGCGGATGTCCAAGTCCTCGATAGTGGCTCCGCGGTAGTCCACGATGTGGAAAAGTCGAGGATTCATGTAAGGTAATGTGCGGCTTGGAGTAGGTTCAGTTTCCTCAAGTTCGCACCCGCACCAACCACGCAGGTTCAGTTCCGCGCCAGTGCCCACTATCATAAGGCACCCAACTCAGAGCACCACGTCTTATGGTTTGGATGTTGCAACACCACAGCATAAAAAGTGTAATAGGGCTAAGCTCATCGAAAAAATGTGGTTATTAGTGAATTAAGTGGACCTCCTACGCTGCTTCCGCAGTCTTGTACAGGCCGGCCCGTTGGGTGTCCACGTCGCCCTCTTCATTGACAGCTCGACACCATACATCCTCGTCATTTCCATCTAAAACGCCAATACGCATGGTCGCGAGCAAGTTGACGGCGGCAGCCAGATGACCGTATACGCCTCCGTAGAAAGCCTTTGTTGCTTCCTTCCCGTGCAGCGCGAGTAATAAGGCCACACCACCAGGATGCTGCTCCTTGAACGGCGTGATATCGTGAATGATGTTCAGAATTACAATGTAGATGCGGTCGTCCTCGTCGCAAATGCGACGAAACTCGCGCGGGGTGATCAGAGGAAGGCGCAGAATGGGAGTGCCCCAGTCTAACTGGGTACGGACCCGATTGAGCGCCTTTTGCTGCTGCTGTACTTCGAGTTGCTGCACCAGCAGTGCTGGAGAAGAGTAGACATTACGCACCACACCCAAGTGCTCTAATACCCAGATGGCCCACTTGGTTGGGTCATAGGACCACATGGAGGGCGACCCCCGGTAATCGTGGGGGAACTCATGATGGAAATTATGCAGTGCTTGGCCAAAGGTGAGAAGCGCAATCAACGGGTTGAGGCAGTCAACCAGCGAGTTGGCGTCGTTAAATGGTTGCGTCGGAATAGTCACAACGAGGCGGCGCGAGTGGCCCAAAGATTCTGGGCTAAGGACCAGCTGCTGACACGCAAACATCCGTAGTATACCGGGGTAGATGATGCCGTGAACCCATGAGTCGCCACAAAGCCACACAGTGATTGCCACGGGTACGACTACCGTGGTAAGCACGAAAAGCGGCCATACCCAAGTTTCCTGCCAGAGGAGCCACGGCGAATCTAGCGCCGATGGAGGACGTTCGTCTACCGAATCGGATGCAGTGGGCGGAGGCGGCAAAAGAGCCGTAGTGGGGCCATCCGTACTCTTTGAGATCAGCGGCTCATCTACATTCCCCGCTATGCCTGCGGGCTGCCCAATCGCTTCGGGAATTGACTCGGTAGAAGTGCGGGGATCGCTGCCGGTAAGACCAGCTGCTGTCAATCTGGGCCGCGTCAATAGCCAGCCCCAATGAGTCCACAAAAAGCCGCGCTTGATGCTGTACGGGTCGTTGTCAGCGTCGTCTGTGCAGCGGTGGTGAGCACGGTGCAAGAGAGCCCACAGTCGAGCTGGACCAATACCGACACTTGCACCGAACACGACAAAGTACGCTTCGAGCCACAGCCCTGTGGAGAAGCACCAATGGGCGTAATGCTTATGGTAGCCCATAGTGAAAGCCAAGGTGCAAAGCCAGTAGTAAGCCACCGAAAATAATGCCGTTCGGGAGTTTGAGGGCCAGAGACTCTTGCGCTCATGGACCAAGAAGCAAAACGCGGCGGCCGGTAGAATGACCGTGGCTGCGAGGGTCAGGTAGTTGATCCGGCCCCACAACCCACGGCTGATCTTACGTATTTCGTGAAGCCGGACCGAGTGGGAATCTGGAGCATTATGCTTACGTTTGCGGACCCGAATCCCCGAAGCCATACCCAATATACTGCAAGAAGATCGGATGGGTGGAAAATAGCACTGTGCGGAGGGCAGCGAAGCTGGAGGCGCACGTGATGCAAATTTTAGCGCCCGAGAGTGTACGCTGTAGTAACAGTTCTGGAGGAGTGGCTGGGTCACTTCTGGGAAGAGTGTCTGGAACGAAATGTGCTTCCGTTGAGTGCGCAAAAAAGATGGTAGGGTAGACCGTATCGGCAGCTGTTCACCAAGTAGTCGAAGGTGGAATTAATCAGTTAGTGGAAAACAAGCGGGTGAGGACGACATGTCGCGATCAAGTCGCATTTATACGAGGCATGCCTCAGTGATCGCATCTATACAACGCATGCCTCAACGATTGCATCTATACGAAGAATGCGCCAGAGACATTATCGAGTGAGCTGATCTGTGCATGCGCAATACTTGTGATCAACGTAACTTTTGCCTTTTCTGCCTTTCTCGTATGGTTGTAGCAGCGTGAACAAATCACTAAGTGAAGAGCCCCTTCGCCCTTTACATTCTAGAGAAGAAAGAGCAAGCATTGAAGCTCATTCTAATTCAAGGACTGGCCAAAGAGTTTGGAGAGGAAAGGCCCTGGGATGATACGGTATTGCTCAAATGATCCCCGATGGGAAAAGAAGTAAAAAACTCTCAAAACATATTTTGACGCTTGTGGACGTTGGGACCAAACCGGCCTCGTTTCCCCTTCCGTTACCTTCCCTACCGCCAGTGGATTTGCAACTACGGCAGGCTGAGGATTCTTCCGCGCGCCTAGACAGGAGGTACGGATGCGCACTACGACTCTATCCGAAACAGAACCCTCTTCAAACCAACAACACAAAACATCATGGGCTCTGTCTACGCGTCACAACCGTTGCCCACAGAGGCTCCGATAAAGATCCAGCAGTCTGTCAATGCTGCACCAGCAGCGTCGCTCACGCCCACCGAAACAACCATTCCGCCACGTCTCTACAACAAGGTGCCAAATTTGGAGTTGTACAAGAAACTCCAAGACGCCGAAAAACAGTTGGACTTGCTTATTGCGCAAAAAGGCTTGGACTTCCAGTCTGTCCAGGCACTGTCGATGCAGCCAGCCAATAACAAGCGCGAGCAAGGCCAGTTGCGTGTGTTCATCTACAACACGTGCGAGAACATGCCATGGCAAGTCACAGGTGACGCGGCTGCTGCTGGCGACTCCGCCCCGGAAGCTAAATGGACATTGCGTATTGAGGGTGCATTTTCTGGGGAGTCCAAACTTGCTCCAGAAGAGCAACCAAAGTTCTCGTCATTCCTTTCTGGTGCTACAGTGGAAATATTTCCCAACTCAGACTACCCAGCGTTGCAGAACAATCCGTCCAATATTATTGAGTGGAAGGAACAGTCGAACGGCACGAGTGCTGCTCCAGGCGCAAACTCTTCCCAGTGGCAGTTTGACGGCATAGACATCAAAAGATCTGGTGTGTTCAACATAAAGACCAAGATCGCGCTCATGATCAAGGATCACTCTTCCAGACTCTTGTTATCCACAGACATGTCGCAATTCTTTGGCAAGCGTGAGGCATCCCAACAAGAGTTGGTGTTTGCCATCTGGCAATACGTTTTGTACAAAAATTTGTTCAAGAAGGCAGACGCGTTGACGCAGGTCTCTGCAGTTGCGGCCACGAACCTCACCAGTCTGACCATTAGCAAGTCTGATGAGGATAGCGACTTCTCGTATGTTCAGTGTGACTCGATCTTGAAGCATTTGTTAAAGGTTGAAGGCTTCAAATTCAAGGACTTGTACAAATTAATCCAGCCTCATTTGCGGCCTAGACAGCCAATTATCATCGACTATGAAGTGGACACCACTAAATCTACTACTTTGGGCGAAGTCGTGATCGACATTCCAGTTGAGTTGCCGTTGGCTTTTGCTAAAATTCAGCGTGAGATTATCGAGAGCAACAAGAGTACTTTCGAAAATATGAGCAAGTCAGATGCTCATCTCCAATATTTGAACCAAAGAATTTCTCTTGGCATCGCTTCTTTGCACAAAGTGAATGCGAGAGAGTTGTTCTATCGGGAGCTCAGCGAGGACCCAGTGGGGTTCTTGCAAAACTGGTTGGAGAGCCAATCTGAAACTTTGAAAGCACTTAAGAGCGAGGAAGGCTACAATGAAGAGACTGTAAGAAAAGCCCAATATTTCAAGGACCACGAGGAGTTGTTGAAGCAAAAGATAGACCTTATGTTGGGGGCTCAGAAAATGTGAGCAGCTCTCTGTCTCGATTATGGCTGTGTAGATTAATTGGATTGTACTATACAAATTCGTTTACTTTTTTTGTCCACCTAGTGATTTATCGAGCGACTTAAGCGTAATCTCCCTCCAGAAATTCTGCTGGAGCCCCATCCTCATCGTAATCGTCGTCATCATCCTCGTCTTGCTCAAAGTCCGGTTGATATTCCTCTTCGACTTCCTCCTTAACGGCGTAGTCAATCCTTTTCTTTCGAGATTTCCGAAGCTCTCCGGCCCCGTTGATATTAAGTCGTTCATACTCTTCAAGGAGCGGAAACAAGTGTGAAAGATACCTGTACATATGCAAGAGTGGTTTATGGGAAAGGCTTCCCAGCGAGATGATGTTCTCTTCTCCTGATACAACACCTAAGCGCTTTCCAAGAAGATCAAGAAAAACTCTCAACTCTTCAGTCTTGGAGGCAACCACATACCAGTGTTTGGAGTCGTCGTAAGAGCTGGTAGATGAAATCTCGTTTCCATCTGCATCGAATTCCACACCTTCGGCACGAAGTGATTCTTTAAGGACTGAGTAAACATCTTCCACATACAACCTGAAAGTGGAGGGAATCGAAGATCGGACTCCTGCAACATCATTCACCACTGATTTCATCTTGTCTAAGGGGCCAAGACCGCCAGCAGAAGAGTCAGCCATTCTTACCAAATAGAACCTACCGATGTGGAAGCCACAGTCACCCACCAAAAACTCATTGAGGCGAAGGCTCATAGGATGTAACTTTGGATCAGAAGTCGGATCAATGTATCTGTTGGCTGCATCAGCGTCTGGGGTTGATGATTTGGCCAGGGATTTAGTTTTTTTCGACATTTTCGTTTCAATCTCTTTCTTTAATTCGAAAGTTTGCGCAAAACCCTTAAGTACTGCCCGGGAGCCATAAGCCGTGTCCTTCTCGCCAGCGACATCCTGATTATTAACCACACTAACCATATGGCTCTTGAGGACATTTGATACCGATAAACTCCATGTCATTAGAACACGGATGATAATTAAGCGGTCTGTAGGCTCCAGAATACCCTGAAGACCGTATTCGTAGAATTCGGGATGAATGAAGGGATTGTCTTTTTCCAGCGGTGCCAGATACTCATAATTTTCAAAGGCCTCTACTTTTGGCTTCGAAGGGTCCACGTGGTCAAGATCTGGGTCGCACGGTAAGTTGGTAACACCTTGAGCCATTGCATCATCACGCCATTCTGCGGGCAACCCAAGATTGATGTAATGGGAACGAAGCTCTTGGATTGCAGTCCGTTGCATGCTCAATAAGATGGGCTTTTTTCGGTTAAGTACCAAGGCTAATAGTTTGCGAAATAGTTGGTCCATGAGAGGACTAACTTTTGCGTAACCGTCTTCCACATCTAATCCCAACCCTCTCTCAACATCTTCGGGTCCTATTGGGCCTACATCGATGAGATGACGGAATTTGGTGAGGAATAATATGATGTAGACCACATCTGCCAGAAAGGGGTTATTCTTAACAGGAAAACCCAAAGCCAATTTCTCATCAAGAGTGCTTTTGTTAGCTTCCGCCGTCATAATGTTCTCATCGTAGAGGTCGAAATGCACCGCCACCAATGGGCCAGGAAAAGCCCGGGTGCTCCGAGTTTTTTGTCGCACAATGGTGGTGAGGGAAGGTGGTTGTTTGAAATTGAGGGTAAGCTTTTTGACCCTGACTGGTTTCTCAGCCAGTCCTTTTTTGGTTTTGGACCTTTTCAGCGCCAAAGTTTTGCGTAATGCTTCTTCCTGCTCCGCTTTCAGCTCCTCTTCTTTTTTGGCCTTTGCCTCGTCCATTGCCTTCTTCCTCGCAGCAGTCCGGGCGCGCCCGAGAGGATTCGGGCTTTGGCGAGTTTCTTCGGAGTGATTTTCTGGGGCAGATTTCGCAGTAGCAACATCAACACTGGATAGTTCTCCAGAGTTTGCAGTTTCAAAATTAGTTTCTGGTCCGTTGATGCCCTCCAGTTCGAGATCGTGCACAGATGGCTCAGGCTTGACTGAATCTGTAGCAATATCTTTGGGAAAACCCACATCTTCGTTCTCTGTTCGTGTCTCATTGCCTTCTTCTGTGTCATTGAAAATCTGCATTGTTTCACCCACAATTTCGCCGTTGGGATTTTCTCCTACATCTGAGATAGCTTGTTCTGAGTCGCCTAGTAGACTGAGCTGGGCTGAATCCCCGGCCTTAGTGAAATTTAGAAGCGCCTGTTTCCTTTTCTTTAAGGTGATAGATTCGGTAACCTGTCCTTTTCGCTTTCGGATGTGTGATGGATCCCCTCCACGAGAACCAGGACCTTCCAATGGCTGTTCGTCCAAGCGGAATTTGGAAACAGTCAGTTTTTCCAAATTCTCCGAGGAAGAGGTATCAGGGTCAGAAATATTGCGCCCTTCCAAATGTTTTCGAGGCCGCCCGAGGCGTTTTTGCTTCTCGTGGGGATTGTATTCCACCAGAAAACTTGTTGATTCATTTTTGTCATCCTCAACAACGGCCGAAGCGCCGTCCAAAGCATTTAAGTCGATCATTTTCAACGCGGCCAAAGTGGTTTTCCCCTCGGTTGGATGGTTTTCCATAAACTCCTGCAACTCGAACATATTTCTGATATCAGAGGTGTCTGCATCTGGATTGAGAGGTTTCACGGAAGACTGTGGGTCCGGGTATACCGGTGTATCGCCTTTGAGTTCCGGGTCTAATGGGGAGACCATAATGAGGGGATTTTCGTCCATGAACTCCAACTATGGCGGTTGAAGGGTTCGTCGATGATCCGCCCTAGTGAGTATTTGGTCACGTGGGAAACACGCTCGGGAACACTGTGACGCGAGCGGTCGATAAGAAATGCTCAGATACCAACCTAAGGTTTGGACCAGAGTTCAAAATCAGGCCAGGACAGACGACTCAGCAACATATGGCATGTGTCATTCAATATTCTGCTCATCTGGAGAAAGCTGATAACTATTGGATGAAATGTTCGTAGATGATCAAAGCTCGCCAGGTAACGGGGACTAGCATGATCTTCGGTGACGACAATGATTTGTTTGGCACGGTGGTGATTACCTAAGGCATTTACAGACGGGATTAAAAAAGCAGAATGACGGCAAATCACACCATCTTTCATGTGGAGCGAATGAATTTGGGCTAGTCCATGCGACAAAAGTACCCGCTCATAGTTTGAGAAAAATAATAGAACCCGCTCATTATTTGAGATAACATAAGAACCAACAGACTTGAATTCACACCAAACCAATTTTTTTAACTTTCTACTACTTTGGTGTGACATGAGTCCATGGTCGCAAGTCTCGGCACTAATTCAGGTGCATGCTCTTGCTTTACGTTGCCGATGTTGACTTGGCAGTCGGGTCAGAAGGGGAAAGAACACAAGAAAGGCAATACACGCATCTCGCGGGGAAGATTCGGCGATAGTGGCCGGATTTACTGGATACGGAGCTAAAGCATTCGCTTTCTAGTGGATTGACATAAGTCGGATGCAGGTCCGTGTGCAGGCCGAATAGGACGTTGGACCAGACTAGTTGATGGGTGCAAAGATCCTGTATGTTGTGTAGTTGTTGCGCAAACTGCAATGTTATTGTGAGGCCTAGAGGGGAATCGCAACGGCGCGCACGTGACGCGGCAAACTCGTTGAGCTTCCGAAAGTAAATCGGCCGGCACAGTGAAGTCGAGATGCCCACGTTGAGTGGGGCAAACTTGTGCCAAGTAGAGACGGAAATAACGTGTATTTCCGAAGCCGCTACATACGGGTGATCTCGCGTAAACCAAAAGAGGAATTTAACCCCGATGAGAGACGGAGATATGCTTCTCCAGCCGATGGTTATGATCTTTGTCAGCATCGGCCAGAGTAGCAACCGGTTAAATCGGGCAGTGCGCCGACCGATAGAAAAGACACTGTTCAAATTTTTCTCCGAAAACACAATAGCTTTATATCGTTCGCCCATCTGATTGCGACGGACTTTAAATTACTCTGGCTCTATTACCATTCAAGAGTCTCACATTCGAACCCAACTATTGCACGGCTCTGTGTGATAGCCGAGGACTAAAGTAAAATTATGTTGGGTGCAGGCAGCACAATGCTCAGTCCTTCCGTGACGCATGCTGATGCGCACCGCCTAAACCAGAAAAAAAATGGTATAAATGCCACATCTGCGCTTACGCACTTCTCTTTCCGGCCGTTCGCATTCTTATATCCCCCAAGACTCTACCATGTCTACTGTGAACGAGAATCGGTACGCTTCTTCGCCCAGCGTCTCGATCAATGACCAATTCGAAGAAGACAAGCACAACTCCTCCACGGAGGCTGGCGAAGACAACGAGCTCCGTCTGTTCAACCCCACAGCCGACTTGGAGCAAAATTCGGTGAATGATTACGCCCCCTCCCTCTCGCGCACTATGAGCAGAGCATCTGTCTCCCGTACCCAAAGCAGAAGATTGGCGGGTGTGGAGGACTTGTATGAAGCGGCATCTCTATCGAAAGAGCCATTGCCTCCAATGGGTGGTGGAAAGGACTACCCGCCAATGCTCCCAGAACAGGATCCATACATGGTTGAATTTGACGGGCCCGATGACCCGCTCTTCCCAATCAACTGGGAACTCAGCAAAAAGATCTACATTTGTGCTGCGGTGGCCTTGTCCGCGTTGTCAGTGACCATGGGCTCTGCATTGTTCGCCGAAGGTGTGGAGCAGCAAATGGAGGAGTTTCACGTGGGTGAGACGGTCGCCACGTTGGGTACCTCCTTGTTCGTGTTGGGTTTTGCATTTGGGCCAGTGGTTTGGGGCCCGCTCTCCGAGCTTTACGGAAGAAGAGTGGTGCTCCTTCCCTCCTCGTTCGGCTACATTTGCTTCTGCTTCATGGTGGGTGCCGGTAAGGACATCCAGACCGTGTTGATCTGCCGTTTTTTCGCTGGTTTTGTTGGTGCCGCGCCCCTTGTGGCTTCTCCTGCGGCCATGGCGGATATGTTCAGCGCAAAACAAAGAGGCAAGGCCATGACTATTTTCGCCATGGTGTTGTTCGGTGGTCCAATGGTAGCTCCTATCTGTGGTGGATTCACTGTGAAAAACCCTCGTTTGCACTGGCGTTTCACCTCGTACTTTAGCGGAATGGTGGGCGTGATTGCTCTCATTGCCATGGTCTTTGTCTTGGACGAGACGCACCACGGCTTGGTGTTGTCGCGGAAGGCAGAAGTGTTGAGAAGAAGAACAAATAACTGGGGCATCCACGCGGCGCACGATGAGGTGTCGTTGTCCATCAAGGAAATCGTTGAGAAGAACATCACCAGACCGGTGGGCATGTTGTTCACCGAACCTATCTTGTTCTTGATTACCGTGTACAACGCCTTCATCTACGGTTTGTTGTACTTGTTCTTGACCGCGGTGCCCTTAATCTTCATTGGTGAATACCACTTTTCGCAGGGAGTGGGCGAGTTGCCATACTTGTCCATGTTCATTGGTGAGTTGATTGGTGGTGCCATTTCTATTCGCATGGAGCGCAGATACGCACGCGCAGTGGATGCGAACGGCGGTAAGCCGGTGCCGGAAGAGAGATTGCCTCCAATGATGGTGGGCGGTTTCTTTTTCACTGGTGGTATTTTCTGGTTGGGATGGGCCGGCGGCTATGCCGACAAGGTGCATTGGATAGTTCCTACCATTGGTGCGGCGCCTATCGGTGCTGGCTTGATTCTCATTTTCTTGCCCTGCTTGAACTACATCATAGACTGCTACTTGCTTTTTGCCGCCTCGGCGTTGGCCGGTAATACGCTTTTGAGATCGGCGTTCGCGGCTGCCTTCCCTCTATTTGCCAGACAGATGTTCAACTCGATGAAGATCCAATGGGCTTCGACCTTGTTGGGGTGCGTTGCGCTTGTGTTGATTCCGGTGCCATTCCTCTTCTTCAAGTACGGTAAGGGATTGAGGCAAAAGTCCAAATTTGCTTTCGACTTGTCCTAAAACAAAATGCATCTTTCCAATATTCTCAAATCACACAATAGACTGTAGCGTCTATTGACCCTAATATATTTATACTGGTCTCGAGGTCGCGCACAACGTAGCTGCCACATAGAGGAGCACGGCAAGAATGAACTGAATACTCAACCTGTCCATTCGCTCTTCACACCTTGTTCCCCACCTCTTTGGGGCCCAACTAGGAATAGTGCATACATTCTCGGGCCCAGGTCACGTGCAAACCGCCGCGGCCGTCTTTCTGGTTCACCAGACGCGTCCTTACTACCGCTTCACACAATGGATACCAGTTACGGCAACTTTGGCGAAGGCGGATTTTCCACCGATGCCCAGTTCAACGAATACAACGCGTCTCAACGCACCCAGCAGACCCGCTCAACCTTGAGCCCGGTGACAATCAAGCAAATCAACGACGCCTCGCAGCCTATTGCGGATGGTGAATTCACCGTGAACAACGTCTCGTTGAACATGGTGTCGTTTGTTGGAGTGGTGCGGAAAGTCGACTCTTCTGCCAGTGCCCACAATATCACGATTGAGGACGGCACTGGGTCTGTGGAGGTGCGGAAGTGGGTGGACGAGAAAGTCACGACCGCGGCGCAGGAAACAGAGAAGTACCAGGCTTTGGAGAACAAGTACGTGTACGTGACGGGCTCTTTGAAGGAGTTCAATCTGAAGAAGAATGTGCAAAACGCCGTTTTCCGCGAGATCACTGACCACAACGAGGTGCTGTACCATTTGCTATATGCCATCACCAACCACTTGGAGGCCCAAGGGTTGTTGAAGACCAGCGGCGCAAAGAGCGAGCCCGGCTTGTTTGTTGACGGTGCCGCAGAGGATGTCCGTGAAGGCGACTCTATGGACAAAATCATGAACCTCATTGCTGAAAACACCCCGTCCATGGTGGAAGGTGTGCCTGCCACCTGGATCAGTTACAACTTGGGCATTCCGGTGGAAGAGGTGAAGGAGAAATGCCATCAGTTGGCAGAAATGGCCAAGATCTACCAGGGACACGATGAGTCGTCTTACTTGAGTGTTTAGGTGGGTGGATGGACAGAGTTGTTTAGTTCTTGAATCAATGTTTCTGGCGCGTAGCCAGTCTGGGGCTCGTGTAGGGCCGTCGAGACGCTCTGCCTTCTCCTCTTATGGTCTGCCTTCTCGTCTTACGCTCTGCCTTCTCTTCTTATGCTCTGCCTTCTCTCCTAATGCTCTGCCTTCTCTCCTAATGCTATTCTTCCTGCTGTTGGCTCGAAGCATCTATGGCTACTCATGCAATTCTCACATGCGCCTGTGGACTCCATATCTCCTCTGGACGGCGCTGACAATAGCTAAGCAGAAGTTGATTGAATATATAACGTCTATTGCACAATTAGCTATTGCTCTGCTCACCGAAGTAAACATTCCACAAATCTTCGTCCTCTACGGCTTCGCTGGTACCTACAAAGGCGCGTGTGCTTCCTGATCCCTGGGCCATGGTCAACGCGAACGACTCAGCTGTTTGCAAGTCTTTATCCTCCATTTCGTCTTCTTCCTCTTCTTCAACAACAGCATTGTTTCTTACATCATCATGATTTTCCTGAGCATTGGCACGGAGGTACTCATGTCTCTTTCTTGTGCCCAAAGCCACGATGTTTTCTTCCACAGTGTTTTCTATAGCAAACATCCACACTGTCGTGACTTTTGTCTGGCCGATTCGATGGATACGATTTATTGCTTGCAATTCCGTGGGCGTGTTTACCAATGGCTCGCAGAGAAAGATGTGCGTAGCGTTGATCAAGGTAAGCCCACTCGCTTGCGCTTGGGCGTACAAAAGAAAACAGGTCTTAATGTCCTTTTGGTCTTTGAATGCCTCCAATGGATCAGCATATACCAGTTTGTCGCCCGTAATACGGGACCCACGGGCAGCGACGTAGGATATCTTAGCTTCTTCAAAGGCATAAGAGAGAATCACTAGCAAGTCTTGCCATTGACTGAAGACAACAATCTGTACATCCGGGTCTTGGCTTCGCAAATGCAACACCTGCTTGACAATCATATCCACTTTGGACCCGTAACTCTTCGATAACTTCATTCTCTGGATATCCCTCAATGTTTCATGGTCGACTTGTTTGTAGACTTGATGGAGCGCATCATGCTGCGATGATTCGGAGACTCGCAGTGTAGTAATTTCATTTGCTTCCTCAGCATGCGCCTTTAGGTCATGTTCGTAATGTGTAAAATAGTACACGGTGTCTTTGTCAGTATAGGATTTGCACATTGGACACGTCAGATGTCTAGAAAGCCATTCATCGAGGCATGCTTTGCAAAATCTATGCCCACACGCCGTTAATGATCCAACTCTAATCAGAGCCTGGCAAATGATACACATGAGATCCTCCGATGCTTCCTCCTCCTGCCCATTTTCTTCCTTGATTTTCACTTCAGGAGTAGGCTTAAGTGTTTTCAAGTATTTAAACCGTGTGAGCGATTTAGTGAGCCTATTTCTTTCTCCACTAAGCAGTGTGAAGAGTCTTTTCAATTCAGAGTCGATATTTTTGGCCTGCATGTCTTCTTGATCGAAACTGTACGTCTTAGGTTGCACAGAGTCGGAAACTTGCTGTAATTGTTTGAAGTATTCAACTCGGGAATTAAAGACAGCGTTAAAACTGGTGTTCAAAGCTTTGCCAAGCAAACTTTGGCAAATCTTCTCATTTTCTGTCACACATCGAATTACCAGGATAATCTCTTCGAATACTGCCTTTTGCAGCCTTTTGCGACTCTCATCGAGCTCGATCTCTAAGACTCGGGCATCTTGCAATAATTCCTCCAAAGATATAGTGCTGTCGGGTTTGGACTTTAACCGCTTGCTATTTAAATCCTTGAGATACTTTGCATCACTGACTTTACGCACTTCCATTCTAAATTCATTGTCTTGCTGTTTGTTAAAGTTTGTAGTTTTCTCTTTCGATTCATATGTCGCGTTTGACCTATCCTTCAACATTTGGGAAACAACAAGCATCAAGCATGAGGCATGTTCTTGATATTGAATCGAATTGTCAAATTCTTCTCCATCTGGTGATTCCTCAGTCTCGGTAGGAGGTATCGATAATAGGCGAAAAAGCTCTGAAATGAACTTGTTTATAATTTGGGCTTGCGCGTTTAACTGGGATGTTAATTTCAAGAATTGTCCCACAAGTTGTTTCACTCTGATGTCCGAGGCTAGTCCCATAAGATCAACTATTTCAATCAAAGGCAAAGATGTGACGAGCCTTTTGAATGATTTTGGAAAAATATCTGTTCCATTGTTTGACCAATCATCTTGAGTGACGCGGCCACGAGAGGTTAATCTCTTGTTTGTCACAACACTCGCTTCTTTGATCGAGTGGCTGAGTATCTCTCTGCGGCATTCTTCTGCGAGGGCGTAGAATCTCAGCTCAAAATGTTTGTGTCTTTCGATCTCAACTTCTTCATCAGACAAGTTCCTGTCAGTTTCGAAAGAGAAGTTATAACTAGGAGACTTTAGGTGCAAAGAGTTTTTTTCGGATGGGAGAACTGAGTTTGACACATCTACTTGGCATGTCTTCTGGTGTACATCGCCGATAGAAGATGCATCCACACGCATTTTGGAAATTTTGGCCATGTAATCGGGATCATACATTTGAAAATGGGCGGAGGCCATCAAAAAAAAACATTTGTGTTGAATCATTTTCCAGCCACGTATTCTAAGCTTGCTCGAGGCTACCGAATCCTTAAGCTTCTCGTACTTTCCTAAGTGAGACTGAACCTCCAGCTCGTCTATTGGTTCTTTTTTTACCAAGTCTTTCTCCTCGCATAAATCATCAGCTTCTTCACTCAGTTCCATATAATCAACCCCTTCGTTTATATCATTCTTGGCTAGTCCACCGAGATGAGACAAAATTTGACGAAGTTTTTGATACTCCAACATGTCTTCTTGGCTTTTAGCTGTAATCCGCTCTATTAGCCTCGTGATGTCTTTAATAACGGGTTCCATGACCTGCAAAACCTTTTCCGGGTATAAAGCATACTCTAAGAACAGGGCAATATCTAGAAGAATGGAAATCACATTTCTTTCGCCGTCGTTAATTTCGAGAACGACTAAATCAATCATGTCATCTAGAACATTTTCAAGAGTTTTAAGTTCGGGGATAATGTTCAGAAGAAATCTATTTTTCAACCTGCTTCTGGCGGAATGCCCAACCGAAAGATTGCCAATTTGCATATTACCACATAATTGGCGGAGCTTTATGAGCCAGGTTCTTAGATGGACACAAGTCGAGGCTGAAAGCTTCTGAGGCGTAAGGCGCTCCCCATTCTTCATTTTTATGCCACTGGAAGCAATTGTGGATTCAAACATTTGGTCATACTTGTCTTGTTCGACCTTCGTAAACGGCATCGTAAGAAGAATTCTATGTTGGGGTGGGAGTTGGATGTCATCATAAACCATTGCCTTCGTATGACGCAAGGCCAACGTCAGCCACACACGCACAAAATCGGCGTTCGAACTTTGTGGCTCAGTAAGAGTGTTCCAGCAAAACTTTGTAATGTCGTAGTCGAACGGCAGGAAACGCAAAAACTGGAGAACCGCAGGCAGTCGTACTGGAGTGCCAGAAACACCCCAGGAATGAAATCTTGGTATGAGAGCCGCAGTTTTGAAGGAGCGTGACCCACCTGAAGCGACCATCTGCACCTCATCAAGTACAACACGCCACCACTGGCAAAGCATCAATGGGGATTCATAGAAATGGGTATGAGGAATAGACTTCTGGTCCTCCTTGCGCAACTTGACCCGAAGCTCGTCTATAACCGATCGTTCATACATTTTTTGGTTGAACTTCAGATCAGCAGATACGGGGAAGTCTGCTTTGAAAGACTCCACCAAGTTCTCAGGACGGGGGGACTCAGTGGACGCATCTGAGGTCAGTGAGTTTCGCTTTCGGCCACCACGTGTAGGAATATGGCGTGAGGAGTAGTTGGCGTAGTCCATCTCGCGCGACATGGTGGCGTAATTCATGAGCACCACATCGAATCGCAGCAAGTACTCGGCAATGTAGCGCGGTATGTTCCCCAAGTTGGGGTACTTACCTAAACCTTTGTAGATGACTACCAGTACCGTGGGGCATAGGGAATTGATTTCGTTAAACCACTGACGAATAATGGCCTCTGGAGCGGCTATGAGGGTGGTCTTTGCCATTTTCACCAACCGGAAGTCGCCCTCTTGCCGCAACTGCATCGAGATCTCCTTTCCCACGTCATCCGAGGGCCGCGGATTATGGAGCACCAAGCTCATGATCTCCACCGTCTTCCCGAGTCCCATCTCTTCGCACAATAGTCCGCGGCCAGCAAGGGGCACTTCTGCCTTGTGGTATTCCAAAAGAAACTCGTACACCTGTGCTGCGGTCATGATATTCCCGGTGAAGTCATTCAACCAGCACTCCGAGCCGTGGAAAAGCACGCGGCGCCATCCGTAGCACAAGCGAGCGAGCGCACGCGTGATTTCCCCTGCTAACCATTCGCTCGCGTCGTTGGCCTCGAGTGCCCGTGCCATCCGGTCAGACACGAGAGACACACTGCGAACGTCACCCGAATCCGCACAGTACTCCACTCCTTCGCGGTCCAAAAGCCAGGCCACACTCTTGCGCTGAAAGGGAAGCAACGTGGTGCGCAAGTGCAGGTGTCCCTCCGGCTGGGCCACCGCAGGCATCTGTGCGGTGTGGTCACTGATTGCCTTATAGAAAAGATGGTTGTCGATTGGCAAACCCGAGAAGCGGGCACAAAACGCACTCTCGGCCACCTCGGGCGCCAGTTGCGGCGGGCGCTCTTCGATGTAGGGCTCGAGCACCTTCACCAATGCCGCAGACACATCCGAGGAGAAGTAGCGGTAGAACAGCGGCGCAAGCGACACGACAAACGAAACACGCGTCACAATCGTGTTTGTGGCCGCGTCAAGCGTGATTTGCAACCTCGTCCGGCTGACGGAGAAGTGGGGGCGGGCCTTGCGGATGCGGTGGGTCCAGAAGCGAATTTCACCAAAGAATAGCAGTTGCCGCGTGTCCACCACGTTGAGCGAAATGAGCGTGGCGGCCTTGGTGCTTGCCCGGGTCCTGCTCTGGAGGACAAGCAACGGCGTATCATTCACTCCGGCCTTGATGTCAAACGCGTCCGTGGCATACAGATACACATTCCGTGACGAAGAAGAGAGGCCGGCGTCCACAAACAGCAGCAACACCTTCGGGTCGAGAGGCACTGGACTGGGTGTTTGGAACTGCAAGACGCGGGAATTCACCTCTAGAGGCTGCGACGGATCGTGTGGGGTAGATTTGGTTGAAACAGGCGATGTGGGGTTTCCCGGAGGAGCAGTAACAGCCGTCCGCGCATTGGCCTTTTGGCCGGCCGATGCCAGCAGAAGAATGGCCTCCAAGTCGAATTCCAAAATCTCTGCGGCTACGGTGGTGGGTGGAGGTAAATCCATGTGTTGTTGATCAGTGGTAGACAAACTTGAGTAAAAAGTTGTGTGCCGGCCAAAGGCTCCATGCGGAGAGAGAGCTGAGTTTGGCAGTCCACCTTGGGTCTGTAGGTTTGGGGCCGTTAGGTGGAAGTCCACAAAGTTTTCTGGCCCAAAGTTTTGGCACGAGTTTTTAGGGTGGGGCGGACTGTGCCGATCATGATAATGAGAGAGCTACAGAAATCACTGTTCAGAAACTGAAGATTCAACTTGAAAGTAAGGCAACATGTCCCGATTTATAAGGATCCGGAACTTACAGGTACAGAAGACACTTTCTTCACCGAGCGATAATGAGCGGCGTTTCCAAAATCCGTCCTTCGACGCATACCGATACACATGTACGTGCGTACTCATACCGATACACATGTACGTGCGTACTCATACCGATACACATGTACGTGCGTACTCATACCAATACACATGTACGTGCGCACGCATAGAAGGCCAAACCATTGGGTCCGGAAGTTTGGGAGTTACGACAACACTAGCTACCCGACTAAGCATTGTGGCCCCGTTTTACTAGCAAAAGAAAGAAAAAAAAAAAAAAAAACGCTTTGATTGAGTATATACGAGGCGCAAAGGATGCAAATATGAACAGAGAACCGCCGCCACAACAAGAACAGGTGACGAAGGTAATTGCAATAGAACATTAGACAGCGGGCGTCTGGTTAAGACAGAAGGCACGGCAGGCGGCAACGCCACCTATGAAGGTACCGCCACCGGCACGGCCTTGTTCCTTCTGCGGCCGAGAATGGACGCACCGCCCAAGTTCAATGCAAACGGCGAGTTCAAACTCTGCGCCGACTCCTCCTCTTCTGTCACCGTGGGGACGGTGCGCCTGTACGCTGCCTCCTCGCCCTGCCGGTGCACTGCGGCGGAGATGTCGAAAGCATCGCGGAGTGCCAGCGCGCCCGGAGAGTTCAACGCCTGCGCCGACAGGAAACGCGCTTGCTTCTTGAATTGCGGCGCTGCCCGTGGCTTTTCGGCCCGCTCGAAACCAGCGGCCGCCTCGCGGAGCCACGGGTCCTCAAGAAGGTCGGTGATGGTGTAGCGCCGGCTCGGGTCGACAGTTAGGAGCCGCGACACGCAGTGTTTGGCGCCGGCACTGATCTCGTCCCACCACGGCTGCAAGAAGGTGTACTCACCGCGCGCCACCTTCTCGGTCAAGGCCTCAATGCGCTCGTCGTAAAACGGGGGGAATCCACACAACAAGGTATACAACACACAGCCGATGGCCCACATGTCTACCTCCTTGGAATAGCGCTGGTCGCGCACAATCTCCGGGGCGGTGTAGCCCACGGTGCCACACGGCGTCTTGGTGTTAGTCTCCCAGATTTGCTTCGAAAGGCCAAAGTCGGCCAACTTGACCGCACCCACACCTCCAGAGCCCACGCCAGGAATGTACTCGCCCTCGTCTTTCTTGGTGGCAGGGTCGTCGGACCGCCGGAGCTGCGCGATAGGATTAAGCAGCGGCCGGAACTCCACCGGCTCGAACAATAGGTTTTCGGGCTTGATGTCGCGGTGCACGATGCCCACCTCCTCGTGCAAGTACTGTACTGCTTTGGCCACCTGGTACACCACGTGGCGCGCCAAGTTCTCACTGAGATACGTGTAGTTCACGATGGCAGCAAAGATCTCGCCGCCACCCACCAACTCTTGCACAATGTAGTAGAAGCGCTCGCTTTGGAGAAACTCGATGAACAGCACCACGTTGGGGTGCAGGAGCTGCCGCATGATCGTCACCTCCTTCAACACCGCCTGCTGCTGGGCCTGGTCCATCTGGAACTTATTGAGCACCTTGACGGCCACAAACGATCCGGTCCGCTTGTCCTGCGCCTTGTACACCACAGAAAACGCTCCTTCACCCATCTTTTCCATCACTTTGTACCGCTCCAACCCGGGAAACCGCAGCTGGCCCTGCGAAGGCGGCTGTGCTTGTCGTTGCTGCTCGGATTGCTCTTTCTGGATGTTGTGGTTGTATTCATCGTGCTGGTGGGTATCGCTAGCGTGGATTTGGTCCTTGTGGTTGATGGTGTTGCCATGATTGCTTCTGCTGGCTTCGTTGCTGTGCTTCTTCTCGTAGTCTGACATCCCGGATAAGTATTCCATAGAGGTTCCGGGCGTCAACGTATTGATTCCTGAGCTATCGGTGTCTAGAATAGAGGGTGTAGGATCGCTATTTTTCCTGGTTTTAAACACCGCCTTCAAGTTGTCAAACATAGTTGCACAGTAGCCGCTAGGAAAGGGGATGTGGATGAGATATAACAACGTCACGTGCGGTGCGGGATTGCCGGCCTGCTTCCTCAGTGCTCTGCGGGAAAAGATCGTCTAGTTGTATTCGCATTGATTGCTGTCTCCACTGTGTGTATCAGCCCATATCCCCAGCATTGCTTGTGATCTCATATTGCGTTTGCCTCTGTAATGCCTGCGTTTCTGCATTCCCCGGATGCGCAACCTAGCTCATCGTGCACTCAAGGTGAAAATGTCTCACTACTTGTCTCACTTGCCCGAAAAGACCAGCACCCCACATGCTTGCACCACTTACTGCCACCTATGGAACCGCCTCTTATTCTGCACCACTCTACCCCTCTTCAGTCGCCATTCTGTGTGTAACATTCTACTTCGGTGGTTGCTCCTGCGCCTCCATATACCGGATTGAGCAACACCTACAACCCCTACATTATGTGCCTTTTCTTACTCGTCCCGCTCGGCGCACGTTGAAGCTCCCCCGGCCATTCTGTATTTTTACACTATCTCTGGTGGGTACCAAGCCACGGTTTACGTGCTTCAGCCACACGTTACACGTCACGTTATCAGACTGTGTTCATAACCGGTGCCTCCGCACCCACATCTTGGCGTGTACACTAAATGCACATGACGCATGAAAACGTTGTTGGTTCGAGCATGGAATTTCTCTTCTTCGCGTATTACGCAATGTTAATGCTTATGTATGGGTCCACCTCATGCACAAGTTGATTTCGCATTCTCGGTGACTGCAAATTTAACCTCCTCTTTAACGCGCCAAGAAATTATACCACTGAAAATTACTAAAGTAAAGATCCCCACCGGCAGACTGCGATCGTCCTGCGTGTATCCCCTTCATTTTAGTTGCACCGTTATCCGGCGGTTAGCTTGTACATCTTCGTGAACTTTTGATCATTGATTCAAAAGTCCTTTCTTTGCATTCATTTGCGGTATAATCGCCGTGCGACACGTCTTAAACGGATAGAATTCTTCCAAAAGTAATCAATTCGGCTTAGCAGTATGCCTTTTCTAGGATAACAGTGCCTGTGTTGGATAGCAAGCCAGCAACAACGCAATTACCCTATATTTATCAATAAGGTAACTTGCCGCTCTTTAGTCTTCCATTTTCGCCGGCGTACCATACGAGAGGTAATGGGGCAATTATTTAGTAGGCCTTTAGGATTAACAAATAATTCAGCGCAAGTGCGAGAGCATCTTACGAAACTTAATGCTTGGTCGTCTTTTTGATACACTTTCAAGCAATAGTCGATCCACAAATTGGGCTTTAAATTATGTTCATGGAATAGAAAATTGCAGTGTCGAATCATTATTTCTGTGAAGATCTCAAACCGCAGGTTTGGGTCAGGGTCCATCTTCCCTCAAGTTCAACATTAGCAGCCGTGCTCACAAAATTGTAATCTTATTTTGAAATTCCAATTTCTATCAGAACCACGCATTTACACGACTTTCATTACTGAAAGCGGGTGTTTTGGCGTGGGAATGGAAATTCAAGGTATAGCAGTCAACAAGAATCGATGATATAGGGAATAACCAGCAATATTTCTTTTGACATCTTTGTAATCAAATGATCGATACTAAATGGCACACCAAATTCTTTTCCGGACTTCCCACGATAGTTGCGAATCACTTAGATAAGTAAGGCGGCATAATTCTGAATCAGCTACCAAATCATCTTGAAGTCATTTCAAAAGTGTCCCCATCTTTGCAATCAAGCGGTAAAGCCAAAGCGGCCACATTCGAGATATGATTTTGATACATCACTCTCACAGTAACCACCGTCGAAAAACGCTTAAAGAAATCCTCAAGGCCCAAACACCGCTCATTTAAAATTCTTTTCATATGCCTATGCACGTCAAGACTGCACACTTATATTACGCAATGCGATAAATGCAAGTATACTTATATATGCGGGCGTGCATCCCACCGCTACCAACTGCAATAGAAAAATCACCCCTATCATACTACCGTGCAAATCCCATGACTGGCCTCGTGTCTATACCAGGCCATTTCTACCCCGAGGTGGCGTAGATATTATTCCCACTGTCACTCGGAGTCGCACCCAAATATGCTCTACTCTATCTGGGGTAGCTTACAAGCAGTAGGCTGCTACCCTTTAAATGGTAATTGTGTATACAAAAGATTTAGTCCAGGTGAAAAACTATCAGAAGGACAAACTTTTATTTCTCGTTTAGTCATCTCGAGAAGGGCTTACCCATAATATAGATGTTTTATGAGATAATTGTCCAACAAAGAGCTCGTGCACAAGGCTTAACACCCCTGCCTCTCAGCAACTCTTGCTTATCACGTGAAAAGAACGTTGTCTTAGCGTCTCCGCGAGTAGTGATCCTTAATTATAAACCATACACAATGACTGTGCCTGCTATTGTTTTCACTGACTGGGATGGAACGGTTACTCTTCAAGATTCCAATGACTATCTCACCGAAAATTTGGGATTTGGTCGTCCCCGCCGTTTAGAGGTGAACGACGAAATATTGAATGGAACCAAAACCTTCAAGGAAGGTTTCAGTGACATGTTAGAGTCAATTCCCACTCCCTTTCCGGAATGCATTGATTACTTGTTGAAGCACGTCAGCCTCGATCCTGGTTTCAAGGATTTCTTTGAATGGTGTGACGCACAAGGAATTCCGGTTGTTGTTGTGAGCAGTGGAATGACACCTATCATTAGTGCTTTGCTCGAGAAATTGGTCGGACCGGAGGCGGTTTCCAAAATTGAGATCATGGCCAACTCTGTCAAAATCGACGAAAAGACAGACTCCTGGAAGATCGTTTACAAACACCCAGAAACGGGATTCGGCCATGATAAGAGTCTTTCAATTCGAGACTACTTGAAAGAGCACGGTCACGACTCAGAAAGCCCAAAACTTTTCTACTGTGGCGATGGAGTGAGTGACTTATCTGCTGCCAAGGAGACCAACTTATTGTTTGCCAAGCGTGGACGTGATTTGATCACCTATTGTCGCCGTGAAAACATTCCATATACGGAATTTGATGATTTCTCGGATATTTTCAGCAAGGTCAAAAGTATTGTTGAGGGTAAAAAGGATTATCATGACTACATCGAAAACTAGAGCAGGTCCTAAAGGGTCGAATACAATTCATCGAACCGTACTCATGCATGTAGCCAGAATTAGTAATGGAAACGATATTAGATGGAGAAATGGATCTCACATTTTTTACTGCCAGATTCGATCAACCGGATGTGGTTCGGGCCGGTTTAAGCATGCATAGTCACACCAATATCAATTTAACTCTAAGATAGCATTTCGCCATAATTTACGAGAGAAGCATACGCACACACATGCGGGCTTTACGTTACAAAACAACCGGCTGAAGCCGCATATGCGCATATACTGCCGTATGCACCTTCAGAAATGTGCATTGGAAATCAAAAGTGTATGCCACTGAGTTTTGTATATTCGCTTCGAGGTAGACAATATTGGATTTTTGGTGCGATGACATGTAAAAGAATTACAAATTCCGGGTGCTCTGCAAATGAAAGCGTCTATGCTCTGCAAAAGAAAGCGCCTACGCATGCCTATAATTGAGCCGGGCATAAACAAAATAACACAAAGTGCCAGAGCGACCATTATTATCTACAGCTTAACTACAGATGCCGGTGTGCGCTAATGCTGATTTAACTATATGCAAGTGAATCTGATTATTTTAAAGCCGACGTAATATTGATTTGAGCGGCCAGTACCCACCTATTCGAATATATCCTCGGGTGGACTCATACGTACCTTAATGCTTCTCCGTGATTCTTCTTTTGCTTGAGAATGGATTAATTTCTGGTGCCGCAGTAAGGAATCCAGCCGATAAAACGCCCGAGAGCATTCTGCAACTGGACACACATATACGAGGCTGAGAAACCTCAAAGTGAGATCGTCGCTTTCGCACTTGGTGGACCTCCCGCTATTATACGATTTGAGGTGGTGATTGCAAATATGCCGACGCAAGAGCCATCGAAACTTGAACCCCTCGTTGTGGAACTGACACGCCTGGTCTGGACAGTAGTTTTCTTGGCTACTTTTCGAACTGTTGGGAGACAACCGGCCTTGGTAGATATTTGGCGAAGAGCTGAAAGGATTTGAGTTTTTGAAAGGTGTAGTCTGTGTAAGTGGCTGTAACTTCCAAGCACTCGTAGTGGTCATCACCTCGGGGGCGCTTTGAATGTCATTGGTTGTAGGCCAAAGCGCAGGTCTCATAGGAAGAGCTTGGTTTTGCAGATCGATCTGGCCCTGTTTGGGCGCCACGTGAGAGACCGGCTCCTGTAGATGCGTCCACTGATTGTTGAAGTAGTCCTTCGCGGTGGTCACACTGTTTGTCAGCTTGGTTGGCACACTGAACACCGATGTGCGAGCGGTACTTCCAATACTGCTGTTATCATAACTATAGCATAAGTTACTGTCAAAACTCCCTCGCATGTCACTGTCGACACTATTTCGTAGATCATTGTCGTAACTACCCCGTATGCCCGGATCACTATTCCGCAATCCGCCTTGGTGGCTCTCATAGCATCTGTTGGGGTTTTGGTGATAATTTTGAAAGCTGCCAGTGTCTCTGGGGTACATAAAACCTGATACGCCGAGTCCGTCCGACGGCACAACAAACCCTTGGTACAATGGGTCGACCACAGGAGTATGTACATCGCTTCGACCATCGACTCTATAACGTGCATCCCCATAAGCCCGCAGGCTATCAAAGTACCCGCCTGTGCCATCTTGATGAAAGCCCGAAACGGCCAGCAATTTTGAGGCCGTGTGAACTGGGACTTCGTTCATGCCTGATATGTGTTGCCGCATGCGGTTGAGCGCTAGTCTGTCGCCCTCGGAAATCTCTGGATGAAAGGACGCCTGCGGGGCTGTTTTTAGGTTTTGGGCAGAGGAGTACCAGTGCATGTTGACCTCCGCGTTGAAAGCAGGAACGTTGGAGGCAGGGTCCAGGTGAGCAGGAATTTGGCCCTGAGGAACGTTGATGGGTCTCTCCCACTGGGCAAAATAACCGCCTTCGCCGTGGTTTGTTGGAACTTCGTATGCTTCACCGTGAGGATTGAACTCAGGCTGTGTCGGGTGAACGTCATTATTCATGGTCTCAGTTGCTTGACACTGATAGTGGGCACTCGCACGAGAAGCTTCGGAACCGTCAGTGGCTCGGTAGTGTGGAGAATATTTTGGTTGAAAATTTAGGAGGGAGACGTTGTGCAAGTTCTACTAGACTGAAACTAGAAGAAACACAAGAGAACCAGAATCTTGAAGTGAGCCCACTAGGGATAATGGAAAATTCGTAAAATCTGTGAGCCGTAAAAGTGTCTGCCAGATCTAGCTCTCGGAAGCAGGTGGGGCAGCGCTGCAGGGTATATCACTTACAAGGAAATGGAAAAGTGAACTGGCAAAATGCTAGAAAGAAACCTATGCGAGACTAATGCTCATGCTGTTATAAAGGTAGAATCTCATTTGGCCCAGTCTTAGGCCCTGCAGGCTTCTCCAAGATTGAGACGTACTTATTACAACGCACATAAAGAAAATGCAGGCGAGACTATCTAATCGCGCAAAATGCAGTTCCGTGGATTGCATGACGGCTTCTTGTCGACATATGATTGGTCGTTCCTTAAAAGAAACAACTTTGTTCAGATAACTTGTTTTTTACGTACAAATACGGATCCACTAATATTAAGCTTGCGTCGCTCGGCTGAGATTAGATCATCCCACCCAAACCTCGCTATCAAAACTTTGATGACACCACCAAGAAATAGCCTGAAGCTAAAAAATACTTATGTCCTAAACTCCGTCGCACTGCAGTATTTTAAAGCAATCCTACTCGACCCTTACGTTACGTATGAGCGAAATAATGGTATTTTGACGCCTGTGCAACTCCTCCTCTATGGGTAGGATTGCTTTGACTTCGTGCAGTATATTTTTAGATCTTCAATTTCGACCGGATTGCGACCTTTATTTCCCGTCAAATCCGGGAAGAAGTCGCGCTACTGCGTCAAATGGAAGTGTTTTCACGCATGAACGTGAAATGAACACTTATTGCAAACGCCTAGTTTTGCCGCAGTTGATGCTTCCATCGTGGTTTGCTTCAAAAAACGCAGACCAATGTCACGCACGACGTAGTCCAAAAGACTTGCCTATCTACACAGTGTCAGCTCGATTTCTTCCGCCCAGGCAGTATTAGCCGTTCTATACCCGTAGTCGCGGAATTTCCATTAACTTTTGCTCTGCTCCTCACATTTGTCAATTTCTTAGATGTGATCAAAAGCAGTCGAGACCGGGCTTGCTGTGTCTAATTGTTCCCCGCCAGGAATTCGAATTTCCACGCATTGTTTGCTTTTGGCGCCATGAAGTAAGGCATGTTCGAAAGTGGTCGATGCTCTCTACCGGAAAAAATCTCAAGTACCCGTGTGTTACGACACATGCGCCTATCCCATTCTCACTTGGTTGTAGAAACCACATGTATGGTGCATTTGATCGCACAATGCGCATTCGTATTCCTAACGTAACGACCAATCTCGTATTTGCGACGCATGTGCCAAAAACCCGCATACACAGAATAAAGTTTACCTTCTGTATATAGGAGACCTCGCATACTCGGATCGGCCTCCCGAGGTGATTCCTGCTATTCCATAATACATACTCACGTGCTTCCGCGGCTAATGTACGAAATTTTAAAACCTTGTTTCAGACTATGCACCTTGATTATAAATTCCTCGAATTGAATTTTAACCTGTAGAATAAAGCAAGGTGTAGCATTTTATAATTTATGCTCTCAAGCTGAGCATTACCAAATTCAGATACTCGAGAACTAATGCTGTTGAAGCGTTTCGAATCACGACTTGAAGTTCCCTCTATTTGGACTGGAGGGCGTAACGTAGATAGAAGCCTGATATCAGAGCTCTCAGTTTGCCTTAAGTGCCCCTTAGAATGAAATCACTGGACAAGATCAGAAAATTCCAAGAGCGATTAATCTGGGTATGGTCGTCCCGAGCTTTGACTGCTCCAGTCCTCGTGCTTTTTGTGTCACAAAAAGCAAATTTCAACTGATGTAGTTGCCCTTTGCGATTTATAATCAGATATGGCCCAGAATGGACTTTTTGATTGTAAAACTGTGTGAAAGCCAACATATTGAAAAAGTAGATACTGAAGGATGATTGAGGGAGGCTTTACAAGGGACGGCTTGGCTCAAAGGGTATAATCCGTAAGCGTTAGCTGTAATAGTCTCAAGATCCAAAAGCTTAAGAAACATTCTACAAGCAGATTTCTTTTGTCGTGCTACAGCTGAAAAAACTGCTTTTGGTGGTGTTCTTGTCGACGCTCATTTGTAGAGGTTGTGAAAACGAATTTCGATTCTTGGGGCAAGGTGGAAAGAGATGTAGAAGTGACAATTGAAAATTACAAAAGGCCTTATTGCCTAAAGTATGCATTCTATCCCAAAAGGATAGACTACAATACTCATTGACATGTATGCGCTAGCAGCAAATTAAATTGTCAAGCAAAGTCAACCATAGCTGCTCGAGGTCATCACCGTGATTCGAAGCTACGCAAAATAATGGATCAAACTCTCCTGCTTGTCGTCACAGTAACCTGATATGTTCTTGACTGAGAATTCGGAAAGTTCATGAGCATGCTGGAAGCTTGCCCTCAAAACAAGGAATACGTTTGTCTCTCGATATTGTATATGTTGTGAAAGCTAATGGGAATTATGACATACATTTTGTACATTTTAATCCTCCGGACTTTTTTCCTCTTTCCTTTGCATGTAGTATGAATGGGGACTATCGTTGTTTTTCAATTCGGCAGCGTCGCCCTCCTTCGTTTACCCACTTCGAAAGATGACTAAAGAGGACAAAGTTCATGGCAAATAGATCGGTTCACGTGCCCTTCCGCTTCATAAGGTGAAATGTTCAGGTAGTCTTTCTCTTCGCGAAGGTATTTGAATTTGTGATAGTGGGCGGTATTGAATACAGGAGGGGCTCTGGAATTAGTGACCTGGAGTAAAGAAAACACCATCCTGCGTATTTCAGCGGGGGAGATATATGCATGTATAGGTATTTAGGGCCTTTATCATTCAATTTCGGGGTTTGAAGGGTAAAGTGAGCGATACAATTTGGGGACTTACAAAAATTCCCGAATCAAATTTGTGAAAATGACTAGAAATCTCAATAACACCCCTAGCGATAAAGTTGCCTTTCAAGAATATTGAGAGTATGGGGATCCCATTTCCCAATTTTCGGTTCCATAATTCAAGTCAATATAGCACGGTATTTGTGATTCCTTCCGCGTCTCATTTTTCCAGATAGCCTCAGGGGCAAAGCGCCCGAATTCACCAACTGCATTATTGACATCTGCCAATTTTAGAGCTGAGCGTTACACTTCCCGAATTAGATCTTCTAGAACGAATGTAAAAGCGCACAGGTGCAAAATATCTTGAAACAGTACACGTACCGAGGGGAGTGTGTGATTATTACCGAGGGAAATGTCGTAGGCATATCTCGGCTGTGCCGCACCGATTTGGTTGAAAACTAGCGTAAGTGGACCTCATGCGACGTGCATAGATGACCCTGGAATCTGCGAAGATTGTACGATCTGCTCAGATTCATTTACAAACACGTTCCTGAAAATCCTGCGCCGCAGGCTCGCCGGTCGGAAGGGTCCAAGCAGGTTCAATTCTTGCCGGACAACTTATGATCGAAATTAATAAATTTCGTCATATCTCGGGAAGCCGGATATATTTTCGGTAGAAATGGTGACTGCACTTCTCCGTTAAGTCGCGCCATGTATTTTCCGGACGTGGAGCGATTTGTAATACCTGCTGAGGCGACATTCGAGACCTCAATAGGGCCAACCGCGCGACTTCGTAGCATTTTAAATTTTTGGGAATTGTCCTGGATGCCGTGAATGCTGATGGGTAATGAATGCGAACATCCAAACACATTTATGATGCTATTGGATGCCTCACCACAAATACAGAGATACACTCATGCGTCTGGTGGGTAGAGATCCGGTCTTCCGGCTTGGCAAAACAATGACCCGGCGAAAATCATATAAAAGCAACAACATGCAAAGGCTTTTGAATTGTTCGGCGACTCGCGTAAAAGGCTGTACTCTGGTTGGGAAATACTTCGCGATACTTGCGTCGATACATAAGAAGCAGAGGCCCGTTGACTTAGCAAGGTATTCCATTACACCTGTCACAATCGCGTTTGTTCTGCATTTAGTGCGCACTTGCCAAATAGGACTGAAGACTGGCACACTCAGTGCGAACTGCTGATTGCAAACTGTTTTGCTGGGACTTCTGCGATACCTTGTGTGAGAGTTGAGTCTGAAAGCCGGGACACCTGAGTTGTTGAGAGTCTACTCTGAGACTGATTTTCGAGTGTGACTTGCGTCTGTGGGTTTTAAGTCTGAGTTTTACGTCTGAGTTTTACGTCTGTCACTTTTACGTCTGTCACTTTTACGTCTGTCACTTTTACGTCTGTCACTTTTACGTCTGTCTGTCACTTTTTTGTCAGTCAGTTCGTCTGTCCGTTCGCCCGTCAGTTCATCCGTCAGTTTGTCCGTCAGTTTACGACTGCCAGTCTTGTGACTTCTGAGTCTGCGAGAGCGAATACCACTGCCACTGCGCACCATTGCTACTGCGCACCTCACTCCAATATCCAGCCGAGCCCTACCCTCCGCCCTACCCCGCTTCTCTAGCCGCCCATGACCTCTACTGAGCCCGAGCGGACGTGGAAAGCACGCTTGCGCCCGGCAATCGCCGCGGCCAAGAAATACGGTAGCTTCATCGGCCCCGGCGTGATGATCTCCGTGGCGTACATGGACCCCGGCAACTACGCCACCGGAGTCACCGCCGGCGCCGCCAACCGCTACTCCCTTCTCTTCATCACGTTCCTTTCGTCCGTGATCGCGGTGTTCCTCCAGAGTCTCTGCATCAAGCTCGGCACCGTGACCGGCTACGACTTGGCGCGGTGCTGCCGCGAGTACCTCCCGCGGCGCCTCAACTACGTGCTCTGGTTCTTTGCCGAGTGCGCCATCATCGCCACCGACGTGGCCGAGGTGATTGGTCTGGCCATTGCGCTCAACATCTTGCTCCGCGTGCCGCTCCCCGCAGGCGTGGTCATCACCATCGTGGACGTGCTTGTGGTGCTCGCAGCGTACCGCGCCCA
Organism: Clavispora carvajalis; assembly: GCA_030581635.1. Lineage (NCBI taxonomy): Eukaryota > Fungi > Ascomycota > Pichiomycetes > Serinales > Metschnikowiaceae > Clavispora > Clavispora carvajalis. The sequence continues at coordinate 33,746 of JAKTTV010000006.1, read as the reverse complement.
CACCCCACGCGCGCACTTTGTGCGCTACTTCGAGTACGCGGTGCTGCTTTTGGTGCTTGCGGTGGTGGTGTGCTTTGCGGTGGAGATGGCGTACTTGCCGCGGTCGGTTTCGGCGCGGCAGGTGTTCCGCGGCTTCGTGCCCAGCAGCGAGATGTTTGCCGGCAGCGGTCTCACCATCGCCACCTCCATCATCGGTGCCACCGTCATGATCCACCTGCTTTTCCTAGGCTCCGGCTTGGTGCAGCCGCGCTTGCGCGAGTACGACTTGGACAACGGGCACATGGCCCTCCCAAACACGGACACGATAGAAGAGAAGACCGAGGCGGTGCAAGAGTACCTCTACGCGGAATACACGCCGCTGTACTACGCCATCCGCCACTGCCTCAACTACCTGCTTGCGGAGTTGTGCGTGACCTTGCTCACGGTGGCGCTTTTCGTCAACGCGGCCATCGTCGTGCTTGCGGGCGCCACGCTCTACGGCACCCCGAGCGCCGTCGACGCGGACCTCTACTCCATCCACAGTCTCTTGCTGCTGACGTTGGCGCCGGTGGTGGGCACCGTCTTTATGTTGGCGTTGCTTTTCTCGGGGCAGAGCGCAGGCGTGGTGTGCACCATCGCGGGCCAGATGGTCAGCGAGGGCCACTTGCGCTGGACCGTGCGCCCGTGGATCCGCCGCTTGGCCACGCGCTCCATCTCCATTGTGCCGGTCTTGGTCATCTCGCTCTGTGTGGGCAAAGACGGCTTGAGCGCGGCGCTTAACGTGTCGCAGGTGGTGATCTCCATTCTCTTGCCGCCGCTCACCGCGCCGCTCATCTACTTCACCTGCTCCAAGAAGATTATGCGCGTGCGCAAGCCGCGCGAACAGTGTGTGCTGGACGAGCCGGAGTACTGGCAGATGGAGAACTCTTGGTTGACTACCGTGACCGTGGTGGCCATCTGGCTCTTTATTTCTGTCTTGAACGTCTACTCCATCGTGCAGATGGCCCAGACGGGCATCCGGTGATGCGCAGGCGCGTGGTTTTAGCGGCTCCTTGCGACGGATCCTAAGCATATCAGCCTGGTTCTGACCGGTGTCAGTGTGATATTGAGCTTTCGGTGTACATAACACAGCGTGTGATAGCAAATGCTACTAAGAATAGTGGAAGGAGAAGTGCACACCATGCACCAAGGCTTTGCTCGCCCGTTTGCTCGACAGTTTTCGCGGGACCGTCACTGTCAAGCCGTGCTTTCTTGCCGAAAACACAATTCGGATTCCAATGCTTTCCATTTCAATAGATCTTCGATATTGAATGGCGGTCAATTTTATAAACTGACTCTTACACATTAATATGGTCCATCATTAGTATGACGTGGGATCAAGTTAGTGGCTCAAATGATTGATATATGCTCACCGGTCGGGAATGGCTCTTCATCAATAATGGTTTATCTCTCGTCCTAATGTGCCTCCCACAGATACTCAATTTCGCCAAATCAACCACTATGGCGAAGGATGACGAGCTTTACGCACCCGTCGATTTTTATCGTAAGACAAGTATGCCAAGCATGGAGGCACATTCTGAAGCTGAAACCCAGTCTTGAGGCTCCACTTCTCTCGCCATTTCAACCCAATGAGCTTAGCGCATTTCTCTGTCATCGTAAGAGTCCCCAAAATGAAGGTAACGGAGATAAGGTCTCTGGCCTAAACAGTTTCTTCTCTCGACGACACATACATATCGCCCATTACATTGCAATGAAATCGCATCACTACCGACAACATGCTGCTTATCCCTCACTGAACGAGCAGCCGTGGTATTTCACGTGATTTTGCCAGCACTGTTTATACCACTCAAGGCTTACCCCGTAGTTAGGATGCACGACGGGAAAGATCTGGCCTGTATAGGCCCGCGGCGATTTAGTCTGTTGTGCGTCATATCAATTATATGCGGCGCAACCACAAGTGGATCGCCAACGGTTCTGCGACCCTAGAGATCGTATCAAAAATTCATGAGAAATCTCCCTCAATTGACCGTAGGTATCTTGGCTATTCGAAATTTTCTAATTCTCCAAAGCTTCAGCTTTTTCCTTACGCCCTCAGCCACCGTTTTCTCGCAATCACGGGCCTAATATGTCCAACCAGCTATCTCGCAACATCGCGCAGGTAACGCGACATTATTTCGCCCAACCTAAACAGCCATAGCCCAACCCAGCATCTGGCCCGAAATTGACCTTGCTGCCGCCCGGCGGCGTTCACCCCACCCACCGGAACAACCACGCCAGGATCCTGCACCCGTGCGCTATCCCTCCGGCCCCCAACATGTGCACCCGTACCTCCTGACCCTCGCCCGCCCGCTACTGTTCCCCACTAATGCACCTAACACTCCTTCTAATTCTTCCCCCGCCTGCGTCTTCCGTGGTCTCTCGTCCTTGAAATCAGAGAGCTTCTTGTTCTTTACAGCCTCTTTAAAACTTCGGCCCGCCTGTTTCCTGGCCCGTAGCCGCCCACACTGTTAACCTTATCTGCCGTGGATGCCGTCGTCCAATCTCCTCAGGAAGCTCCATCTCACCAGACTGAACAATTCCAGCTCTTCGCCTGAAATCACTGTCAATTCCTTGGACAACATCCACTCCATGGACTACTACCCTCAGCCACAGCCTCACTACTACAATCAGCCGGCTCTGGAGCCAATCACCGCCCAGGGCGCAATTGAGTCACACGGGCAAACCGGGGCAATTCATGCCGTGAGCCAGATCCCCACTCTCGTTGGAAGCCAAGCTTCCGAGGTTTCTCACATGCCACAAGTCCCCCAGGTGTCTCAGGTGCACCAAGTCCCACATGGCCAAAATTCGCACGGGCAAGTGCCTCACGGGCAAATATCTCACGTGCCAGTCCCTCACGGGCAAATCTCACCTCCCGGCCAGATTCCGGGCCAGGCGGGGCTGCAAACGAGCTCGCTTTTGCCGCAAAAGTCCACTGTCTCCAAAGGCAAGTATTCTCTCACAGACTTTAGCATGATGCGCACGTTGGGCACGGGGTCATTTGGCCGGGTGCTCTTGGTGCGGTCCGTGCACAATGGGCGCTACTACGCCATCAAGGTGATGAAAAAGCAACAAGTGGTGAAAATGAAGCAGGTGGAGCACACCAACGATGAGCGCAGAATGTTGAAGTTGGTGGAGCACCCGTTTCTCATCCGCATGTGGGGCACGTTTCAGGACCTGAAAAACTTGTTCATGGTGATGGACTACATTGAGGGCGGAGAGTTGTTTTCGTTGTTGCGCAAGTCGCAGCGCTTCCCCAACCCAGTAGCAAAGTTCTACGCCGCAGAGGTGGTGTTGGCGTTGGAGTACTTGCACTCGCACGACATCATCTACCGTGACTTGAAGCCGGAGAACATCTTGTTGGACCGCAGCGGCCACATCAAAATCACCGACTTTGGTTTTGCCAAGGAAGTCTCCACCGTCACCTGGACCTTGTGTGGCACCCCGGACTACATCGCACCCGAGGTCATCACCACCAAGCCCTACAACAAGTCCGTCGACTGGTGGTCCTTGGGTGTGTTGATCTACGAAATGTTGGCCGGCTACACCCCGTTCTACGACTCCACACCCATGAAGATCTACGAGAAAATCTTGTCGGGAAAAATACACTTCCCTAGCTCCATGCACCCGGACGTCATCGACTTGTTGTCGCGCTTGATCACGGCGGACTTGTCCTCGCGCTTGGGAAACTTGTTGAACGGGCCGGCCGACATCCGCAACCACCCTTGGTTCTCTGAGGTGGTGTGGGAAAAGTTGTTGGCCAAGGACATCGAAACGCCCTACGAGCCTCCTATCACCGCGGGCGTGGGCGACTCGTCGTTGTTCGACCACTACCCGGAGGAAAACTCCGACTACGGCTCGGTGGGAGAAGACCCTTACGCCGAGTATTTCCTTGAGTTCTAGCACGCTGGGCAACTCTCACTTCCTTCCCTCCGATCTGCTATCGGCTTCATTTCTTTATGCCTACATAGGTCTGTATAGGCAAATCTTTCCTGTATTATTGTCTTTCTATGGTACACCGTGTCGCTGGCTCCCGCTCAGGCCATGAACACCTTCTTGCAGTCCAAACACACGTAGAACAAAATCATCGAAGTGTCCTTTCTCTTTTGCTGTGATTGGAAAAACACGCACTCGTGGTTGCCGCAGTGGGGGCACGTTTTGTTGGACCGTGGCAACGTGGGGTCAGACCCAATATCTTGCACCACACCAGCGGTCTCACCAATGTTGGTAATGAGTTCATGTCGGTACACCTTGGGGTTTTCCGCCAATTCGGTGTAGTCACAGTTTCTGCAGGAGTAAAGAAGTCTGGAGTTCTCCTTATCCTCTCTGGGATACAACATGTTGTTGCATTCTGCACAGAAACGGAAAGACGCCATGGTGGGGTTGGTGGTGTTCCACTCGACCCAAATGTCACTTGAGGTGTTGGTGCGCGCACGACTTTCTTCTCCAACACCAACACCACTAGCGCTGACAGAAGCCGGACCGCATAATGCCTTTCTTCAACGATTCGCATAATTGGCACCTCCCAATCTGTACGGGAGCCGATACCAGAGCCCGCTAGTGATGGTGGTATTTTTCAGGATGCACGGGTTTCAGGTGTCGTCCTCCACTAAGGCCGGCGGATCTCGGCAGTAGACACGCCACTCGACAGCAGAGCAAGAAGCTGTGGCCCTCTCTGTGAGTCTACTGCAAGTCGCTCTCGCTATTCGGCCCAAAGACCCCTGATTCCATCGCCCCTAAGGCCGGTTTGCACCCGTACCTCTCACCACGCTCACCGCTCAAGTAACGGAAAAAAATTTTCGAAGCAGCCTAATCTACCAATTCCACACCATGTTGCGTCAATCCGTTAGACCCGTCGCCAGAATCCTTGCCAGACAAAACATCCGTGCATGTGTGCGTTTCAACTCCTCTGTCACTGAGTCCGCCCCAGTGGACCCAAAGATCTCCCAGATTGTGGACCAGATCTCCACATTGACCTTGTTGGAGACTTCTGCATTGATCACCGAGTTGAAGACCAGATTGAACATCTCCGACATTGCTCTTCCTGCTGCCGGCGCCGGTGCTGCCGCTCCTGCTGCTCCTGTTGAGGAGGAGGTCAAGGAAGTCGTTGAGGAACAAACAATCTTCTCGATCAAGTTGGAGTCCTTTGACGCTAAGTCCAAGCCTAAAATCATCAAGGAGGTCAAGAGTTTGCTTGGGTTGTCTTTGGTGGAGTCCAAGAAGTTCGTCGAGGCTGCCCCTAAGGTGTTGAAGGAAAACGTCGCCAAGGAAGATGCTGACAAGATCAAGGCCACTTTGGAGGGATTGGGAGCCAAGGTTGCTTTGGAGTAAACCCGGTGTCTGGTGCACCGTCATACATAGTCCTGTACATATACGTTTTACTGACCATTGTGTAAGAACCCAGTCCCAAACGGGTGATGGGATCAGAAGTGAAGTCTGTTGGTGAGAGTTGGATAAAAGATTTAGGTGAGAGCCCCAATGAAGGCAAGATATATTTAGGATATCATCCTCATAGGCCTCAACAAATGCCATACATTGAAACCATCGGTCCCGAAGTTCTGTTGCAGGACAGTGGCATCGCGTTGTCCTATAGGAGCATATCAATGGAGCGTTTATGTTTTCGAAAGCGTGAGAGTAATAGAAAACACCGCGAAACATACCTCGACCGCAGTTTCCCAGAAGAACTGACTGTTCCTTTATTCACACTGACTGAAGGCAAAGGCTTACAGCAAGCTTAATCAAGAGGATCCGTAGTGACCGGGATTTCTGCGTAAGTCTACAGTTTTTGAGACGGTGAGTGCAACTTTTCTATTTGTATTTTTTCGCTGTTTTGATTTCACACACCGCCGTGCATTCTGGTGAACGATGGTGTGGGTGCGAAAATTCGCAAAATGTAGTATTTGAGTTTCTCCGCATTTACTTCAAATCTTAGTCTTCCCTCAAACTACACCAAAAAGCCTAAAGCAGAAACACGGTGGCCACAATAGCTTAGACACACATAGTTTCGCCCATATACACGCGATCTTGTGTTCAATCTCCGTCTCACATATTATTTGGTCAGAACTCTCGCTCAAAAACTTCCCATTCTTGGCCCTCCACCAGAAATCTGTCTACTCATCTCTCTGGTAGTCTTGCCACCCCGCATACTCACCAGGCTAAAGAGAGACGTTTATTCAATACATTGAAAGGAAGAGCCAGCCAAGCTCGAACTGCCCCCGCCTAGCCCCGGCTTTGAACCGCATTGTGGGAAAAAGCAAACACTACACTTCACTAGCACCAGAGGCAATCCAGGAGATCGCTTCAGCTAAGCTATCTCTAATTCCCATACTCGCTGCTGATTTCTTGACCGATATAATTGTCACGGACATCGCGATATCAACAAACTGGCACTCAGCATATTCCAGCATCATCATACACTGACTGGTTCAGAACCCCTTCTTGCATTGGCTAGCTCTCTGCTGAACGCTTCATTCATGTTTCGCGCCAAAGTCGACGTCGCCACCGCGTCCTTCGCAAGCAAAGAGGAGATCAAACCTTGGCTCCAACAGCAGTACGAGCCATACCAACTCGCAGTGGCAATCGAGCGCAGCGACAACGTCAAGATCGTGTTTCGTTGCCGAGCCGGCCGCTCACTGTGTCCCTTTCGTATACGAGCCAACTATTCTGTTCGGTCCGGAAGATGGACGCTTCTGGTTATGTGCGACCTCCACGACCACAAGGTGCATCTAGGGCATCAAGAAGATGCGGCAGGCGCGCTACGCCCCGTGAAGCCGGACGCAACAGCTGCATCTGGAAGCGCTTCCCGCCCCGGGCGGCGCGTGCGCACCTCTGCGTTTCAACGACGCACCGGTGTCTTCATAGGCGTGGCGCCGCCCGCCGACGTGGACGCAGCAGTGCAGCGAACGCGTGCACAGGTGGCCCAGCTCATGCAGCGACACATTTGGCAAAACCGGACGCTACTGGCAGAGCAGAAGGAGGCGGCAGTTGCGCGTGTGGTGGCGGAGTTGGTGGACGAGTACCTAGGCGACGGCCGCGCTGCAGCCAGCGTTCCTCTATCCAGTGAGGCGGTACAGCTTCCCAATGTCGACGCAGTTTCACGCGGCGGAGGACCTTTGCCGCCTTTCGACCTGCTTCTGCGGCGACTTCCTCTTCTGCCGCCGGAGAACACTCTAAATCCGGTGCAGTTGATGAAGACCTACGACTTGCGCGAGTTCAAAATGGACAATATCGGCGCTGCGCCGTTTGCCCTGTCTGATCGAGCAGACCTCTTGTCTAACATGTCCTATGCGTCTTGGAGCACCGAGTAGACGCACCTTCTCTGGTGCACAGTGCGGCTTCCGGAACGCTCCATGGCGCATCGTACGTGATTGTAAGATCAGTGCCACAAGCTGTTGAAATGCATATTTGGCGGATTTATTTCTCGGAAGAGTGCAATCTCGCACTCCGATTGTTCAGTATAGCGTATCTTACACGCGCGATTATTTCACTGGGCTCGGGCTACATGTAATAGTGGAAATTACCGGTGCTTCCGCAGGCAGCCAAAACTTATGTGCTGTTTCGTCCCAATATTTGGCAATGTATAGTGAAGGGTGCGAAATGATTGGCCTTTTGGTGTACTTTATGTTCCATTTATTCATGCGAGCAGATAAACTCGGGGCACTGTTTCTTTACTTGTCGCAGCTGGTTTGTGGCAGCTAAGGTGAGGCTCAGCGACTCATACTTGGGGCGAGCAGCTTTCCATGATTCAATGCTATCTTCAAGAAACGTACATGTAGTACACAAATTGTCGCGCCGCCAGATAAAAGTCGCGGGTCTTTTGCCTCTATCACACAATGAGTTTGCCCACCGCTAGTCGTCCAGTGGACTATGAAAAGATAAAAGGGTCTACGCTCATCATTCCCGCTATTTCAATCGGGAACATTCCTCAGCTCGCGACCGACTTATTATTGCACAACCTTGGCTTCACCAAGGTGGGCACGTTGCTGGATCTCTACTTATACCCATACATCTCGGGCGTGGACCATTTGGAACTGCAGAAACCACCTTCAGGTGTACTGTTTGCGCTTGAAGTGTACTACAATGAAACATTCAAGGTTACTTTGATCCAGCAGAGATCGCCCATCATCCCCGGAATGACGAGAGACCATGTGGAGAAGGTTCTCGGGCCATTTGCGAGTGGTGCTGAATTTTCTCGTATTTTGGTGTTGGATCTGGCGGATGCCGGCTTGGAAGAGCAAACAGCACCCATTCGGGTTTTCTCCAAGGGCTCCGTGAATCTGTTATTGGGCCAATTGAACCTCCTGAACTCATCGCCGGTTCCAACGATTCATGAATCCGAGCCCATCGAGAACTTGCCCCGCCATTTGGACCCATACACGGCAAAACTTGTCGAGTTCCTTTCTCCTTCTCTTTCTGTCGTCATGTCGTTCGTGTACGAGGGTGATAACTCTCACGATGCGTTAGTTATGGCCTCAACTGTGTGCCATATGTTAAAGTTGGGAGAAGTGGCAATGGAGAAGCCAGTCAGTTGGTTTGGCGTTTACGGTGATCGCCCAATTCCGAATGCGCTTGAGGAGGGTTTGTATGGTTAAGCGGACTGAGTGGTGCTCGGCTCTGAGCGCCAATACTAAGGTGGGGAATTCATGGGTGGTGGCGTGCAGCGTCTCCTCTTAGTCAGGATGACTTATCACCAAAAGTGGAGAATACAATTCACCGGAAGGAGACCGTACCCTATCTCGCGGATTCCTCTAATCTGTTGTACCCAACACTTCAGGATATGCTCAGAACTCGCGGGAAGCATTCTGCACCGGAACCGGGATCCACCCCATGCTAAAGCCACTCTTTTATGGTTGTGAGATTTAGTTTAGATTGCCCGTCAACCTAATTTTCTCGGACATCTGTAATTACGAGGTTCCGTAAGACGTCCGGCGTATGCGGTGACTCTATATTCAAGTTCCAGGGGCGGCTCTTATTGACTACAACAAATACAGAATACTTATAGTCTATTAGTAGTTCAATGCGTACTCAATCGCCGCGGTGTAGCCGTAAACACCCAATCCCGCAATCACTGCAACAGCTTTGTCCAGAAGGTATGAGTGGTGTCTAAATGGTTCTCTTTGGTGAACATTGGTGATGTGAACCTCAATGAAGGGAATGGCAGTGCCCAATAAAGCATCACGAATACCGACGGAGGTGTGGGTGTACGCACCGGCGTTGATGATGATGAACCCGACACCCTGTTGCTTCGCTTCCTGAATGCGGTCAATGATAAAACCCTCGGTGTTGTTTTGGTAAGTGAACAACTCGGCACCTTCGTGTCTGGCCACCTGTTGGTGCGCTTCCAACTCGATATCTTTTAGCGTGGTGGTGCCGTATTTTTCTGGTTCTCTGGTACCAAGAAGGTTCAAGTTGGGACCGTTCACAAGCAAAACCTTTTTGACCATGGCTAGTTTGGCGTTAAAGAAGTTTGAGTAAGACTAAAAGGTGTGGGGAAGTTGGGGCGGAAATTATATCGGTTCAGTTCGCACTGAAGACACATCCAAACACCACTCGTGACAAGGTCTTGTACGATAGGTGGTGCAAAGATAAGATTTGCCGAAGGGTTGAATCGAACCGGATTCGATATATCCCGGGAGAAAAAGATTACGAGCGGGATCAAGGTTTTCATAGCAGGATTCCTGTATCTTTAGGTTTTTTAGGGAGAGACTGATGAACTGTGGAATCTCATTCTGACAATAAAACTCGTGCTGGGTGCAAAAACGCGCGACCCGACTTTTGCCCGAGACGAGCCTGATGTATCTTATGATCTCAATACGCTGAAACTTTAGTCTGATGCCGGGAAAGTAGACCTATAGGCTTAAGACCATGAGATCAAAGCTCTTTCTACTGAAACCAGCACCATAGAAACTATATATGAATCACACGCAATGATCCGGATACTCGGACCAGTTCAGCAAGTACTTCCGACTCAATTGCAAATCCAGCTCTGCGAGGACTTAAGCCTGGCAAAGCCTACAACGCCTTTTCTTTGTATTCCATCGCCACTTAGAGAAAAATCAGGAATACACCACCAGTGTGTGAACCAACCAATCCCATATTCTTTTAGGTGTGGTACAGGTGTGATCCGTTTCATCAAGCACACAGGTCTGAAGCAAAGAATCGCTGCTACACCCTTACTCCATATGGTTTTCCCCAGCACCGAAAGCGCTGAAAAGAGAGCGGACTTCGACAAGTCCAATAGCTGGAAAGTGACGGAAACACCCAACCCGCGCTGGACCGCCGGATCGGGCGCTAGCAATGACGAGTGGAAAACACACAAGAAAATCTCCATCGACCCAAATGATGCGGCGAGGCTGGTGGTGGATAACTACCGAACCGTGACTTCAGCCATTGTTCCTCGGCCCATCGGGTTTGTATCTACGCTCGACGGAGAGGGAAACCGCAACTTGGCGCCGTTTTCGTACTTCAGCATCGTGCACCACGATCCGCCCATGTTTTCCTTGAGTTTCAGTGGCAGAAACGAAACCACCAAGGATACGTGCCGCAACGTGAGGGAGACGGGCGAGTTGACCATCAGTCTTATCAGTGAGTGGTTCATTGAAGCGGCCAACTACACCTGCATCAATGCTCCCGGAGATGTGGACGAGTGGGTCTTGTCAGGCTTAACGCCGTTGGACTCTGAAGTGGTGAAGCCCCCGCACGTAGCCGAATCTGCTTTTAGTGTAGAGGCAACCCTAGTGAGTGCGCACGAATGGGAATCCAAAAAGAGCCCGGGAAATATCACTGGAGTGACGTTGATCGTGGAGGCGGTACGCTTTCATGTGCGCGAGGACGTGATCAATGAGGACAGAAACACGTTGGACGTGTCCAAGTTGAAGCCGGTTTCCCGCTTAGGAGGCAATATGTACGCACGTACCACGGATGGATTTGAGTTGAGCCGTCCAGACTACGCCACTGAGGTGGAAAAGGGTTTGTTGCAGTAGGAGGGTGACCTTTCAAAACATCTGGTACGATAGGAAAGCTCGGTATGATATCAGGTGCGATAGAAGGGCCGACAGAAGGGCCCGTTACGCCGAAAGCTCATTGGTGAAATTCTGGCCCGGAAAAAGCCCGGGAAGAAAGCTTGTTGGGGAAAGCCTTGAAGGCACGAGGTGGAAACCTGGGGATGGAATCGTGATGCGGTAGAAAACCCACGATAAAAGCCTACGGCTCACGGGGAAAAGCCTGTTACGGGCGGATAGAAAGGCCGTAATGGCACTACTATTCACATAAGCACGATTATACACAAGGCACTAATATTTAAACTGTATGCGGATTGAAGGCGGGTTGCCCCACGCTTCTTCAACAGCCCTATTAGACATACTTGTATGGGTTCAAGATGCCGTTGGGGTCGTAGTGGTTCTTGATGTCCTTGATCATGCGGATCTCCACGTCAGTCTTGGAGTAGCCGATGTAGTTCTTCTTCTGGAAACCCAAGCCGTGCTCCGCAGAAATCGAGCCCTTCTTGCTGGAAATCCACTCGTACACGAAAGGCTCTAAGATCTGCTCAATCTCCTTGCTGTACTCACGCACACACACGTTCAAGTGCAAGTTGCCGTCACCAATGTGGCCGTAGCCAATAGCCTTGATCACCGGCTTGGAGGCGTCGTCCAAGTCCACCACTCCAGCCGCCTCGAGTCTTTCGCTGACTGCTTCAACCAACCCATACAAGTCCTCTAACGGAATGGACACGTCGTACTTGTACACACCTCCACCAGCGGTGGAAGCCTCTGGAATGCCCTCGCGCCAGTTCCACAAGGCACGCAATTGCGCTTCGTCCTGTGCAATGATGCCGTCTTCCACCAAGCCCTCTTCCATCTGATTTCCCAAGAAGGTCTCGAGCTTTTCCATGTCGTGCTCGCCATTGGAGCCACTGGTCTCGATCAAAACGTAAAATGGGTACTCCGCACTCTCGATGGGGTGCTGCGCCTTCAAGCTGCGGGCCGCCAAGACCTGGGAGTTGCCGTCCATGAACTCGAACGCAGAGAGGATCTCAGACAACTCCTTGCGCGCACCCACAAAGACCTTCTGCACCGCCTCGTAAGACGAGACGCCCAAAAACGCCACGTTGGTGGCGGTGGGGCGGGCCGGGCACAAAATCGACACGCCGGTGATGATGGCCAAGGTGCCCTCGGAGCCAATGAGCAACTGCTTCAAGTCGTAGCCGGTGTTGTCCTTGCGCAACGCGTCCATGGAGCTGTAGATGGTTCCGTCGGGAAAGACGGCCTCCAACCCCAACACGGAGCCGTGCAAAGACCCGTATCTCAACAACCTGAGGCCACCAGCGTTGGTGGCACAGACACCGCCCACGTGGCACGAGCCCTTGGCGCCCAAGTCGAGCGGGAAGATGTAGCCCTCGTCGGCCAAAAACTTGTCTGCGTTCTCCAAAATCACGCCTGCGTCGCACTTCAAGATGCCGCTGACATTGTCGAACGATCTCGTTTTGTTCATGTTGGCCACGGAGATGATGATTTCGTCGAAGATGGGGTTGGAGCCGCCGACCAAGCCGGTGTTGCCTCCTTGCGGCACCACCGCAAGCTTCTGGTCGTTGCAGTACTTCAAGATCTCCGACACCTGCAGCGCCGTTTTGGGCTTCAACACCAACTGCGACTGGCCCTTGTACTTTCTCATCCAGTCCTCGTTGTAGAAGTCGAGGTCCAGCTCGTTGGTGATGAGGTGGTTCTCGTCGCGCAACACCGTGCGGAAGAACTCCACATCCTCCGGTTGCAACTGCTTGAACCTGGGGTCTCGGTGCACCTTGTCGCTGTAGGTGTCTGCGGTGAGGGGAACACTCAGCACGGCAGAGTAGAAGCGGGGCGCGGCGCGGCGCACGCAAGCACGGGCTGCCACACGGGGAACTCTGAGCTGCCGGGTAAACATGGTGGGCGGAAGAGTCAAAAGTGGTCCAGGTGATTGGCGAGCGTGTGTGCAGAACGACGTTGGTGGCTCCTGGTTGGGCGGTGCGGGTGTACCAGGCGCATTCGGGCGGGCGTACTTTGCTGTGTCCATCAGGGCTCTTTCGGCATCCGTCCGCTGTACACCACTTCTGGGACGGGTAATTTCTTTCATGCAAAGATCCCTGTGAGGCTCGGATCGAGCACGCCAACCGGGCCCGGGAAACGGTAAGCACCAACGCTGCAGCGGCCCTACTGCACGTGACCGCCCCGGCGGAGGCTATCGAATGCGCACCGCGAGATATGGCGGAACCGCGCCGCCCCGATCGGGCTACCGCCGTACCACCGGGTCACAATCACCACCGTGTTGATCACCTGCCGCAGCTCCATGTGCGCGAGGAGCCGGCTGCCCGCGCCCTTTTCGCCGTTGTCGGAAAAACCCTGCTGGATGTTTGTGTGGTGTTGCGAGGCGCCTGTCTGCGCGGTTCGCCAGGCGTAGATGTGCGGGTGGGACGCGGCGCGGGCGATATTTTTGTGCTGGCGCCGAAACTCCGCCAAGATCTCGTCGAGGTCCAGAGCACAGGCGAGCTCCACGTGGCGCGCCTGGAACTTTGATTTGCGGTCGACCACTACCGCCGATTCGTGCCAGGTGGGGATGTGGAGGTGCCGGAGCAGCCTTATTGGGGCGCTGAGCATGCTACAAGGTGTTTTTGGGGTATTATTGCTGGGCTGTCTCTCAGTAAGCTGGCACAGTCGTAGACGAAGACAGAGAAGGAGACGTGAAAGTGGAAGTAGATGCTGGTATATGGTTGGAGCTGGTGTATGGTTGGAGTTGGGGTATGGCTAGAGTTGGGGTATGGTTGGAGTTGGGGTATGGTTGGAGTTGGGGTATGGTGGGAGTTGGGATATTGATGCCCTGTTGACGTACTGTTAATTTACTTCTGTTGGTGTATTTGCTGATTCTGCTGTCGCAAATGATCTTGACAGTCACCCGAACTATTCGATCTCCAAGACCTCTCGATCTCGTGGTGTAGTGGATATAGCGCCGTAGTAGTTCCACATCGCGCAACTGGCGCGCGCACGCTGCGCGATAAAATCGTGGTGGAAAAAAATTCCTCCCCACCATGATTTACTTGAAGACCCTCCTCAACGTCATCGACAACTCCGGAGCCCAGGTGGCCGAATGCATCAAGGTTCTTCGCCATGGCCCGCGCAACTTCGCCAAGGTGGGTGATGAGATCACCGTGGTCATCAAACAGGCAAGACCCATGAACTCGGAAATCACCGGCCAGAGCGCCAACAACAGAGTCAAGAGAAGAGACATCTGCCGTGCCATTGTGGTGCGCACCAAGGCTCCGTTCAGAAGACCGGACGGCTCGGTCATTCGTTTCGACGACAATGCGTGTGTCTTGATCAACAAGAACGGCGATCCGTTGGGCACCAGAGTATCTTCGGTGGTGGCCAAGGAGTTGAAGGAGTTGGAGTACAACAAGATCGTTGCTTTGGCGCCAAAGATCTTCTAGGGGCGGTTCTATAGGTTTCATGTACATAATTGACGACTACGACACCGGGTGTAGGCCGAGATGGGTGCTCCTTGCCACTTACTAGCAAACTTCGTTCGGATAACGCTCCCAAGAGATCAGGCTTATACCAGCAGCCAAATCTGCGTCGATACTGGCTGTTGACAGATCTGCGTCGATACTGGCCGTTGACAGATCTGCGTCGATACTGGCTGTTGAGATTCGGCGGTGATGTAGGCAGTTACGTACACTCAACATCTGTCTGCGCCCTGTCATCTTGCTAGCTTAAATTTGTGATCTTGTTATCTTCATTGTGGTCTAGCCCATTTGTGGCCTTCATCTACATCTGGTATTTCATTTTGCCATCTTATCTTGTCATCTCATCTTGCTATTTCATCTTGTCATCTCATCTTGTCATTTCGTCTTGTCATCTGGTCTTTTCATATCGTCTTTTCATCTCGTCTTTTCATGTCGTCTTCTTTCCATCTCAATCTTGCTCTGACATCTGTCCCTTCTGTTACTCGCAGGTGAGCATCTAACTTCACTCATTTACAAGTAATACTCCCAAAATGATTCTTGCGAGCCATGTCGATATTTTGACGCAGAATCTTCCAACTGGATTCCTGATTCCCGACGAGACGACATAATACATGCAAAATAATTCATGGCAGAATACTCAAGAATACTCAGTGGCGGAATGCTCAAGAATACTCAGCGGCGGAATACTCAAGAATACTCAACGGCAGAATACCCAGAAATACTCAATGACAACCCACGCATTGCAATGATGCAATGCCATTTGACGCCCATCAACCAACTCCAAGCCGAGCTCTATCCAGCTGTGGTCTCAGGGTAAAACAGAACTACTTTGCGCCTTACCTTCGTGTTCTGTAGCCATATGAAGCCGTCAGACGGCATAAAGCACATGGTCCAGAACACGATTAGACGCCGTTTAACGTCTAGCGCTATTTCCCGTGAAACTGCCCACACCATTCTCTACGCTCCATGTCTCATTACTCTCAGTCACATTCTCTGTCCCTCGCAATCGATTTGCAGTAGAAACCACCGCGAACGTGGCTCAACCGCGCGAATCTCTAAAACCGTGCACGAAAAAAATTCTCAACCTCAACATCCAACATGGCTGACGTGGAAAAAGGCATCGAAAAGCTCTCGGTGCAAGAGGGCGCCAAGCCCCAGGCTCCAAAAAAGGAAAAGAAGAAGGCTGCTCCTCAGAACTTGCTTTTGGACCCCCAACCCGAGTTCCTTGACCACAGAATCAAGATCTTCGACGAATTGAAGGCCAAATACGACGCGGAGATCGCCGCCAAGCCCCGTGACGCCATCAAAATCACCTTGAAGGACGGTACCGTCAAGGAGGGCACTGCTTACGAAACCAGCCCATGGGAGATCGCTTCTTCCATCGGCAAGTCTTTTGCTGAGAGACAGGTGATTTCCAAGGTGGACGGCGAGTTGTGGGACTTGGAGAGACCATTGGAGGGCAACGCCCAGTTGGAATTCTTGGACTTTGACCACCCAGAGGGTAAGGCGGTGTTCTGGCACTCCTCGGCCCACGTTTTGGGTGAGGCTTGTGAGTGTCACTACGGATGCCACTTGTCGTACGGTCCTCCTACCGAAGATGGCTTCTTCTACGACATGTCCATCAGAGACGGCGAGGGTGTCGTGTCGCAAGACGACTTTGGCAATTTGGAGAAGGTTTCCACCAAGGTGATCAAGGAAAAGCAAAAGTTTGTGAGATTGGAGATGACCAAGGAGGAATTGTTGAAGATGTTCGAGTACAACAAGTACAAGGTCAAGTTCATCAGCGACAAGGTTGAGGATGGCACCTCCACCACGGTTTACAGATGCGGTCCTTTGATCGACTTGTGCCGCGGTCCTCACATTTTGCACACTGGCAAGATCAAGGCTTTCAAGGTGTTGAAGAACTCGTCCTCGTACTTCTTGGGTGACTCTGCCAACGACTCGTTGCAGAGAGTCTATGGTATCTCCTTCCCTGACAAAAAGTTGATGGATGAGCACTTGAAGTTCTTGAAGGAGGCCAGTGAGAGAGACCACAGAAAGATCGGTAAGGAACAGGAGTTGTTCTACTTCAACGAGGTTTCTCCCGGTTCTGCTTTCTGGTTGCCACACGGCACCAGAATCTACAACACCTTGGTCGATATGTTGAGAGAGGAGTACAGACAAAGAGGTTACGAGGAGGTCATCACTCCCAACATGTACAACACCAAGTTGTGGGAGGTTTCCGGCCACTGGGGCAACTACAAGGAGAACATGTTCTCGTTCGACGTGGAGAAGGAGACTTTTGGTTTGAAGCCAATGAACTGTCCTGGCCACTGTGTGCTTTTCAAGAGCAGAGAGAGATCGTACAGAGAATTGCCATGGCGTGTTGCCGACTTCGGTGTGGTGCACAGAAACGAGTTCTCTGGTGCCCTTTCTGGCTTGACCAGAGTGCGTCGTTTCCAACAGGATGACGCGCACATTTTCTGTGAGCAGTCGCAAATCGAAGAGGAGATTGCCGGTGTGTTCGACTTCTTGCAGAAGGTGTACGGCACTTTTGGTTTCGAGTTCAAGATGGAGTTGTCCACCCGTCCCGAGAAGTATGTTGGTGACTTGGAGACCTGGAATGGAGCCGAGAAGAACTTGGAAAACGCCTTGAACAAGTTTATGGGTGCGGGCAAGTGGGAGTTGAACCCTGGAGACGGTGCGTTCTACGGCCCTAAGATCGACATCAAGATCTCCGACGCGTTGAAGAGATGGTTCCAGTGTGCCACCATCCAGTTGGACTTCCAGATGCCTTCGCGTTTCGAGTTGGAGTACAAGCGTGACTCCAACAACAAGGACAACAGTGTGGCCAGACCAGTGATGATCCACAGAGCCATTTTGGGATCCGTCGAGAGAATGACGGCCATTTTGACCGAGCACTACAAGGGCAAGTGGCCATTCTGGTTGTCCCCCAGACAGGTGTTGGTTGTGCCAGTTGGTGTGAAGTACTTCGACTACGCGCAGAAGTTGAAGGAGGAGTTGGTCAAGAAGCACAGGTTCTTTGCCGATGTTGACCTTTCCGGTAACACCTTGCAGAAGAAGGTGAGAACCGGCCAGATGTTGAAGTACAACTTCATTTTCATTGTGGGAGAGCAGGAAGAGCAGGAACACAGTGTCAATGTCAGAAACAGAGACATCCAGGAGGAGCAAGGCAAGAACGCCACGGTCAAGTTCGACGACGTTGTTGCTCAATTGACCAACTTGAAGGAAGAGATGAGAGGTGACAACAAGTTGGTGTAAATTCAAGTCCGGAGAGCAGTGCGGAACGCCGGGGCTTACCGAAGGTGGCGTATCACGCGTCTGCCGATATGTTATAGTATCAGAACTGTATAGTCCATCACAGGATTCGTCAAGGACGGCGTAGAAGCAAAACCCGGGGCAGTGGTGATGGCGATGGCGCAGTACTGCATGTTCGGTCGCTCGACGGCCCACTGGTCACTCCATTCAACCATCCGTATTGCCACCCTCTTTTGTTTATAATCGAAACTTTATCCTTCTATATCAAGCTGTTCCTATTCAATTTATCCTAGTTTTTTGCACCATGAACAACCCCAACGACATCATAAACTTCTACGGCCGCAAGGTCAGCCAGGCTCAGCTTGAGCCACTTGTGAAATTCTACAATGTCGACCGAGAATTGACCACTGAGGACCGCCAGACAATGGTTTCGGACCTCGAAAAGGTCAGAAACACCTCTCTCGTGTGGGGTGTTCTCGACGGGTCGTTGGCCTTTTTCGTCCCCACTATGTACCGGCGCTATGTAAGCTCCAAGGGAGCCAAGCCGGCGGAGGCTTTGTCGAAAACTCCGGTTAGGCGTTTTATTCACCGTCCGTTGCTTTCTGTGGCGATCGGTTCCTTGGCCTACTTCACCTCGATCTTGTACAATGTCGATAAGCAAATCAAGAAGCAGGTCGAGGGGCTTTCTGCGTCGGTGTCGGCCGCAGAGTCGGAGGCCGAATCTGCGAGCCTGAAACGAATGCTAGGCGTGTGGAAGAACATGTTTCCCTCCCAAATCACCTTCTACTACATGTACTACTGGAAAACCAGCCGGGACCCTTCGTTCATCTTGAAGGATCCAGTGCAATTGACCCAGAATCCACATGAGGTGCACTTTATTCCTCCTGCTCAGCAAAAGAGGACCTTTGGAGGCTTTGTGTCCGAGCCAGAGCAACAGAAGAACTCACCCCACTGGGATCAAATAAGAAAGGAAAACGGTTTCGCCGAGGAAAAGGCTGGCCCTCTGCCAGAAGCGGAAATCGAGAACGTCTCAGAGCTCCCTTCGGACTCGGAACAAGCTGCGGAGAAACCCACAAGCGCGTGGGAAAGACTCAGAAAGGGTAATTAGGTTACACTCGAATAGTGTTGCCGAACCGTAATTATTAGTCATGAAAATGGATTGATTTCAAGTACCGTCTTTCACGAATTAAAAAGACCACGCGTAGCTCGAAGGCCGATCGTGATTGCGCCAAAATCCTGAACTTTTAAGATCTTTTCTCCACAGGCGAGCATGTTGCCGTGCATAAGGTCGCAGATAGCGTGCATCTTCAATAACCACCACACCAGAACGCTAATTGCCCATGTTTCTGTCCAACTGAGACATGACTCACCCAAAAGTCACTGGCGTTCACCAGGTGGCTTACTCCGCTACTCTGCGTCGCTGAACTCTCCAATGGAGAATTCACGTGACAGCTTCCACGCATCTATCTGCACCGAATTACGCACAATTGCTATCGTATCATGCTTCGGCCGTTTGTCTCGAGCCACGCCAATTGGACTGTGCTTCGGCACATATCACTGGGACCTGCCAAAATCAAGTGGTACCACAATACTGACGCCCCCCTCTCCAAGCCTGAGTGGTATGAGTATGAGCCCGAACAGGAGCCTGAGACTTTTGTTCCCTTTAACGAGGTGGACAATAGACGCCTAGAACAGGGTTTCCTGGTCAGCAAAGATTCGGTCGATGTCAAAGAAGACCACTTATTTCTGGTGGACTTGAAAAAAATGCAAATGTCCCCGGTATACTGGCCCGGTCCCGTGTATGAAGTGCGTAGAGGAAAATGGTTCGTTTCTGGAGGGAAGCCTCTTTCCGGCGCAATGGCAGACCTGTTGGACAAGGCTTACGAAGTGTTGGAGCCGGTGGCCAAGCAGGATGATGAGTCGAAATTTGCGGCGGAATTCGCTCAGTCTCCTAAGCGAGCCATGGCCAAGTTGAACAAAATGGCTGCACGGGAACTCAATAGCGACCCCATCGATGTTTCCAAAGAGACGGACGTATACGATTTGGGCGACGGTAAGGCAGTAGTGTTTTTCAACGAGACCCACGGCGCCATTTTTCCCACCTCGCTCACATCATTTCAATTGAACGTGATCCGCTCGTTCCAGACATCGCTGTCCTCTCTTCTGTCCGTAACGGTGATCCAACGCGGTCACACTGACGATCTTGACACCTCCGTTCTCGACAGCGTGTCTGCCGCCAAAGTCCTGTCCCTCACTAGCATTTTTCAGCGCGAGATGGGTCAGCTCTTCTCGAAAGATTCAGCTCCTTCCGAAACGGAGGAAACACTGGGCCAGAAAAAAGTCCTTCAGAACGTAGTGGAGGCAGACTTCGAGATCAATGATAGCTCTGCCCCGGAAAAAAGGGATGTTGACCACTTGGTGTTGTGCGTGCATGGAATAGGTCAAATATTGGGCTTCAAGTACGAGCTGGTCAACTTCACTCATAGCATAAACGTCATGAGAAATACCATGCGTCATGTTTATCAGAAGGGACTGAAGTACCAAGAAATCGCCTACGGGGAATCTTACGACGCGAAAAACGAATCGCAAAAGGCAAACAATCGTATCCAGGTACTTCCTGTTCTGTGGCGTCATGACGTTTCGTTCCATCCCCGCAAACCACTGGATGTAATTGAAAATGAAAGCAAGCCTCGCCTTCCCAGTCTCCGTGATATAAATGTCAATGGAGTCAAGCCTCTTCGAGAAGTAGTGGGTGACGTGGTGTTGGATATTCTCTTATACTACGAGCCACGCTATCTTAAAGAGATATTTCGTCTGGTGGTGAGTGAACTCAACCGAGTTTACCTGCTCTTTAAAGAGAAGAACCCAAATTTCACCGGAAAAGTGCATCTTATGGGGCACTCCTTGGGATCAGCGATTGCATTCGACATTTTGTCCTTCCAGAACTCTGGTACAAAAGAAAGTGAAGATTATGCCTTGAGTTTTGAGGTGGAAAACTTGTTTTGCGTGGGCTCGCCCGTGGGTATGTTCAAGCTACTTGAACAAAAAAACATTCGTCCTAGAGATAGTGGTGGAGATGCGACTGATCCCACTGACATCTCTGAGGATATCATTTCTCCCAAGTGCAAAAACTTATATAACATATTTCATCCATGTGACCCGGTGAGCTACCGCATGGAGCCTTTGGTAAACCCTGAATTTTCAAAGTACAGAGAAGAAGGCATTCCTTTCGCTTTGCAAGGATTCAATACTCAGGTACAGAATTTAAGTCAGTTGGGCGATGATTTCCAGGAGAAAATCAGCCAGGCCCTGAACTGGTTTAAAAGTGAGAATTCCGAGCGCAAATCGATCGAACAACAGGCCTCTCTGGAAAATGCCTTGCGTGATGTTATATCTACATTGACCAACCCGGGAACAGAAAAGTCCAAGAAAACCGCGGTCAAAGTCATGCCCCAGGAGCATTTGCAAGAATTATTGAAACTCAACCGTTCAGGCAGAATCGACTACTGCTTGCCAATGGGGGTATTCAGCATTGCTATTGTCTCTGCCATCAGTGCCCATGTGTCTTACTTCGAAGACGAAGAGACCAGTGGGTTCCTAATGAAGGAAATTCTTTCTAGTGGTCAACCTCCGGAAGCATCCAGGAAAGTGCGTGTTTCAGTTTGATGGGTATGGAGTTACCGTAAAACTATTATTTTTGCTAAATTCTCATCGACTCAACACTCTAGCTTCTCTTTGCACCATAATACACTCATTATCTGTCTACCATACTAATCTCTTAGATAATCAATTATTTATTTCCCATAGACAATTTACTCGAGCAACAAGTCGTCAATGCTTTGCTCCGCATCATGTTCAATCAACTTCAACATTCCTTCGGGCAAAATAGGCGTTCCCTCGCTGTCCAAGATGTATCTAAAGGGCATCTCGGTGGACTCATATTTATTGTACCTAATTTCAGGGTAGTCAATAAACTTGATGTCTTCGAACTTGGTTTGGTCCTTAATGATACGCTGAGTGGTTCTGATGGCGGTATCGGTTGTCATTTGCAAAGATCCCAATCTTCTGCCTGCAAAGCCGTACTTTTCTCTCAAGATACCAGTTCTGTCAATTCTAGGGTGCGAGCCCAAAATTCCACCAAACACAAAATAGTCGAATTGTTGCAGGTCTTCCGGCACCAAATCCTGCTCAGCACCAGGATCGAGAAGACAAACCTTGGCAGGGTTAACTCCACCGTCCAAGTGGATGCACTCTTGGGTAGTCCACTGCAAGCCCAAGTCTCTAAGTCTCTGGGGAATGTCGCTTTCCTGGGTTCCCTCAGGTAAAGAAGTCAATACCAAGTTCTCCTTGCCTAAATCTCTTATGATTTGAGAATATTCCAAGATGACCCACTCGGAGAAGCCCTCCTCCATATGTTCAATGACGTACTTCATTGTCGATAGAGATGGTAATTGAAGATTCTCATCACATCACAAAGTATACAGGTCGGTCGCAGCATCTGTCGCAACATATAAGATTACCGTCAAAAATTAAATTATCACCCTTGGATGGGAATAGCTGCTCGTGTTTCGCTCTGGTTGGGTAATATTTTAATAGCCTAGCATATACGGTTGCGCAAGCCCGAAGGATACTTATCGATATATGACCAACTATTTTTTTCAAGATTGTCTATCGTCTAATGCATCAATGCTTTGGCTTCCGCTGGGTTTGTACAGAGTGATATTTTTACCGGTTTTCACATGTACCTGATGCAATTGCGGTCTCACTCTAGATATTGCTAAGCGAAGCGGTCAAGCTATACTGAAATCGGTTAACAATTGATTTTATTACAATTGATTATTTACTTCTTGCAACAAGAAGCCGAAGCCTCCGAAAAAGCCAATCTGGAAGTCTTGTCTACGTTCAACGAGCAAGTATCGACACCAGACTTGCCCGCCTTGACCTCTGCAGTAGTTCTGGCGTAGGATGGTTTGACGTCAAGAACTGGATTTTCGGTGAAGAAGTGCCGAGGACGCAACATCAAGTCGAATATCTCGGTTGGCATCACTGGGAAGTCCTCTGGAGCAGGAAAATGGGTGATGCCAAAGGTGTGGAAGAACAAAATGTCGGTGTTTTCGACGTTGTCGGAACCATCGCCGATCCATTCTCTCATACCACGAGCACCATCACCGGACCATTGCGCAACGTGTTCACCCGATGGGTACAATCTACCGTATCCTAAGCCTTCATCCTTGTAAGGCACGACCTGGGTGGTCCATGCGGCCCAAGGCGCTCTCTTTCTCACCAAGGAACCTTCCTTGGCCATTAGTGGCGGAGTGAAAGTGGAAACCAACTTGTAGGAGGATGGCTTACCCGAGAACTTGTTGATTTTGCTTGGGTTAAAGATATCCCAACTTCTAGAAGTGGTGGCATCGGTCAACGAGTCCGCGACAGTCTTGAAGGTGGTTTTCTTGGACAAGAAAGAGTTACCATACATGTTCTGGGTCAGACCAGTGACACCAGGGCCGGGCATGCCGTCGGCTGTGGCAGCAGAGTTGTTGTCTCCATCGATACGGGGATCCAATCTCAAAGAGAACATGTGCTGATGGTTGTGTGCATTGACGTTAGGGTACACTCTAGTACCCCAGGGGCCCGCATCTTCGTTGTCAGCACACACGTAGGTGTTCAAAATACCGGTCAAACGGATCTCCAACTTGATGGTTCCGTCTTGTCTGAAGATCCAGTACAAGCAGTATTCGTAGTTGGCTGCGGTGAAGATCTGAGACACAATCAACTTCTTGCCTCTGGTGGTGACGGTAGTCTGGAAGTCGTCTCTGAAGTCCGAGTGCTTGAATAACACTCCGTCATCCTCCTCGTGGATGCACACGGCGTTCTTGACAGTCATGGGTTGACCTTGCTTGTCTGGGAAGTGAGCATCCATGTAGTGGATCACACCCTTGCAGTCACAGCCAAGAGCAAGAGGGTTGGTGCAGTTTCCCGCACCATACTCACCAATGTCCAACGCATGCTTTCTCTGATGGGGAAAGTCAGGGCTTCCGTAAGGCACAATCATCTCTGACAAAGACATTCTGTGAAAGAGTGGTCTGACGTTGCCGTGGTCGTTGTAGGTCATGTCCGACAAGACAATACCCTCTCTGTAGTTGAAACCTATGTGGAAACGGAAGTTGGACCATTCCATAATGTTGCCGTCCATCTTGAACGACACTCCTTCAGGTTGGGTCACGTTGTACGGCGTGGCGTCCTGTCTGAAACCAGAGGGGTTCTCGCTGGTGCCAAACTTCTCAGCCACATGCTTTGGGTGGAAGGACGTGTGCTTGTGCTTAGAAACCTTTCTCCTTCTGCCAGGAATATCGATGAAGATCACCTTGGCCTCGTTCATATCCACAATGGGGCAGAAGTCCAACGGGTGAGAGTACTGAGAGTCGTCTTCGTCGGATCTCCAGTACATCAACGCCTGCTGGAGTCTTCTAGAGGCTCCCCATCTTTCGTCGTAGCCGATAGTCCATGCGTCACAGTACACGTTGTTCATGTCCTCTTTGGAAAGTCCGGAGATCTCACACTGTCTGATCACCTCAGGATCGGTTCTGATGATGTTCTCGGTATCCGCGAGGTCTTGTGGCGTCAATATTGGCTGGACTCCGTCGGTGCGGCGGGTCTCCACCACGGTCAAGGAAGGAATGTCAACCACACCTTCGGTGACACCGTTTTCTCCACTCTTGACGATGACGTAGTACGCCAATCTGGGTGGGACGGGGCCATTGCGCTCCTTCCAATCATAGTAGGCACGCTTGATAGGCTCACGTAAAGTGACCGTGTTGAAGATAAATTTGTCCGGGTAGAACTTGGAAACGACCGCAGAAACGGCCTTGATCTCCTGTGGAGAAAGAGGGTCCAATGGGTGCGCGGGTGGTGGTGGAGGCGCAACACTAGCGGTCGCGTGGAGTGCAATCTGGTGTAATCTCTCCATTTTGAGTGATGAGGAAATATGAGACGTGGGGTAGCGAATTGGCTCAATATATAGGTGGAACACAAGCGGATCTTGTGGCCTAATCGGGCTGTAGTTCGCGGCCGATATGCTGCGCACCCGCTAGCCTCATCGGGAAGGCGGGCGCGCAGCGTGGACATTGCAGGTTGCGGCATAAATGCAGCACTTGCACTTCCCAACGCATGCAAGAGATGGTATGGGTCATAAGTAGCACGCGTGATCGGTGGCTATCGAGGTGCTCTCACTCAGCGGTATATGGTGTACATTGATGCTGCGAGAGATTCACAAACCTGTATGTCGCGATGCATCTCTGCCGGTAGATAAGAGCGTTTGTATGGGGTGCGCAAAATCCGATCCTGCACCTCGCGATGGTTTTGATCTTCATTTATTCATTAAATATGGAGCATGCTATGGTAAATTCCGATGGGATCGATTATACTTCTATTGCCCGCTTTTCGTAGTACCAGTAGTCCAACGTAGACTTTCTGATTACTATGACCAAGCTTTGCGTGATCGGCCAAACGCAACGCGGCGGGTGACACTCTTCACCGGAGCTTCGTTGATGCTACTTCCACCGGATTGAGACAAGCATAAAAATTGTCATGGGTGCAAACACGAGACACCCAAAGAGCAATATGTCTAGGCAGTCAATAAGAATGCCACGGTAAAAAACCGCCAGATTCCGCAACATCAATAGAACCGCCTCGTCGCCCCAACAAGGTGCAACCGCTGCAAACGTACAGTCCACTAAGTAGTCGGCAAAACCGCCAGTCCATGCATTGACGTGAAAATGAAGCATCACGTTTTCTGCCTGCGCGAGTGGCTGCAGTGCACGCATCTGATGCAACTGCATGACTTTGTACGTGTAGGTCACCATCACATCTGCCGCGAGAGCCAGAAAAGCGGCTGCTGACACGCAGAGAACAGAGCCATATCCTATCGTGAACTGAGCTGCAGCGTAAAGCCCTTTGCAGTATCCAGCAGGAAAGTTATTGAAACTTAGCCATACGCGGCGCGTCATAATGGCTGCAAATAACACGGTGGCGCTCAACCACACATGATCAGACGTTAGGCGCAATCCTCTATGCTCCACAAACGTATATGCAAAGGTACATTCCATGCTTCTAGGGAGCACTGCTATGCAGCCCATCAAAGTGGCTCCGTATATCACCACCCCGCGCTTGATTTTGCAGCTGGTGCCGCTACTGCGAATAGGCCGCACAGTCTCTTCCGCAAACGACACCGAGCGTTCACGGTCTTTCTCTAGCTGAATGTGTGCCTGTCCCATTGCTTGAGCGCACAGATTATAGCGCCCCAGCAATACGATGTATGCAGCAAACACGCATGCTGCCACGACGCAGCTGCCGATCGCATTATACATTGTACTGGCCAGAAGAAACACTTGTGATTTAGTCGCATCTGCATCTGCAGCTGCATTATCTAGTAATTTCTCAACTGTTGGGACTATCGAATGCACTGGTAAAAGAAACTGGTGTACTAACGGACATAAGAGAAAAAATAGCACGAGGAGTACCCTCGTCACCACAATTCCACAACTTGGCCCTCCTGTGCGTTGGACTGAAATGGGATTTTTGGAAACATAAATGAAACTTATGGCAGCAATGATCTCGAAAACGAGGAGTAAGCTCCATGAGTTTTCACCTGACGCCATCTCAACGGTTATTAATTGAGGTAAAGACATATTCGCACATGCGCTCTCACTCAAGGCGAAACTGTGCTAATTCGAATGGACGGACAGAGTTCACTGTTAAATGTTACACAATATGAAAGAGTGTGATTGAAATGAAAAGTTGATTGTAATCGAGCTACAAATACTTGCTCGGAACGATCCTCGTATATCACGGTTTGTCCTGCATGTGGTAAATATGCCGAGCCCTCCGGCCATCATGCTTGTCCAAAACGAGCCTAATCGTAAGGTCATATACCCGGAAACTTCGGAAAATTTCAAGAGATCATAATTTTAGTTTATTTTACAAGTATAAGTGGTTGAATCGGTACTATTAGTTTAACTGGATTAGCTTGCTTTGCGGGTTTTGATGGCCTTACTGGTTTTTTGGTCTTCAAATGAGCTGGATGCATGAAAGATTCGGAAAAAGAGGGACTGCTAACAATAGCTGCAGCGCAAATGTGAGGACAGGTTTATTTGCGCCATAAAAATACGCGTCCCCATGCAAGTCTACCCGCCTCGATTATTGCATATACCCATGTCCTTCCGCTCGGAGAAAGAATCATCTTAGACGTCCAGTTACCTACGTTTCTACAGAAGTTTTTATATCAACCATTTATTCTCAAATGAGACATGACCGAACCAGTAGTAATTATATGACAATAAGAAACAGGGTTGCTTACAACTTGTCGTAGTACTCCTCGTAACCTGGAACATCTGGCTTTTGACCAGTACGCTCTCTGGTGGCTCTGACAATGGCACCTGGCTTAGAGGTTGGGTCAGTTGGGTCACCACCCATAGTGGACCAGTGGTCGAAGATCATTTGTGGGAAAGCTTGACCACCAGTGGCTTGTCTCAATTCACCAGAGAAACCGAAGGACTCGTTAACTGGCAAGTAAGCCTTAATGGTGAACAATGGGGTACCTGGTCTTTGCTCTTCAGAGACGACTTGACCTCTCTTCTTGTTCAAGACGGAGTAGATACCACCAATGGCGTTCTCAGGACATTGAATTTCAACCAAGAAGACTGGCTCTTGGATGGCTGGCTCAGCCAACAACATAGAAGCGTAAGTGACTCTTCTCATGGTTGGGATGACTTGTCCACCACCTCTGTGGATAGCATCAGCGTGCAAGGTAACATCCAAGATGTTGATTCTCACGGATCTGACGTTCTCACCGAAGACTGGACCTTCCTTGGTAGCCCATTGGAAAGCAGCGACAACAGAGTCCTTGATTTCGTTCAAGTATTGGACGGCCTTGGTTTGGTCAACAACCAAGTTAGGACCGTTACCATCTGGACCGAAACACCAAATCTTTCTGGCGTCAGTGACATCCCAACCGTGGTTGTCAGCCAAGATTCTGGCTCTGGCCTTGAAGTCATCTCTTGGGTTGATGACACCGTTCTCAATGTCAGCAGAAACCTCCTCGTCCAAAGGTTGAGCCTTGACGTAGATTCTGTTGTGCTTGTTAGGGGACTTGGACAAAGCAACCATGGAGGACTCGGCTTGGACGGTCTCTCTGTAGGAAACAACAGGAGGAGAGATCTTCAATGGAATACCGGCGTGGTCGTTTTGCAAATCGTTCAAGCAAATTTCCAAGTGCAACTCACCGGTAGCGGCAACAATGTGCTCACCGGACTCGGAGATGGAAGTCAAGACACAAGGGTCGGACTTGGACAATCTCTTCAAACCTTCGACCAACTTTGGCAAGTCGTTGGCGTTCTTCACCTCAACAGCGACTTGAACGACTGGGGAGACAGAGAACTTCATGACCTTCAAGTTGTGGGCGGTCTCGGAGGTGGTGATGGTACCAGACTTCAACAAGAACTGGTCAATACCAACCAAACCGATAATGTTACCGGCAGGACAGTCGTCGATTTGCTCAACGGCTCTTCCCATCATCAACACGGTTCTTTGGACAGACTTCAAGAACAAGTCCTCCTTCTTACCGACCTGGTAGTTAGGACCTTGGATTCTGACCTTTTGGCCGGACTTGACGGTACCGGCGAAAACTCTACCGAAGGCGTAGAATCTACCCTTGTCGGAGGTTGGGACCATCTTGGACACGTACAACATCAAGTCAGCCTTAGGGTCACAGTTTCTGATGGCTTGGCAGTGCTCATCGTCAGATGGACCCTCGTACAAGGTCTCGGCTCTGTAAGCTTGAGCAGTGACTGGGGATGGCAAGTGCAAGACAATCATCTCCAACATGGCGTCGGCAGCTGGCAAGAACTTTCTCATGACAACCTTCAACAAGGCCTTACCCTCCAACTCCTTCTCGTCACCCTTCAAGTTGATCTCCAACTTCTCCAACAAGGTTGGGATCTCGTCCTTCTTGAAGTTCATGATAGAAGAGAACAATCTGAAGATAGGGTCCAACACGAACATGTTGAAGGCTCTCTCCAAAGGCTTTCCGTCAGCGTCCTTGTCCTTGTTGGTCCACTTCTTGGTCTTTGGGTTGAAGTAAGAATCACCCCACAATCTCTCCATCATCTTGGCTCTGTCGACACCGAACTTCTTGGAGTATCTGTTGGCGAATTGTCTGACAGTGAAAGCCCAACCGTGCAAACCGGAACCGAAAGCCACGGTACCCTTGTCTGGGAAGACTTGGGCGTCACCGAGGGTCTTTTCAGAGTAGGTGGAGATGATGACGTTGACGGACTCAACGGTTCTGGAGAAGGATTGGTACAAGTCCTCCTTGGTGACTTGCAACTCCAACAAAGCTCTGTCGACCTTGTTGATGATGACAACTGGCTTAATACGTTCAGCCAAAGATTGTCTCAAGACGGTCTCGGTTTGGACACAGACACCCTCAACACAGTCGACAACGACCAAAGCACCGTCAGTGACACGCAAAGCAGCAGTGACCTCAGAAGAGAAGTCAACGTGACCTGGGGAGTCGATCAAGTTGATCAAGAAAGAGCTACCTTGGGTCTTTTGAGGAATCTCCTTGACGTCGTCCTCCTCCATACCAGCGTACAAAGAAATGGCGGTGGACTTGATGGTGATACCTCTCTCTTGCTCATCCTTTCTGGTGTCCATGAATCTGGCGTCACCGGCCTTGGCAGCAGAGATAATACCAGCCTTTTGGACCAAAGAGTCAGTCAAGGTGGACTTACCGTGATCGACGTGGGCAATGACGGAGATGTTACGCACATTGGTAACAGTGTCCATCAAGCCACGGATTTGTTCAATAGTGAAAGCAACTGCATTGTTAGTACTGGTTCAGTGTGGCCCATTGCCCCCGCGCCCAATTGCGCTTTTGTGTCCCCCGGAGCATTGGAGGCGGTTTGCCCCTTGCTCTAGACCTTGGTGATTTGGAGCTTTTCCGAAAAGCGGAAAGCGGGAAGATCGTGGCGGTTATTGGCTAGTAGGGTGAAGCGGGGATCGGAAGCCGCTCTTGGGAGTTGTCTGAAGACGCGGTTGGTACATACCCATTTTGAGCTTGTAGTTGGAGTTTTCAACAAGAGAAAGGAAGAAGCGGAAGGAGGGCTTTTTTTAATGGAGGCGGTATGCGCACGAGGGCATCAGGAAAAAATTTTCTCGCAGTAAACTCCGTCTGCACGCGCGTAATCTGGAGACCGCCGCTGGATTACCCGCCCGTTCCATCGCCCATTGGGGGCGGTCCGGGTGTTTTCTCACGGGCCAGCCCTGGCAGAAAACACCCGTGCATCCAGTTCCCCGCCCTGCGGAGAGAGGAGGTCACGGCATCTGTCCCCTCCCGCTTGCCGCTCGACCGGGAGATCAGTGGTCATGGGAGGCGCGCAATTGGCGTTGTAAACGGCGGAACCAGACTACGGGTTCTATGAGCGGTACGGGTGCTGTGCCCGCATTGCAGTGCCTGGTTTTGCGTGTCTGTGGCGATTTGCGCCATTGCGATTTGCGCGCAGTGCGCACTGCGCTGATATCCAGTTTCCTCTTTGCCCATGCGGGCGAGCCTGCGGAAGCTGATGCGCGCGGCCCTCACTTCCCGCGAAGTATTCCCACGGAAAGCATTGTCACCGACATTTTTGCGTCCGGAGTGCTGCAACGACACCATGGCTACCTCCCCGCCAATTTCCCTGTAGCATTGTCTTCACCAAAGCCATAAAACCGTAGTTGCGCACTTTACAATGCGCCAATGCTTACAATGCGACAATGCCCCAGCGCAGCCATGGCTCGCATTAACTATCGCATGCTCGATTCTCCACCTTCTCAATTCCCCACGGAATGGATACATTTTCCGATCTCATACCACTCCCCGCTCAATGGCATTGCACTAAGCCAACTTCCCATCCACGCATCTGTTATCTGCCTGCATCTGGGCGTCCGAGTCAAAACCGCCTGCTAGTAATTATCAACCACATTCTTCCCAATGGTCAACATCGCCGTACTTATTTCGGGATCCGGATCCAATCTTCAGGCCCTCCTCGATGCAGAGAAGGAAGGTGTGCTCAAGGGGAAAATCACCCAGGTAATCTCCTCCAGCGAAACCGCCTACGGTTTGGAACGAGCCAAAACCGCAAAGGTGCCCACCAAAACCCATGTGTTGAAAGAGTACTACAAGGGCACCACCAAAGATCAGAAAGATCTCCGTAAGGAAAAGCGGGAGCTTTTCAACTCCGACTTGGCCAACTTGTTGATCTACGGCAACACCCAAGGCAAGAAGGACGAGTCCTACGTCAAGCCTGGATTGATCGTGTGTGCTGGGTGGATGCTCATCCTCTCCCCCACGGTATTGGCGCCTTTGGAAAAGGCCGGAATTTCCATCATCAACTTGCACCCAGCTTTGCCTGGCGCTTTTGACGGTACCCATGCCATTGACAGAGCGTGGAAGGCCGGCCAGGACGGTAAAATCGCCAAGGCCGGGGTCATGATCCACAAGGTGATTGCGGAAGTCGACCGCGGCGAACCGGTGTTGGTGAAAGAGTTGGATTTGCGGAAGGAAGAGACGTTGGAGGAGTACGAGGCCCGCGTGCACGCGACCGAACATGTGGCGATAGTGGAGGGCACGAATATTGTGTTGGCGGAGCTTGCGGTCGGAGAATTGGCCGATGGAATCGAAGGGTTGTAGTGCTGGGTGTTGTGTAATATAGAGACGGGTTCGAATGCGTAGAAGTTGGTGTAGACCGAGGGCTAAACGCGATCTGGTAACGGGAAAGCACTGGGTAGTAGTACTTGAGCTTGATACGTGACTGATTCTCATTGATTGATCTACTCGGCACACTGACACTAATGTGGGAGATTACAGAACTGGATGAAACACAATACTACAGTGGTTGATCCGAAAAAGACAATACCGTGACCGTCCCAAAGCACACGGGTGACGTGAAGTGTTGACACTCAGAGTGCACATGTGAGAGCGTGAGGATATAGTGGAAGCGTACTTCTCACACTTCCGAGGGTGTATGAGAGAGCAACGACTGTGAGGAAGAGAGCAACGACAGTGGGGAAGAGAGCAACGATAGGGAGGAAGAGAGCAACGACAGTGAGGTTGTCCTTCTTTCCGGCCCAGACGACCGGCCATTGGGTGTCGTTAAACTGCTCTCACATCAAGAGCCACACCGAAATACAGGGACACCTTCGCCGGCCCTGGTCACCGCACCTGTCTCTCGATACTCTAAGCTACGTCAAGATAATCGTTATGAGTGTATTGAATATTTGGTAGCGACGGGCGCTTACAAGTTCTTGATCACTTGTTCAGTGAAGTGCTGGGTGGTGGCAGTACCCTTCAAATCGCCGGTTCTGTTTTCGGGGCCGGAGGCAATGGTCTTCAACACCGCGTTCTCGATCTTGTCGGCGTCCGCGTTCAAAGACATGTGTCTCAACATCATACAGGAAGACAACAAGAGGGCGGTGGGGTTGGCCAAGCCCTTGCCCGCAATGTCTGGGGCGGAGCCGTGCACGGCCTCGAAGATGGAAACCTTGTTACCCATGTTACCGGAAGGAGTCAAACCCAAACCTCCAATCAACCCGGAGGACAAGTCCGACATGATGTCACCGTACAAGTTTGGCATCACCATCACCACCTTCTCGTAGTCGGCAGGGTCGGCAGTCAACTTCAAGGAGGTGTTGTCCAACAACTCAAAGTCCAACTTGATGCCTGGGTACTCCTTGGCCACCTCCTTGGCGGTCTCGACGAACAAACCGTCGGACAACTTCATGATGGAGGCCTTGTGCACCACAAGCACGTGCGGCTTGTTGATGGACTTGGCGTACTCAAACGCGTATCTGATCACCTTCTCGGAGGCAGGCTTGGTGATCAACTTGATGGATTGCACCACACCAGGCACAATGGTGTGCTCGATACCAGAGTACTCACCCTCGGTGTTTTCTCTGATCAACACGGTGTCGACGTTCTGGTAAGGGGTGTCGTAGCCCACGATGGACTTGCATGGTCTGACGTTGGCGAACAAGTCAAAGGTTCTTCTCAAGGTCAAGTTCATCGAGGTGTGACCCTTGCCCACGGGAGTGGCCAATGGACCCTTCAACGCAACCAAGTTTCTGTTGACCGAGTCCACCGCCTCTTGGGGCAAAGTGGTCTTGCCGTCAATCAAAAGCGGGGTGACGTCAACGGGCTCCCACTCGATTGGCACGTTGGCGGCAGAGTAGATCTCCTTGACCGCCTGGGAAATCTCAACACCAATTCCGTCACCCTCGATCAAGGTCACGGTGAACTTTCCGTTGGCCTTCTTCTGGCCGGTGAATTGGCCGGCAATGTACGATCTGGTGAGCTTAGGGGTGGCTCTGGCCTTGGCTAATTGTCTGAACATGGTGGTGGAAGAGTGTGGTGAAAAAAGAAAAAGCGCACTGGGTAGCCCACGGTAAATTGGAGAGGCCGGGAGAAGAGAATTTTTGCGTCTGTCCAATCAGCGCGCGCGCGCGCTCGGACCCGAGTTTTGCGCGTGGGCTCGGAAAGCGCAAATGCACAGCGTTGGGCCAGGCGGGCTCGCCTCGCGTGTTGCGGGCGCCTTGTCGGCAGCTGCGCACCGAATTGCGCTCCGCCGGGGTGTCGGCGTTCTGTGGGGCCGGAACGCGTTCCCCGGGTACGCGCGGAATTCGGCTGCGATCCGCGACCCATGTAGGCCGCGGCCAATTCCGCCGGCGCGTCCTTTCGCCTGCGTTTGCGCTCGTGTCGCGCATGGCGCTGCACCACACCGAGCTTACACCCCGGTTTCCGTTTGCGCTGGTGCAGCGGAATTGCAGCTTT
Source organism: Clavispora carvajalis (assembly GCA_030581635.1). Lineage (NCBI taxonomy): Eukaryota > Fungi > Ascomycota > Pichiomycetes > Serinales > Metschnikowiaceae > Clavispora > Clavispora carvajalis. The sequence goes on along the minus strand of JAKTTV010000006.1, from coordinate 123 downwards.
CCTCCTGCCGCACACTCCTATATGCTGTCCAGAAGTTGTCCTTCAGAAATCGGTCCCTTGGCCCAGTTGGTTAAGGCGTGGTGCTAATAACGCCAAGATCAGCAGTTCGATCCTGCTAGGGAC